>JAUCRC010000018.1:265000-680000 GCA_032399595.1 Tetragonula carbonaria | reverse complement strand
CAGAATATACTTAAAAACTGACAAATATTTGGTCGGTACTCTTTTTTCGTTCACAAATGTCGCAAACAACTGTACGTATTTCAGTTACATTCTTATAATTTTTGATATTTGTTATTACATCTTGAACGAATGAAGATGCGTGAAAATTTTAAAATTATAAATTGCTGAATAAACGTATTTGGGAATTGTGGACGTATATATGTACAAGTATACGGAATAAAGAAGATTTAAAAATATTTACGATGCTCTGTATTTTTTATTTTGATTAAAAAACTTTCAAACTTAAATTTGTCGTAGAAAACTTATGAATCGTGTAATGTAATTTATGTAACGGCACTAATAGTTACCAATCGAAATATATTTTTATTCATAAATATAATCATCAAAATTTCTCGTACTATTAATCGTCCAACGCGTAAAAGTATATATTATTTCGATAATGATTTTATGATTCACTTATATTTTGTATGACATTACATATACATATACATGTTGTTTTGTTGTTACGTTGATACTTACATACGTGACTTTGAGTATTAAATGACCAATAAGAATGCTTTGTTCAAAATAAGTAAACGTTTGAATAAAAGAATCTTTATTGACGAAGGTTTATGTTCAATATGTAATAATCTTCCGGTTTATCTTCCGTAAATCTTATCTTTTATTCTGTATGAAATTTTCTATTTTACTTCTATGATCGTCATCATCGTCGCCAGACATTTATCAATTTTACTTAAATTTTGACAGAGTTATATTTGAACAGAAGTAAAATTATTTTTTCTGCCCAAAAATTCAATAAAAATTACTTTATAATCATTTTTTCTGCCCAAAAGTGTAAAAAATTATTAAAAATTAATACACATGTATACATTTAGTATGCAATTTAATAGAAATTCAAATTTTACAATTATTACGCGATACATATTATATTATAAAGTCGTTAAATAAGTCGTTAAGTACTGACTTATTAAGATAAATTAACTTAGCAGTTATTAAGGTAAAGTAACTTGCACGATATGTGTTATCATTTATCATCCCTACCATCTTCTTATCTTCGCCACGCGTATGTAGAATCTACTAAATTTCTAACCTCAAATTGTCAACTGAAAGGCTTACGTAGAAAACATGTCATAAAAAATGTTTCTTTCGAAATCTTATACGAACGGAAGAATTTTTACTTAAAAGTATAAAATAGCAAAAATTCTTTTGCAGATTAGACACGGTCGTTGACTTTACAGATATAAAGTTTATAGCTGATATTTATGAAAGTTAATCGATACGGTATATGTGATGAAAATTCTTCATATGTATTATTTATATTCTAACTTAATAATGGTCCAACATACAACGAAACAACAACGTTCTTACATATTTAAAGGATCGTTTGTTTTGCTGAATTAGAAACATGGATAATTCTGTAAAATTAATTATATGTAAAGGCACCACAATTTTCGATAGCGTTATTGTCACGTCTTGTTCTGTGATTAAATATGAGCAAAAAGTAAGAAAAACTAAAAGTACGCGTCAAATAAATATTGACACGAACAAAGTCAGTGAAAGTAATGGGGTACAAATGAACAAAATTTGGTTAAACGAGAAAGGACTGAATGCCTACGTTGTATCAGCATATATTGTAACATTAACTAATTCACAAACATATCGAAAAGCTGCACTTACAAAATTGCTACAATATTTAGCATATAGATTGTTGAATAAAGTAAATTCATCAGTTATTTTAATAAGATTACAAACGCCGGAAAAGCAATTCTTAGATTACAAATGGCAAGATTCTAACTGCTTTAATAACAATTTTTTTACTATTCTAAATCTATACTACAGTATGATTTTTTTAATTTTAGGAATGAAAGGATAACTCAAATGGCAATGGAAAGAAGAGAAGTTGATCATGCTATGTCTTGGTTGTCTACTTTGGGTGGAGCGTTTTCTGCTTTAGGAGAAGAATTTCAACACTGTGTAAACTTTATTTATTCCATTGATAAATTTCTAATATATTTTCAAGATTACTAGATATCATGTTTGGATGATTTTTTATTGAATGATTTATATTATAATGTGTCATCTGTATTTAAATATTTTTTTTTCTACGCAGGCTGAAATGGCTGGAAAAATTTCTAGAAAGCAATTTGAATTGGCACTTCGTGTGAGAGATCCCTTTTTAATTGCTCGTTGTAAATTGTATGCTGCTTTGAGTTTAATTCAACAAGGCCAGTTAAACAAACCAAAAAGAATGGTAAGGTGTATTTATAAATTTTCTATTAAACAGAATGATATTCGTTTGCAAAATATGTGTCAAGGTATATGGGCAAAACTTAAATATTGTCATAGAATACAAAAGAAACGGCATAAAACTGTCTAATAATTAGTTACGTGTAAAATTTTTGAATACAATTTAAAATTAGGCTAATTAAATTTGATATTTATGTTTAGAGATAAATAACGTGTACAAAATATTGTTTCCAAAGACGTATTTTTTGTAATTATTGAACAAATGTTAATAAAAGATAATAACTAAATGTATATATTTTCAACATTTTTATTAATCTTCATACAATTATTTTTTCTATCTTCGTACAAGTTTTTTTTTTCAATTTGTAACCATCTAAAATAGAGATGTAATATATAAATGCGAACTCAATTACTACATTCTTGAAACTTTCTAAATAAATTTTATTACTCGTTCTAAATGAAAACGCATATCTATTTAAAACATATCTCTAATTTCATTTGGTTTCTTTGTGTATTTAAATCACGTATAATTTATAATATCTAATAATATTCAAAATATAAAAGAAAAAAAGAAGAATAATTGTTTCGTAAGTAAATGTTTCTAAACAAAATTATATATGTAATCATCTTAAATTTTAGGAACTATGTTAAATATACAGTTTTAATATTTTATTAATTATAGCAATATATATTATTTTGCACCTGAGTAGGTGTTAAATAATTGAAATATCGTATTTTAATTTTCTAAAATTATTCCTTACTTATTTTTAATGAACTATAAAAGTGTTAAAGTCTTAATTTATTGTACTTTGCTGTACCAATGTGCTTAAAACTTTATTTGATATTTAATCTTTTGTTATATATACACTTTCGTTAACTAAAATATTTCATCTTCGAGTAATTTTAAGCTTACATTATTATCAGTGAGCAAGTGTACCCATAGGATCCCATGCGGGTAGAGTAATAGCTTCTTGTTTAAATACATTTAAAACATCTGCAGGTACTAATTTTTTGTCAATAACTGCTTCAAAAACAAATTCGGAAAACCAATCAGCCGTTAGTAATAAATATCCTTTCTGTCCTTGATCATCTCCCCAAGAATTCTCTACTCGAAACTTATTAATTTTACCGTAATTCTGAAAAAAAAAAAAAATTAATAAATAATCATCAGTATGTATCAGTATGATATCAGATATATTTGTACGAGTTCTTAACCATACATCAATCGAAACAGCTGTAAGTGTCATTGCATGAACCATCATAGAATCTCCATAAAGTAATCTGTCTGCTTTCGTAAGATTAACTTGAATATCAGTTCCAAACATTAATTCAAAATCGTATGCTCTCATGTCTTGTATTCCTTGTTTAGCTATTAATCGTTTGTTCACGTCACATCCAAACCAAACTGGTTCATTTTGCTTTATACTTTCTGCACATAATTTCATTAATAACTCAGGTGGTTGATTATTATACAGTGTAGGTCTTCCTCCCAAAACATTTCCTAAACAGTCTATGGTGTAAAGCTTTCCATATGGATTAGATGGCCTAGGATCTGTTACTAAGCATACTTTATCATCTACATTATAATAGGGTTTCACATATTTTTCATAAAATTCTACTGGTGTTATAGGTCCGATACAATTATAATTCTTTGACTTGTCATAATATTCCCAAGTGATTGTTTTCGATGGTATGCCTAAACAGATACCAATTATTCGGTAAATTACGATCATTTGTTCTAGAATCCGAGCTTCTAATTCTTCGTCTGTTGCCCCATTGGATACTAAATCTCTCAAAATCTTGGAATATTCTCTCAATTTACTTTTTAAAAGAGTATTCATGCGTGAACTAGATTCGCAATTGTATGATTCTGGGAAACAAATTTTAGGAATAAGACCATGTCTATTTATGAGATTCACAAACATGTCCCACTGTCCTCCGTCACAAATAGGATCATGTAATAAAAATGACACTAATCGACCCTCTACGAGTTCATTTCGTTTAGCGGTTTTTATTATATTATGTAAGAAGTAATTGCATCTTTCAACCTGTATAATGAAAAAAAATATTAATAAAAAAATGAAATAGAAATCACATATATCATAAGACATGTAATATTAACTTTATCCCAGAAGAACAAATAAGCTTGACTAAACTCAAACTCATCCAAGTTGTATTGCTTCATAAAGGCACTTCTCATAACATTTAAAGCGGAAAATACCCAACACCTGCCAGAATTCTTTTGATTTGTTATAGGTTTTCCTTCTGTTGGAATTTTATGAGTAAAAACATGCTGTGTTTCTTGCAAAACCTTTCGCGAAACACAAGCTTCCAAAGGATTGGTTCTTGTGCATACATTTTGTGCCAAAATGTTGCGATTATCTTCAAAGAATTTTGCACGTAGCTGATCCAAAACTTCCGTGGTTAGAACACCTGCTACTTAAAAATAAAATAACTTTCAGTCTGTGTGTTGTAAAGTAGAGATACAAGTAGAGATACGATACATTAATTAATTAAGATTATTTTTAATCCAGAAAAATTAACTACCGTTGTTTCATTTTATACTAAAGTGCTACATACATCTTTATGAGAGTAATATAATTTTCAAAATTAAAAATCAAATCAATTATTTAGTTGGCACTACTACAATGTACATACTTCTCGTTAAATAAATATATTATGCATTAAATATATTAATATGCTAATACTTTAAACACGTAAAAAAAAATATATGTCAAAAATTATAAAATTAATATCACAATCGCGTTAATAAATTTGATTTAAATAGTCTCAAAATATGTGCGCGAAAATATTTTGTTGTAAATGCATATGTTTAACTTAAATATCAAATATTCCAAACAGTTTTATTTTTGAGAGGAGAGAATATAATTACTCGTCAAGCTGAACAATTAGGGCGTTGTCGCGAGCTAATTAAAACTAATAAATTTTTTAGAAAATACATATTTTATCAACAGCATCATAATATAACAAAAGTTAACAAGAACGGGGAGTGGCTAAACAGAACATATTTCATAAAATTTAAGAATCGCTATAATGAAATGTCCATTTTTTTTTTTTGTACGCGTTGCACAAATATTATTTTTATGAAAAAGCATAAGAATTAAACATATAAATGTAAATAAAAGCGCAACTTACAGGCAACCATCGTGATGTATGAATTCTTCTTGCTTTAACTGTAATGGATTCAAGAGTTTCCACCAAGTACTATGTGAAGTTTAGAATATGTCACGAATACGCATCACGTTTTTGTTACATGCATTTTATAGATAAAACCGAATGTTTGATAGATAAAAGAAACATTATCTGCATTTCGTGATAATTTATGTGCTTTAACGTGCTTGATAAAGATATTTAAGCAAAAATTATGTTTAGAATTCACCTTAAAAAATTCAGAAACCAATCAAAAAACAAATATTTATATCAGCGGAAGGACAAATTCAATTCAAAGGACAAGCCTCTGTAAATATTTCTAAAGATATATTTAAATTTTTTTCGTATAATTTCAATGTGATAATTTAGTAACTGTTATTTTCTGTTAATAATCAATTGTTATATTCAAGTTATTTTCTGTTAATAATAATAATAATGATTTTTGATCTACTCATATTTATAGTTTAATATGAAAAATATTTAAATTTCTTAATTATTTACAATTATTTTATTTTAGGTCATTAATAATATGTAATTTTGATATTTTTATTATAATTTTTATATTACAGACCAGGAATCATTTTTAATTTTTGAAAATATTATTAATTAACATTGAAAAATTGAGCGCTATGATTTGACTTTTTACATAATTTTTTGTATCCATGTACCTTTTGGAATATATCGTGCAATTATATATACAAATTATAAGTTTTATCAGAGGAAATTATTAATGTGTTATGGATAGGTTTCAAATTATTTTAATTAAAAGGTCATATATTTGTTTATTTTTAAACTAATTACAAAATAAAAAACAGATATGTTTATAGTGTTTTATTTATTTTTTATTTGTATATCTATAACATATCTTATTATACTTAAAAATAACATGATGAAATAATACGAAAGTTTCATTTATTATAAATTTACTATGTACCAAAAACTACTACACAGCTTAAATTCTAACATACAAGTAATGATCACACATATCAAGTTTGTATTGTTCATCAATTTTTAGTGTTATTTATTGTTCCATCACTTCCCGCACAATGTTAGGAATCAATGTTCGTATTCGTAGGTGGTTTCTCTATTTTAGATTCCAAAGAAAATGGTGGAATCCTACAATCAAATGCGTATCCGTCTTCCCTTTCCATTCTGAACGTACCCCTAAGATATTACGATAGATTTGGTAAAATGTAATATTCAACTTATAATCAATAATAATATTATAACATAAGCTAAATATAAAATATGAATGAAATACATACCACATGTGACCACTTGCAGCTTGTAAACTCACATGACTACTATATTGAAAAGCAGGTAACATTTTTGACAGGATAGGTTCTTGACCAACAACACCTCGTCCGCGTACAGTTTCCAACGTACCAGAAAGGCTAAATATTCTCCAGTGTCTTTCACGTAATTGTACACTCAAATCGCCCAAATTTTCCAATCGAATGCAATAGCGCCACTATTTCATTTAATTACAATAGAATTATTTATTTTCAGCTAAGCTGAACTGCGATTCGCAAAAGATATGTTCTACTTACCCAATGTGCGGCTGTAGTTTGATTTCCTCTATAACCCATATAAAACGGAATAACAGTAACGCGAACATTTTCAGTAGTTTCTTTATGTACATCTGACAACTCTAACCATGGATGATTCTTCTTTTGCCATGCTCTTAGAGTTTCTTGCGCAACAAAACATGGATCTTGACTTGGGTTATACGTTAGAAATTTGTCAAATAGTTCATGTTGCAATGCAGTTTTCTCATTTGTGGTATAAGGTAAAACATCTTCATGAGCAACATAATCCAATCCTGGGACTGTGTATAAGCTATGACTGCTTTCATGGTTACTCAAAAATGTTACAGCTTCTGTCTGAGCACGCTATACATATAAATATGCGAGATGATTTACAATATATTTTTTTTTTACACATGTATTTAAGTAACACAACAAGGAACATCTAATAACTCAATACGAAGATAAAATTTACAAAATTTTAAATTTTCTTTCATATAGCAGAACTTGACCGAAACATAATTATTCAGATTAAAGTATCCATCGGATATTTTATTTTCATACTTACTATAAAAGGATAATCTCTTTGGTCAATTAATACCTGGTAAAAAGTATGAGTTCTACCTTTCACTTCTTTTCCCACGCTATTATAGCGATCATTTTTGTCACTAAAATCAAATGAAATTTCTGAGTAATTTATAATTTAGTTTGTAACTATAAGATAAATTTACTTTTCTCTTTTATTTGGAATATCTCTGTCATAAACTCTTGCTGTCCAAGGAAACAATATTACACCTCTGTAACCAAATACTCTGTGTAGAATTAATTGACCAGTTTCGTACTTTCCTTGTAATTTTGGTGTTTCTAATCTTCCTACTTCAGCCAATCTGCAATACAAGGTTACCATAGAAGTTACCATAGTATAATTAATAATACATTTTCATAACATAAATCTTTCTAATAGATTTTTATGCAAATATATATGTTTTTTATGAACACAACTACAGATATGCAGAGCTTAAATATTTTGTTCAGTACAAATTTTATAATAAATACTTTACGGATATCTCTCAGATTTCGCATAAATGCATAGAAATTTGCAGTCTAATGATAAAAATTGATATTTTTTATTTAAAAATAACGTAAATATTTTAAAAATAAATATCCATTTATATCTCAATCTACTATTAATTATTTGCTACAATGTTTTAGCGCGTTTTATGTATTATTTTTTTTTTTATATATATAAAATCTTCGTTACGTATGTATAACGTTGACAATATGCTTGTTAATTTAATAGAAGACTTTATTCCTGTATGGCTTGAATTAGAACAATGTTTACTCAATTAACGTACATATTTAATTTGTTATGAGGCTTAGATTACCTGATGTGTCTTACATGATACAAACAAAATTTTTTCGGTGCTTTGAGAAGATAACATTTTAATTTACAAGTAACTAGATTTCGCATTAGTTCCATGCTTGTTTGAAATTTAATTTGTTCTCAATAAGGTACAATTTTTCAGTTCAGATTCTGCGACACTGGATCGAAAATACATGGTGATGTCTTCTTGACATTTTGGTAGCTTTTTTCTACATTACGACACGAGGATCATGTGTTCTGTTTAGATACGCATCTGTAAAAACGGTGCATTCTCATGGAAATTCCAATGAAATGAACGTAGATTATGAACTAATATTCCACACACTTTTATTTCACGTGACATTCACATTAATTGCAATAGAATTATTTCCATTTGTACATAACGTTTGTTTTACTTATTTTCAATGTGAAAAGATTTAATCTCTTCTCGATTGTTTCGTGATTACTGGAACACCTTGTACAGATATATGCATGTGTACCTACGTGTGCGTGTACGTAATCTTGTAAATATTTTCTCATAATAATTCTTTCGATAAAAATAAGACGTACTTGATCAAAATATAGAAAAAGTTTGACGAAATATTTCGTATTTTATTTTTGTCAACTAACTGAAAAACAAGGTTGTTACACATAATAGTCTGTAAAATGAATTGTATGATGCAAAGATGTATTGTATTAATGTATAGGAGCAACATTAATTTTGATATTTGTAGAAAAATACATACTGTTTTCTCAGCATGTAATCGCCCGTTAACAACACGTATACTTATGACAAAATCCAGTGCACAATTATGTCATAACAATTTCTTATACGCTAGTAAAGTTCAATTTGAAAAAGCTAAATCTAATTTAAAATTAATCCCAACCAAAAGTACAGATGATTTTTCTATTACTCAAATGAAAAAAAGACTCAAGAAAAGGAAACCCGTTACTAGTAATGAGACAAATGCTGTAAGTAATTGTAGTTATTAAAAAATGAAATATTTCAATTGTTATAGTAATATAACATGAAGTCTGATGTCCAAAAGTAGAGCAATGTTTCATTTTCTACAAAAGCTTATGTTAATTTGAATTTGCATTGAATCAAAGTGTAAGATGATGTAATGATAATTTCGTATAATTTGAGATTAATTTTTTAGAATATACAATATAAAAATTTATAGATTTAAATTAAAATTTTTGTTTTTTGGCAGGCATACGGCGTAAAGGCATTAGCTACTTCAGAAGAATATAATTTGGAAGCTTTAGTACAAGGTCTCACTGAGCAAAAGCTATATATGCCTAGCAGTATAAGTACATCGACTAGCTGTAAGTATATTAGAATTATTACATTCATTTATAATAAGCAAAAATTCAAAATGAAAATGGAAGATTGTTTTAAAGTCTAGCAAACTGTAAACTTGTATAAAAGTTGTAAACTTATATATATATGTCACATTTTTTATTTAATTTTACCTGCAGAATACATCTTTAAAGATGTTCAGTTGTTAAAGTCTGAAAGTATTTATCTATATTGTATTGTAAGAAGTTAGAAGTAGAGTAAAGGTAGAGCAAGTAAATCATAAATCATTACATTGATCAATTTTTATTAGAATAATAATTTATTCAATTGCAGATGATATCATAGTAAGTTTTCATCAAAATATCGATTATGAAATGTTATCTTTCATCTATATAAGATACGAAATAATTATTTAATTATTTATTTCAGTACTAAATCTAATTTAATACAAATTAAATTAATCAAAAAGTAATTATTTATATTGTTTGTTATGTTCAAATTGTTTCATAATTAAATAAAAATTCTAGTTTGAGATTTTCTCTAATCTATATGTGTATAAATATGTTTCATAATTTATTTGAATATTCGTTTGGTAAAACACTAAAATGATGTAATGCATGATGTAATACAAAAAAATTTGGTTATTTTCTAGAATTTTATTTACTTTCGATGTCAGATACAATTAATTGAAAAAGTAGATAGCCAAGATAATGCAATCATATTATCGTAAAACGTTACTTTCATGCTTGACTTTGCTTAATAACTTATTTCTTTGAAAAATATGGATATATCGTAAAATATATAGTGCTAATGTAAACATATATATTGTGTTAATATAAAATACAACGAATAAAATAAATTTAAATTTAAAATTTATATAATTTAATACAAGACATTATTATATAAATTTATATAAAATCTGTGATTTGAAAGGTTATCTAAACATCCACATTAAGGAACTATGGATATAATGCTTAGTTTACCTTCTAAAAAAGAGACTGAAGAGTTGATAGAAAAAGCAAAAGATTGGGCACTTATGCACGGAGTATGTATGAGGTCAAAACAGAAATTGAATAAAAATGTCTTACAATTTGCTCCATTTATCTTGATGCCATCTCCATTTCCTAGAAAAGAATTTGAGAATGCTTGTCAAATTCAAATAGTATTAAATATACTTATACACAGAGTTGCTCAAGATTACAATTTTTTAAAGGAAACTTTAGAAGAAATAGTTAAAGTTGACAATTTTACCGAAAAGTTATTTGAAATCTGTAAAATTATAAACAGCGAAGGGGGATCTGCACAGAAAGTATCTCTTGGTATATTGCGTTCAGACTTAATGTTGGATACAACTTGTTCGCAAAAAGATATGATTAAAAAATGTCTGCCATATTGTTGTTGGAAACAAGTTGAAATAAATACAATTGCATCTGGCTTTGGTTGGTTAGGACCTGCTTCAACTGAATTACATAAATTTATATTAAGAGAGCTTGGGTATCACAAAGAAATAAAAAATCTTCCAGAGAATAACGCGTTGCAAATAATATGTTCAAGTATGATTAAAGCATGGAAGATATATGGAAATGAACAGTATGTTTTTAATGATATTTTTGTTAATTTTAAAGTTAGTATATTATAAAACTTGAACAAATTAAATATGTATTTAACACTTAATTCTTTGCAGAGCAGTAATTTTGTTTGTTGTTGAAGATGTTACATATAATATATGTGATCAACGTTTCCATGAATTTGAAATTAGGAAGCAAAATCCAAATGTCAGAGTCATTCGAAGAAATTTAACACAATTAGCAGCTATTGCCAAATTGGATTCTAACAAAGAACTGATAGTGGACAATTATATTGTTTCTGTAGTATACTACAGATCTGGGTATGAGCCTGGACAATATCATACACAAAAAGAATGGGACGTAAGATTATTAATTGAAAGATCACTAGCAATTAAATGTCCCACTATACAGTATCATTTAGCAGGGACTAAAAAAGTTCAACAGGCACTTGCAAAGCCAGGTGTAATTAGTAGATTTTTAAAAAATGAAAAAACATGTGCAGAGATCAAAGAAATATTCACTGGTAAGTGAATTATTTTACCATTAGTGTAAACATGACATTGAGATATCAACTGAAATATTATGTTATTTTGTATAGAACTTTATGCATTAGATTTTGATGAACATGGAGATGCAGCCATAGAAATGGGAATTACAGATCCACATCGTTTTGTATTAAAGCCTCAACGGGAAGGAGGTTGCAATAACAAATATGGATTAGATATAAAACATTTTCTAGAATCTGTAAAGACTAAGAAAGACAGAGTAGCTTGGATTCTTATGGATAAAATTCATCCACCAATTCATAAGAGTTATATGATTAGACCTGACAATAGTATCAGTATAGAACCCCAAGAATTAGTTTCTGAACTAGGAATATTTGGTATTATAATAGCAAATGGAAATGATATATATGTTAATAAGCAAAGTGGTCATATGTTACGGACAAAGTTAGCTACTGCTAATGAGGGTGGTGTCGCAACAGGGTTGGGTGCATGTGATAGTCCATTTCTAATAGATTAAAAGAAATATTTTTAATAAAATATGGAATAATATTATACATGAAATGAAATTTTATTTTGTTATAAAGATATATTGATCAGTTTATTGAACTTTATTAGTTAAAGCCAAATTTGATTAGTTTATATAGCATATAGATTATATTTTTTAATAAGTATGTTTATAAATTCATATACAAAATATTGAATTATTTTTTATTTCTTTTTCATTGTTAAATGTAAAGTTGATATTTTCTTATTTTGATATATTTCATATATACTATGTATATTTTATATTGATACTTTATACACACACACACACACATATGTATAATTTTTTTTCAAAATGAGCGTATTAACTGCCAATGTATTTAAGATCCTTCATTTAATTATGTATAATAGTGCTATTACATTTTATTAAAATAAACACTTATAATAAATATTTGTAAACATTACAAATATAAATAATGAAATATGTATTCATATAAATATAAAATTATAAATTTTTACAAAAATTATAAAAAAATTTTTGAAATTACAATAAGATTAAGAGGTATTATCTAAAAAATATTTTTAATTTATAAAACGATAACCAAATGAAATTTTGAAAAACATTTTATGTATAAAAAATTTTTATTGATTTTTGAATCTTCAGTTGTATTTATCGATATTTCAAATATTGTAACTTTTATGAAATATACTTTTTTTAAAAACATATGTATTCGGTTGTTCATTAGATTGTACTTTACTGAGATTATTTTTACAGCTTTACCAGATGTTATACATGCTGTGGCAAAATATGAAGTAAATCATGAACCCAGAGAAATTTTCTTTTTTCGAGAAGGTACTATAGTGATGTGGAATATTTCTGAATTTGAATGCGATAATATATTAAAATTTTTGAAAAAATACGAACAAAATCGTTATACGGAATATATTGTAAAATCTGAAAGTGAATTAATGTGTTACGGTTATGCTGATTATGGGTAAAATTCATAATTTTTACAATAATTTTAGTTCTATAAACGTAGAATATATTTTATTCTTCAAATTATTTTACAGAAAAAGAAATCACATAAAGGATGGTAACATTATTTTGGATTTAAATGCAACAAAGTTAGACAAATACACATTTTCAAATGCAATGGCACAGTCAGTCAAGTTAGGCATATGGGAAGCATCTTTAGATCGTTATATAGATTCCATAGCATTTGTTACTGAAGATTTGAAAGCTGGTAAAAAGCTGAGAATGACTCAACACGAAGTATTAAAAAAACAAGGGGAATTATTTGCTTTGCGACATTCAATTAACTTAAGTTCAGATTTATTAGATACTCCAGATTTCTATTGGGAAAGAGAAAATTTAGAACGTCTTTATCAAGAAACTTGTTCATACTTTAACATTGCAAAACGCACAAGAGTAAGTTAAAAAAAGATTATTGACTTGATCATTTAATACAAATCTGAAATAGAATGTTTGAAGAAAACATTTGATGTAAAATATTCAATTATTCTTTATATTCTTTAAATTTTTATTTTGTAGGTAATAAACGAAAAATTAAATCATTGTGTCGAACTTGTGGGAATTTTAGCAACGCATTTAAGTGATCGTCATCACATTCGTTTAGAATGGATGATTATCGTTCTCATCATGGTCGAAGTCATTTTTGAAATATTACATTACGTCGAAAGGTATCTTTCATGATGATACATGTTAGGTACGATTTAAAATATAAATTAGTTGAATAGTAACTGTTAATCTTTATATTGTATTTTATACTTAAATAATAATTAAATAATTATTGTAAAAAGATATAATACAAATAAAATATTTAAAATTTACATTAAAAATTTACGTAATCATTAAATTTTGGGCTGAAACTTTTTGTTATTCGAATTAGTAGAATTATTAAATTCTAGTATAAATTTAATTATAAACTAAATTTTCGTCATTGACATTCATTTGAAGATAATGTCAGCAACTGCGAAATGTAACACGTCAATAATTGTAATGTAGAACAAGGACACGTGTTTATTATAATACATTATCCCTGGTTATATCATTCACGTTTATTGACGTTTAATTAATCGATTTACAAAAATTATGAATTGTTTATTTTGCTTATTCTTAATTTTAAATTCAGATCTAAAATTATTCCTATTTAAATTTGGAATTTTTATTTTATTTATCGAATGTACTGAAATTGTACTATACAAAAGATGAAAATATTTAATAATAATACATATAGTATCTAAAATATATTGTTTGCATTTGTATCATACATTGTTTTTACCTCGTATGTAAAAAAAAAAGGATTATGTTACACATGTAAAAGACAGTTGTATATAAAATTACGATACGTATGTACATACACGTAAATACGCACGCGTAGTCATGGTGGAGAAACAAATACTGAATGAGAAATTCTATATATAACTTCGTGTATTTTATCAAGTGTTAAGGACATACTCCTGTATTAAACTTTTAATAAAGGTTTCACCTTTTATTATCTTATTTTACAACGACGATTAAAAATAATACATTGCTTTCTAAAAGGCATTATACTTTGCGATAACAATCAATTCTACTTTGCTACACAGGCATAATATAACAGGAATAATATAATTCCTGTTGAGTTAAATTAAATAGTAAGTTAAATCATATACCTATGATTATATATTTAACTCCACATAAAATGAAATGAAACGAGTATTACTAGTAAAGCTAGTTGTAATCGTATAAAGGAAAAAGGACGGGGAATAGCGTTCACCCTGCTGTTTTCTCTTTGCTAATTCAACTTTCAGCTAATTCAATGGAAACATTCTGCAGGTGACACTTCTTTCAAGGTCCCCATAGACGTTGAAACAGCTACGATGCACGCATCACTGATACAAGCACTACTGAGAAGCAAGGAATCACCGATGCAGCAATACAATAGACTTCTAGACTAATGGGCTTCTATTATATTAGTTGGAGAAAGAAAGTCCGTTTCGGATTTCGCTATCCTCGTCGGTACGACTGTCGCCTCCTCGTTCTCAAGTGGTCTTCACGCACAGAATCAGAGTCACGGTTCAGTTGGTGAGCAAGATCCCGAGTGACACTTAACCAGGAAATAAACCGACATTCTTTGTCCAACTAACTATGCTTGCCATCAGTGATGCACGCATCGTAGCTGTTTCAACGTCTATGGGGGCCTAAACATCCAAACCACTCGATCGAAAAGTAAAGGTCCCCATAGACGTTGAAACAGCTACATGCTGCGATGCATGCATCAACTCCTAGGTTGATGCGATTTGACTCCTCGGATGATGTTTCAGAATCAGCTTGCCTCCGCTCTACCGATTCTTCAGTTCTCTTCGTGCGACGCCAAAGTTGAAACAAGCAACGAACATTTTAAAATGTCGGATCGTCTTCCAGCTCCAATATTAGTAGTAGTAGCTTTATTATCACGGACTTTCTTTGTCCAACTAATGCTAGGAGTCTATTCCTCCGTCAGTAATTCCTTGCTTCTCAGCAGTGCTTGTATCAGTGATGCATGCATCAACTCCTAGATTTCATGAAACATCAGATGATGTTTCAGAATCAGCTTGCCTCCGCTCTACCGATTCTTCAGTTCTTCGTGCGACGCCAAAGTTGAAACAAGCAACGAGCATTTTAAAATGTCGGATCGTCTTCCAGCTTCGATATTAGTGATAGTAATGTTAGGTTTATTATCACGGACTTTTTTTGCTAATGCAAACTAATGCAAACAAAGAAGTCTGTTGCTGCATCAGTGATTACTTGCTTCTCAGTAGTAGCTTGTGTCAGTGATGCATGCATCAACTCCTAGATTTCATGAAACATCAGATGATGTTTCAGAATCAGCTTGCCTCCGCTCTACCGATTCTTCAGTTCTTCGTGCGACGCCAAAGTTGAAACAAGCAACGAGCATTTTAAAATGTCGGATCGTCTTCCAGCTTCGATATTAGTGATAGTAATGTTAGGTTTATTATCACGGACTTTTTTTGCTAATGCAAACTAATGCAAACAAAGAAGTCTATTGCTGCATCAGTGATTACTTGCTTGTCAGTAGTAGCTTGCGTCAGTGATGCGTGCATCGTAGCTGTTTCAACGTCTATGGGGGCCTTTATAGGTACATCCCTGTGAATCGCACGCATGACTCGCACCCTTCTGCGCCTGTATCGAAAGCGAAGCGGAGTTGTAGGCCAGTTTCGGCGATAATAACAGCCACTTGTCGGCTAGCTGATATCGTGGCAAGTTCAACTCTGTGCTTCGTGCGACAATAGTGATATTCTCTACTCTAGAGAAATTCTCTACAGCAGACAACATTCGGAATTGTAGAATTTAAAATCCTTTACAAATCATCCAACTGTTCCGAGGTATGATGTCAGCGGTCATTCACTTTCAAATTAAACGCTAAACGTGCTTAAGCATACCTATGTACACATTGTACTTTTTTTTAGTACACATGTACGTGTAACATCGCACGATCTCGACACATGCTTGGCGACTTAAGAAACGCCAAATTTCTATTCCATGCATGCGCAAAATGGTGAATTAATTAAATTCATTCATCATTCATTGGACGTCATATGTTTGGACGTTACGTTTGCTCTTTTTTTCTATGCGCTTTGCGAAATTAGTTGCGTTACTTACTACGCTTCTGAATGAATTTTAGTCGTGTGAAAGTGAATGTAACTGTTATTTTCTATTCTTTAATTACAAATAATTTTGAAATATTCGTATCGTTCCCTATGGATTTGAAATCTATGAATTGAAACTCGATTTCAATTCAATCGAGTTATCCAATGAAATTTTTTCATCGTCGTTAAACGATCGAATAACGTTCAATGCAATATTAATTGGAATCGTATGTTAGTTTATTGCATTAATGTTGCATAAATATTCGTGCGTTTTTTTGCTGTTGTTCACGTGTGGAGAAACAGTGAAATTGCTATCAATGCAATACTGTGATATAATGTTGGCATGCGTCACGAGCTTCGATTGATCGCCCTTCAACGTAGGACTTTCACGTTCATTCTTTCTTTCAGTTACGATACGATTGCCACGCGTCATGAATCTTTTTTTCTTTTGTTCTACGTTCGATGTTTCTTCCTTTTCTTTCCGGTGAATATATATATACCAATGATAAATACTGTGCTATACCCTTCATCAACTCTTATTATTCTTTTCATTGCGTTATATCATTTGTATTTTTTTTGTATCAATGTATTTATGCTTCACTCGTATTTTTTGTACAATGTAATTATATACTTTATTCTCGACTTGTTTAAGATGATGTCTCGATAGTACGATTATTACGCGTATCGTAGAATTAGTTAAAAATATTCATTTCGACGGTAGAAATTTTCAAATTTTTTTATTCGATCGTTTTGCTCTCGACTCCCTTCGTTTTCATTTAATTCGGTAGAGTTTGTCGAGTCAAAAGAAAAATGCATTTTCTCTCTGTAATTCGTAATAATTTTCTAAATAATTTTCACAATTATTTTCTGGTCGATTCGTGATTCTGTTCTTTTGTCATCGATATCGAAAAGACATTCTCTTGCAACTTGAGCATATTGCAGCGGTGCATTAAGAAAGTAAGAATCGTTGTAAGTGTAAACCATTGGAAATATCGATTTAGGTCCAAATATAGTTCTCCCTTTAGTTACTTAAATAATATAGGGACGGAAGTATAGCGGATACTTGTTGCACGTCTATTTTCAGCGGAAATTGTTCTTTTAAACTTTACCTTCTCTCTTGGCTCTTCGGTATTTACGTTCTTCGATATTTTTTGCTAATCAAACGATCAATTCTATCGAAAGTGGATCTTCAGTTTGCTCGTACGAATTTATTTAGCTTTTCGAAAATATCGAGAAACTTGGTTTCTAAAAAACTTCTAGTTCCATTGAATTTATTGCCTATTTTCAAGAGACTTGCGCTTTAAATCTACGAGATTATTCTCCTCTTCGATTATTATATGTTATATTATTTTATATTATATATAAATTATTATATATATTGTTGTTATTATATATGTTGTAAAAACATTTTCTTTCAGTGATTATATATTCGTTAAGCGATTATATAAATTGTATTAATTTCGTCGTATGGAAATTTCTAAAAAAATAAAGAGACGATCCGAATTGAAATTAAATTGAATTTAAAGCAACTGTCTTTTGCTTTTGTATTATTTGTTGGAATTCCTTGATCGGCGTTACACGATGTGAAATATACGTTCTTGTTCGATAAATATGAAAGGAACGTCGGAAGATGATGAATAACGCAGATGTCGGGAATTCCAACGTGCTGGAAACGGCAGCTTGTTATCATTACAATACGGCATGTACTGCATTCCACGTAAAATGGAAAATGTAGATTTATTTCTACGATATGTGCGCGCAATTATAAGTATGTATGTACAAGTATAACAAGTTATTCTTACGAAGCTTTATTGATTCAAACTTCCTTCATCTCGAGTATCCTTTTTTTTTTTTCTTTTTTCCTTTACCGGTAAATTTAGAAAATATTTTTTTTTATAAGAAGTTTACAAGCACTGATCGACCGTTAAAAATATTTAATTTTTACAAACAAAATATATATATATATACATATACATACATGTTATTTTTCTGTCCTTAATCGTCAGTTATCGAGTTTCATTAATTCTATTAATTTATATTTCTATCTCTTTTCACAGACTAACGCGCATCGCAAAGTGCTCGCGATGTTTTAAATGATCTCGAGATTCCATTAAGTCGAACGATGGACGTGACAGTGAAAGATATAAGTGGAGGAGCCAGATGGGTCTGTCCAAATGACAGACATTTATCATTGAGAGCGAAGTAAGTATGAAATTTTCAGAGCGAAATATTTACAATATTTATAAATATTCACGCAATCGGTCACTTTCTGTGCTATTTCTATTTTCAAAGATGGCTCCAGAATCATTCAGTTCATTACACTTATTTTATGTATAACGTATATGGTTAATTAAATTATTTAATGGATAATTGATTTTACAATCAAGTGACAATCGAACGCGTTCTCTCATTTTCAATAATTTGAATTCTCACGTATTACTTTTACCTCTTGTCTCGGTGAGATAATTTCTTTCAACAAAGAGTATCGATAATTAGGTTGCAGACAGGTTGGTCTGTAAAAACTGGTTCGTTGGACTCGAAATCGGGCACTTATTCCAATTCCTATTCGAGTGGTGCAAATCGATGTGCTCGGTCGTTTGTGCTAACCGACGAGGAACAACAAACAATTATACAGGTGAAATTTCAATATCTCTGCAAAATGCATTCGTATCAGTCCACTGCCCTTTCTAGAGTATAGATATAAAAATTTTGCTTCGAAGAGTGCTTACTCGCAGCAAGTGGAATAATTCGCTTTAGAGAATTATAAGTTAAGTTAATCTTAAAGCAACGCTGTGTCTTCCAGGTGATCCAGAGAGCGGAAGCTTTAAATTTATCCGAACAAGAAAGAATTGGCAGATTGGTAGAAAGATTGGAGAATATGAAACGCAATGTCTGTATCGTTACTGCGACAAGATCAAACGAGAAGAAACGATGCGGCAGCAAGTGCTTCAACAGCACGCACTGCGTGTGCTCTTGCGCTCTATGCGGCGAGAAATTCGGCACGGTATTAGGCGCGTCGTCGAATCTTTGCAAAGATTGCCGGAAATACATATGCCAGAAATGCGGTATCGAGACGAACGAGTCAAGCTGCTCGTCGATTTCCAGCATTTCCACAACGAGAGAAAGAACAGAGGAGAGAACAGCCATGCAACGAATCGTTAGGAGGTCTAACAGCGGTCAGAGGCAATTTCTTTGCCGGATCTGTGCCGAGACTAGAGAAATGTGGAAAAAGAGTGGCGCATGGTTCCTCAGAGGCATGCCGAAATACATTTTACCAGAGAAAAAGGCACGTGGATAGGATTGATTGCAATCGCGCTTTCAATCGTGAAAAGTAGCTTGTTAAAAGAAAGAAACAAAAACAAACGTGTAACAGCTTTCTTCGAAATTGTAGGAACGAGGATGGTCGAGATCTATTCACAAGACATCCACTTGGACAATTGGAGGTAACAAATCCCTGGAATCTACAGAACCGCAAGATTCTTCATCCGACGAGGAAGCAACACGGCGCCTGGCTTTAGCTCGAGGACAGTCTAATTCATTCTCAAGCTTACAAAGGAATCAAGATGGCGTTGCTAACAAAGCTCATTCGTCATCGTTAAATTCTGCTCAGTCAGCTAGTAGCAGTACGTCAAAATCACGAGGTCAACGACTCTCGCCGTTGAACAGCCGTGAGGAATGTTCAGATCAATTAGACAGATCTACTCTGTCTATTACCTCTCAATGCAGTCGTCTCTCGCCGTCTCCTACAAGTCCACGTTCACGAATATCCCCAAGAGCCAACAGCAATGATTCTCAAATCGAGCAGCACGTGTCGTTCGAAGATGAAATTATGGATGAAAAGAACAAGAAGCTTGACGATATTAACGAAGCTGCTCGTAAATTAGACATCAGTTCCTGCGATCAGTCACCTAGGTCTCCTAGATCTCCTAGGTCTCCTAGGTCTCCTAGGTCTCCTAGGTCTCCTAGGTCCCCTAGGTCCCCTAGATCTCCTAGGTCCCCTAGGTCTCCCAAGTACGTGAGAATGAAGTAAATTAATTAATTCATTCTTGCAAACGATAGTGTAGTAACGATATAATATAGATTTATAACACACCTTGATAAAAAGAGTGGAAAGTTTAGCTGATATCCGTCGATACGTAGCAGGTTGAACTTTGCAACAGTTCCAATGATATCGACAACGGCGACGACAATTATGTCAACGGAACAAGTTCCAGAACAACAGTGTCAGATCTACGAGAAACGCACGGATCAGGAAGGAAGTCGATCCTCCTCGGAACAAGGAAACCTTTGCAGCAACAGTCAAGTTCATTTAACGCGACAGCAGATGCCAGAGTCTGGTAAGTTTACAACACGGATGTTTCATGGGACGAGAATGGGAGCTCGTTAATTCTGCAGGATCAACACCTAACGTCAATAAAAGTCGAGTAATCAAGTTATACTTTATTTATACTCAAAGCAGAAACGAAGCAAAATTATGGAACATTGGAAATCTCGTTGCGATACGATCCAACAGCTCAGTGTCTTTACTGCAAAGTAGAACGAGCACGAGGTTTGCAGCCAATGGATATTCATGGCCTCGCCGATCCGTTCTGCAAGCTCAACATATTACCAGCTCAACACGCACCAGTTTCAACCACGAAGCGACTTCGAACAAAGACGGTGCACAAAACGCGGGATCCGGAATTTAACGAGACTTTGAACTTTTATGGAACAACAGAAACCGATGTATGAAAAAGTGCAAGTTTTCTAAAAATCTTAGGTAAACGAAAGTATTTGTATTTGAGAAAAAAAAAAAGAAAAAAGAAGAAAAATGTTTCAGATGTGGAATGGCAAGGCACTGCACATCTTGCTTCTTCAAGACGATCCGGCAGGTCAAGACTTCTTAGGGGAAGCGAAATTTCCACTGCATGAATTACAACCACGTCAAATAAAACATTATAACGTTCCGCTACAAGATCATTATCCAGTATGTATAAACTTTTGTTCATTTTTAATATTAATAAGTAACAAGTCGTTTCAAACGATACGATGCAAATGCGCGCTGCTCTGTTATTTCAATTTAATTTAATTAATTTAAGAAAGAAACGTTCCAAAGAAATATTCTTCTAAACGCGAACTGCTCTCTTGACTGTGGTGGTGTTAAACTGTTAAAACTCTATTATATACGTACTTTGTTAATTCTCCTTTGTTCGTTTAACATTTCAGAATCGGTCGAGAAATTTCACTGATATCCCTAAATAAATTACCGAATCATTTCTCGCGTTTAAAATCTCTCGCGACCGGCGACTTTACTCGCGTTATTGCAGACACTAAGATATAAGAGCTCGACGTTGGCATAGGTGGACAACGAAGAAGCAGCTTGGGGCGTGTCTTCCAGCGGGCGAGGACAGATTCAAGTGAGTCTAAGTTACTGCACAAGGCGACGAGCATTGACAGTCACAATTCATCGAGCTACAAATCTTCTTCCTATGGACAGTAACGGATTTTCTGATCCATTTGTCAAGCTGTGCCTTATAGAGAACGTTGCAAACAATCATCGACAACGTGTCTTCGACTATTCAATCGCACGTATTACCGCTAAAAAGCTGGTATCGAAGAAAGCCACAGCAGGTCGTCACGTACAAAGCACAACGATTAAATGGAAAACCTTGAATCCAGAATGGAACGAAGAGTTTTCTTTCGCTACTCGATTAACAGACCTTATGAAACTCACCTTATGCCTTACGGTATGGGACAAGGATTTTGGCAAAAGTAACGACTATCTTGGTAATGCATTAATTTTCTTCGATTTAATAATTACGTAATAATTCGTTGCTATGTGTCGTATTAGAGATTTATTATGCGTATATTATGGCAATATTTCTCTTACTTTTGTTTGTTTAGGTGGACTTGAGCTAAGTTGTAATAGCAAAGGAGCACGATTGCGACATTGGATAGACGTGATCAAATTTCCGGACCACCGTCATCAAGCTTGGCATAACTTAATCGATACTATTCTGCCTATAGAATGATAATTTATATTTTTACTTTTGTTATTAGTGTGTTGTTCGATATGTTTTAATAAAATCTATATATTCAGTATGCGTAATAATCCGCAAAATATAACTTATTTACACGTGATCGGTATTATTGCTCAAAATGTATTATTCCACAAAAGAAGTGATATAAAAATAAAGATATTATATTATATATGGGAAATATCTTGTTATCTTAAATCTTAATTTTTGTTGACTTTTAAGAAAAACTTACATCGTACGAGAATTAAAAAGATTTATTTTTACAATAAAAAATCTATTACAATAAAAATTATCTAGAAAACTTTAAATGTACCTGCTTTAATAAATTATCGAACAAGTTCATGTACAATTAATCATTTCCACTTTCGCTAGAATCTTCTTCAGCTTCCTCTAACCATTTGATAAATGGTTGTACTGCAACTCTCACTTTGTTTTCCTCGTACGAATCTATGTCTTTATCGCTAGATTTGTACCATTCTAAAATTTTTTCTTCCGATAATACATCTCTATCGTAAAGCATATGCAACAAAATTTGCAAACACGATAACAATTTTGGAGTTGTACTTGCAACCTCTTCTATTGCATGTAAACAGTCATTTTGTGCATTTTCCGTTTTAACATAATTCGATATAATTGGATAAAAATATGTTATCACACGCTTTAAATTTCTGTGATAGTCCATACTAGTTATAGTTTCTTTCTCTTCTGAAAGATAATGTAGAGGTAAACTTAATATGGCTTTAATAACGTTATACGTTACTTCGTCCATAGTAACGTTATATGCGTATCTAGATGAATTTATTTCTAAAATTAAGTTTTCGCACTTAAGTTGGTCTTGGAAGCCTCTTAATAAACTATCAATGACCTCAGATAAGAACATGCTTATGTCATCTGCAGCTGGCAAATTACAATCAGCAGAAGCTTCGTCGATACTTGATGTATCTGTGTTTGTATGTACGTTATTATCATTTTCCAGTATGTCATAATTTTTAAACAGATGAAATTCATTATATGGATCAATTTCTGATATTGTTTTTGTAGAAATTTTGTCGTCTTTTGATTCTACGATGGAGTCAGTATACTCCATTGGAGTACAAATAATCGTTTTAGGACATAATATACATCCATCTATTCTTATGTTTTGTTTAATGACACAGTTTGAAAATATTACACTATTTACAATGGTACAGTTATCTTCAATTTTATTATCTGAGAAAATGTAAGAATTCTTAATTGTTACGTTAGAGCCCACTGAACAATGATCTCCGATAACTGCTTTTACGACTAAAGTATCATTCCCAAGTGTACTATTTTGGCATAATATACTATCTTTCTCTAATATACAACCTTTAGCAAGTGTAGCACTTCTATGTTTGTACGTGCTTCTTGGCATATAAATAAAATCTTTTAAAAATGGAATAGCATTTGGCGTAAGTGGAAAAGTATGTCTGTTCAGGATATCTCGGTTAAGACAGTGATACGCATTCCATGATACAATCGGCAGACTATAATCCTGTGGATCTAATTGCTGCCAGTATATTCGAGAATTTAAAATTTCTTCGTTCATTAACACTCCGCGAATGAAATCTTCCATTGTCTGTTAACAACATAGAAAAATTATTATTTTTTACATTATTCGTATCTTGCTTCCAGGTCTTCAGCTGTATCATATGTTACTTACTTGGAAATCAAAATTGTCAGAAAATAATGGTAACACGGAAGGAGAACATAAATAAACGTGACTATCCAAGAAACAGGTATTAATTTCAATTTCATTGTGGTTCAAAAACCAATCTAATTCCAACTTTACTTTATTTAAATCTTTCCTTAATACATTATAATGTAAAATCTTTCTACTACTTTTGTCAGAAACTACCAAACATGATTCTTGTCTCAAAGAAGATCCATTCATGGAGCCAATGTTTCTTAACACCATGGTCATGGCTGTGCCTTTGTCTTCCTTTAGTTTTGCGCAATGTTTGATTAAAAGATTTGTAAGATTGGCATTAATAAATGCGTCTCCTCTAATAAGTATAAAATTACCACGAATGGAACCTTTTGTATCAATATCTCTGAGAGCATCTCCGAGAGAAGTGCAAGCATCTGATACGATTAAAGAAACTGATATTTTAAGCCATTTCCTCTGTTTTATGTATGTTCTTATTAAGTCTACGTGGTTGCTACAATAAAGAAATAATTCTTGCACTCTCGACTTAATTAGAGTTTCCACTAAATAATCTAACAGTGGTACATTTATTACAGGCATTAATATTGTTGGGAATATAGTCTCTGCAGGCATCAAGTTTGTTACAAAATCATCTGCAAGAACAACGGCCTGTTTAATTTGCTTCTTTCCCATTTTTGTAGCCATTTCGTTTTATCTGAATTTTTTACAGTCCTCAAAGTAACAAATACAAAATATTCATTATAGATTACGAAATATTGGACAATATTTTTATGTCGTTTCGAGCACAAAATTTATTTTCACATATACGTGAAAATTAAGTAACATATATGCTTTTCCGTTGTTTTTTTTTTCCTTTTTTCTTTTCTATTAATACAATCGATTGAAACATAAATGAAATTCAAGAACAGTATGGAATAGACTCTAGTAACAATATTTGCACTGAGGCCATATTCTCTCACTATTGCCACAACGAGATCTATACTTCAAAAATTCCAAATTATGTTTCGAGCCAAAAATATACAATAATTATATAATTACATGATTTTCCAAAATTTAGCTATTTATTTGATTCCAATTCTTTTTTTTTTTGTTAAAGCTTTGTTAAATTAAAAAATCAATCAGGAGAGCACGAAATTCAACAAATTCAGTGTTGTAGATCTATCTTATCTATGATTTATCTTACACTCTTCTTACGCGAAGTAACAGAGTTAGATTATCTAAAAGTATATAAAACCTTCAAATTGAACATATTAAAAGAATTATTCTAACTTATTCTATTACAAATTTTACAAAGGTATAAAACATGTCAATGAAACACCTAGGCAAGGTAATACATTGTATTACATTAGGTTAGAAATCTGATGAAACTTAATTTCGAATAAATTTTAAAATCGTTTTGCGATACTAACGATTGTATAAATTCAATTTATTCAATTTTCACACGTGTTAAAGTGCAATCAAAAGAGATGATACAAAACTGAAAATTTTAGACATTGTATTATATACCAAGACCCACACGATGGACAAAAGGAATCGGTGCAACATTACCAGAAGAATATAAAAAATTTTGGAAAGAATGGAAACTACAAACTCCGACTGCTGTGCATTATATAGAGCAAAAAGGCAAATATGTAAAAAATGAAGAAACAGGAGAAGTGTAAGTATCTGGTAATACATCTTTGTATGTTTTTAATTTATATCTTCTATGGTGATCGTATTTAATATTTGCTTCTAGACACCCAGTTCAAAATGTACCATTGCCGTTATTGTATCCTGAAGAATTCCATAAAGGTATATGGGGCGGTGAAGCTGTAATACAAGGTTTCACAAAGAAACACAAATATGCTCGCAGATATCCACATTTTTGGTTTCCTACGCTTAAAAAGTCTGTGGTTTACAGCGAAGTTTTAGACAAATATATAAGTGTTGTTGTTACCAATAGAACTATTGATTTAATCAATGAACATTATGGTTTCGATCATTATTTATTAAAGGTATAAATAAGTTACAAGGTATACTCAAGTATCCTAAATATCACATTTCATTATTTCATTATTTGCAATTATTTACAGACTCCTGCCTGCGACTTAAAGTCTGAGCTTGCTATAAAGATAAAACGTGAAATACTTTTAGCATTGGCTGACAAGACATTATATCCAGACGATTCTCTTAAAAGAGAGGAAATTTATAATAATTATAAGGAATACCTAACAGCTGTAAGTTTTTTTAACGTAATTCTAATCTCTCGTAACTCTTGAAATTATTATTTTAATTATTAAGTAATTGATATTTATTTCTAGTATACACGAGATGAAATAGAATGGTATGGTTTGACATATGAAGAAGCTTGTAAAAAATGGATGAAACATTGCATCACAGAAAAAGGAAAAGCGAAGCCTTTAAAGTTACAGTACAGAGCTGAGTTAATAGCTGAGCTTGAGCAAGAAAAAAGTCAGGAAGCAGGAAAAACTGTAACAAAGTATGTTACATGATAAATTATATTTTATTTAACATTATATTTTTATGTTTACAGAAATTTGTAACAGACAATTATTTTTGTAGATGGAAGTTACCATGGAATCCTTTCGTCTCCTCAAAATCGGATTAGTTCAGTATATTATATGGCTGTATATTATAAATAAAGAAAATGAAACATTTACTTCATAAAATGAAAATGAAAATGAAAATGAAACAGATTGATCTTCCATTCATATATTATAGTAACCTCGGTAGAAAATTGAACAAGCAAATTTTAAATTATTAACACGAATATGAATCGTGAGAAAACTTCTACATGTAATCAACTAAAAATTGTTTACTTTTTATTAGAAATAAATAACTACGATATTGAACACTCCAAATCTCCATCCTTTGGCAAACAATTTAATAATGAGGCTATAGCTCTTGTAATATATGTCATTGTTCCAAAACTACCACTTGGAGCACTGTCATAAAAATGTTGACAAACATATGCTGCTCCACCGCAAAGAAGATTTCCCATTGCGGTTGTTTCACGTTGTTCTTTTGGTTTAGCACAACACAAGGTAGCATCACCATCGATCTTCATCTAATTATATAAAATTAACTCGATATACATCATAATGTGTAAGTATTGTATATTTGATAAATATATCATATATTCAGCTGTACCTGATCATCTAAAAATATGGCATTAGCTTTGTGAACTAATTGTTCAACCGCGATAAGTCCTCCCAGGGAAGTTGCCACGTTATATTCAGTTACTAAAGTCAATACCATTAGAGCTTCGACTACTAACTGACGGTATTCTGGTTGCGGTATAGTGTTTAATACAGTTTCTACTGCTAGTGCAAATTTTAATTCGCCTGGTGTCATCTCCTGTGTAAGATTCTGAGGCAAGATTCTACCTTCAATCGCTAAACCTTGGCACTGTAACAATTGAAATATTAGCGAATGATAAATTTTCGATAAAGATTCAAAGTCTCAAGTTTTAATCGTGGACGAACTTGCGGATCGTGTAAAATTAGAAAGAAAACTTTACACGTATTATTTTCAAGAAATAACAGTTAGTGTTGTAACTCAATATGCTACATTAGTTGCAAAACAATGAATTACATTGTTTTATTTACACAATATACGAGTCTACAATTGTTTCATATTGAATTTATTTTTCACATTTCTATTTAACACAGTGCAACAACGAACATGCATTTATTAATTTCATTTTTTGTATCGATGACTTCTCTGATTTTCTCTATTTCTGAAGCTTGTTCTAAGCTAAGTTCGCTCGTTCACAACTGGTACTTACCCGTTCGAGCACTTGCCATACTCGAGGATAAAAATCTCGTGGCACTCTATTTAATGCACCGTCTAATCTTCGTCGTCGTAACCATTGTCCTTGTCGATCTGGTTCTACTTCATTACCATCAGTTTGATCAGGACTTAGGAAACCTCCAATTTGTGATTTCTAAGCAAAAAATACTTAAATTATAGTAAAACTATATAGGAAACTAACGATCGTCGCAGCGATATACTTTAGTAATTATTACCTTGCTGACTTTACTAGATTTGCAACTGATAACAGAAAAATTTCCGCGACCAACTAAATTAAATACAAATAAATTATTTTTATATGGAAATAAAAGTCTCATGTCATTTCATTAACGTATTAAACATACCACTACTAATGGCAAACTCTTTTCCACTTATAATATGGTGTAATAGATTTTTCATTTCGAATGGTGATAAATTAAGCAAATGCTCAGACGCTTCTTCTCCCGTACATATTAAAGTTCTTGATAATTCAGTAGCCATTACTTGAATAATCAAACCTACTCTAAGTCTGAGCATTTCAAGAAACAACTGCGGTTCCGTTCTAATAAACATCGCTAAATAAACAAGTAATTCCTGTGTTAGCATAGCAGTAGATTCATCGTCTCCATACGCTTGATGTATTAAAGCTCTTAATTCATTTTCTGGTAATGGTGCGACAATAGTATGTTCATTAGTTGGAGGCATTCCAACTGTAACTTGTTTCTGACGAACTAATAAATCAGTGACTGCTTTTGCTAAATCTTCCACTCGTTTCCCTAACATGCCAGCTGTGTGACGTACAATGCCCCACATTTTTTGTTGACAAGCCTTTTCATAGAGATCTTTTAATAAATCCTTTATCAAAACTGGATGACCTTCTTCTACCATGCCAGTATTGAAATACAGGCCTTGGGAATCAACCTGAGTATTTAAATTGTATTAATTGAAATTATTTACGAAACAAATAAAAATTTCTCAATAACTATGAAATATTTATTTCTAAAATTAGCCCATTTTAATAAACTTTATTTATTTAGATTTACTACATACAAAATATGCTTTTCCTTGTACTTACAAGGTATTGTAAAATATCTCCTTGTTCTTCTAAACTTTCAGTTTCTCGAAGCATAGTTAATAGCTCCTCGACTTCCGTGTCTGCGTACTGAGTTTCACCTATACCTCTGTGTCTATGTAATTTTGGAGAATTCGTCCACGATAATAACTCATCCGTAGGGGACGGTGTTCTATCCGTGGTAGCCGACTGCGTAGGATTAGGAGTTAATGTTGTATCTGTCACTTCAATAAATGGATTTGTATTTAGAATAGTAGAAGGTCTTCTATCTTCTCCTGCCATCCCAAGAATTTCAGCTACAAATTACATAATTAGCTTCTTTCACTTTTCTTTATTAAACATTATTTTATAAATTATCCAACCATTTAATTATTAAGTTCATTTAAAATAAAATTGTTTAAAAACAAAACGGACATGTTAAATTCTTAATTTTCGTTAAAATTTGAAAATTATTTATCGTGTGTTAGTAGACTTACATTCTTGTAGGATGGTAGGAACCATAACATATAGGATCACATTGTACAAACATTTAAGGATCCACTTTAAGTCGCATGCAATCAGAATTTTAACAGTTTAAATCATTTGCATTGTTAATACACGAAGTAAATATAACTTACGTTCTATAGCGATTGATCTCGTTTTCTTTATAGCACCTTTTACCGACATTCTGCGTCTTAAATTTTTTCCAGTTTTAATTATCGGTCTATTCAGAAGACCCGTCCGATGTGGAAATGCGCGCATCAGATGTTCTTCTAGATAATGTTGGACCTTATCAAATACATACAAACATATATATACATATACGTAAAATATAAGGTACTACATTATTAATTTAGGATAAATATCTGTTTACTTGAGGATTCAATTTGTCTGGTCTACCATCCTCAGAACTTCCTAAGAAGCTTAAATTTGTAATGCAAGAAGTACTTAAAAAATCATTCAAGTTTCCTAATGAAACTCGTGTACCATTGATATAACCACTTTTTAATTTCTTCATAGTAGTTATCATTGCCAATGGTATCTTTCCTTGATCTGAAACAATAATTGTACGATATAAGGATTGTTCTTATCAATATCTAAGGATAAAAAAAAGCAATTTTCTCTATATTGTTCCTGCGATGTGTGATTTTTGAAAAAATTCTATTCTATCTTCAACGTTTTAAATATTTTAATTAAGTAAATTTTTGTCCTGAATGATGATGTAACGCTGCCTGTGGCATACCTAGATGATTATGAGTAGCAACAAGTGTTATAGTTGGCCTGCCGAGCATTTGCTTCCAGTTGATGGTGAGGAAGGCCAAGTTGGTTGTAAAAGTGTTGGCAAGGAGGGCTGCATCATTTGTTGTGTAGTACTCCTCCGCGTCAAAGTTCTAAGACATGCAACAAACGCGCACACCACTGCACATATAAGCTATCTTCTTAGAATGTTAGATTTTACTACATCAAAAAGAAAACGGCCTTTCCTCAATTCCTCTTTTTTTTTCTTTTTTAACATTAATTGATTTTGCTCATGATGAAGACAATGATATTTAAATGTCAAATTGCATTAAAACTTTCCATAGCCATTAAAGCAAAACTAGCAATAATAAAAACAAATGCACGCATGCAGGCAGACATGTTAGATGTTTGTTTCTTGGATAATGTATTCGTATAATTTCACTAAGAAATTCAATTCCGAAAATGATCTGCTTTTGTTTAAAAACTATATATTTTATCTCTGTTACTTTAAAACTTTGTGAATTATGAAACTTTAATATTACAATTTCTAATGTATTATTAGATAATAAAAAGTAACACAGATGAAAATTGTAGTTTTTAAATATTAAATTACTGTACCTAGGTGAATGTTCTTGAGGGGCATGACCACAAGAGGCCGGCCTAACATGTTCTGCCAACTAGACTTCAAGAAATTAATTTCACCTTTGAATATATCAATCATGAGCTCATAGTCCGATGCGATGTAGAAGCGGGTCATGTCTGTCAACTAATGTTCGATGCAAGAACAAGAGGCAACGTAAGAAAAGAAATAAAAGTACAGAGAGCAGACAAGTCGATGAATATCAGTATACTTACCTGTGGAGTGAATGCAAATATTTTATCGTTCAAAGAATATAATTTACTGGTGCTTAGAATTCCTACATCTCTTGATTTACGCCCGGACAATCCTAATTTTTTATTTCGACCTAAAAATAAACATTTTAAATTAATAAAAGCGATTATTTAATAGATATATTTCATATATACCTAAATACGTGTACAAATGACTGAGAACTTTTGCAGGTTGCACTTCAATTGGAGCAACTTCTGCAATTGTTTGTACATGAATGTCATGTTGTGCTATTTTTTCTCTAATTTCAGCATCTTCTGCTAAAATAACGACTTGCACTACAACATCTGGTTTTTTCTCGCTACATAAACGTCTATTTAATGGATCCAATTCTCCCACAGCAAGAAAACCCTATTAATTAAAAATATGAATTAAAAAAGAAAAAATAAATAATTTAAATTCTTTATACATATTTATTTTTTCTATATTTATACACTTACTTCTTGTAATAATTTTCCTAATATATACAAAGATTGAGCCCACATGAACGGACATCTGCCCAATGCAACACGCTTTTGACTGCCTGGTTCAGCATACTCTGCTGATACATTTGCAACTTCTACAGAATATAATTCAGGTACTAATTTTATTCCATCTTCAGTTTTGACCATTATTTGTTCTAACTGTTTTGTATATTCTGCTACTGCTTCTTTATTGCCTTGGAAACAATAATCCACAATTAAATAACAAAAGAACAAAGGCCATTCGCATTCTATATTTTCAAACATACGTAATTCCCATGGTTCATAATAAAGTCTATTAAAAAAAAGTCATAATAAATCGATTAGTAAATGAACGTTAACAATACAGATAGAAATGATTTTCTTTTAATTTGCTTCACCTGTTAAGATCCTCTTTTGGCGTTTTATATCCATCTCTTAAAAATCTTTTACATCCATAATGACCCTGCAACTTCTTGGTAATAGTATCTCTTGTTAAATGAATTAAATTAGGCTCGTCTACAGCAAATGCTGGAAAACTTATGACGGACAATAATCCGCTATCTAATTCTTTTGAATTAGATTCACGCGGTAACATAGATTGTAAAACAGCTTGACATTTTTGCGCTTCATCGGCTAATACATGAATTACAGAAGTAGGCCCACCCCTTGCACCGAATAAGTCTAATTCATTCATAGCTTCCATCGCGGCTTTTGCCATTCCAATACTGCTAGCGTTTAATTCTGGCAAACCATGATTGGTTTTATCTCCTCTTTCCCAGATTCCATAATCAGGAGTACAATAAGCTGACTCGATATAAAACACTAAATTTTGGATAAACGCAACCTAAAGCGAAATTAAGCTATTATATTTAGTTTTACTAGAAAATGTATCAATGTATATATATATATATATTAGTTATACATTACGACGCATGTACCTCGTCTAAATTAAAAACAATTTGTAAGCCAGATGCTGTCATTTGGGCTAAAACCAATAAATAAAGAGATATGGCATCTATTTGAAGGTGGCCCCATTCTGTGTCACCTACGACAGTTTGTCCATTGACAGAGCTATACTTGGCGTGCAAAGCATCGTACGGATTTTGACTGGACTTGAATCGTTCAACTTTTTCTTTTTGTTGCATCATTGCCATTAATAAACCTCTCATTAACTTTACACAGCTTTGTTCAAGTTCGTACGTTTTGGCTCTGTCTTCGTCCGCATCAGCTATCTTTTTATACGCCATTGAAAGGCCCCAAACCGCAAGAATACAGTAGACATTATCACGAACCCATGCATGGTCATTTTCTGGACTAGCGGGGAAAAGTCCTGTGACTGCATTTTGATGTTTCATAATAATCTTATGTACAATCCGCTGATAATAATCCAAACGGACACCGGAATTACTACGACTACGCATTTCGAGCGCGTATATCAAAATTTTGAAATTTTTATTATCTCTGACTTTTTTTTTTAAACGACACTTGAATTTTTATAATTTAATTGTACATTCATTGCATTGTACTCTCATTACATTTTGAGGTTAAGATCAAATTTCTCTAAAAATACCTTCGTGACAATTTCTCGATATTCTTATTATTATTTAGTTAATAAATAATATACAAATATACGTGAGTGAAGCGTTGCACAAGAATAACTGTGAATAATTATCATGAACAATTATGCGTACATTTTATATGAAATCTATACAGAAATTACAGAAACTCACGTGCGAACATTTCGCACACAATGTTAAACGAATGTCAAACACAATATACAGTAGACCTCCCTCTATATCATCATTAGAGAACTATTATTGAGTATTAGCAAATACTCGATACTATAGGGTGTCCCATTTAAGTTTGCCATCTTAATCCTACCATTTCCGTTGTTTTTGGAAATATGAAAAAATTTTATTAGATAGAACTTATTCAGTACTGAATAGTATAATAATGATTTTCTTCGTATGTGAGGCGAGATTTCAGAGATTTTAAAATTGCCTACATTTTTTTTAAACGGAATGATTTTATTCGTTAATCGCAATTAGTTCCATCGTCTTACCGCTACGCGATGCTGATTAAATAGATTAGAAATTCAAATTTCAAACTTCGACCTTTTTAGGAATCTAAAGAATGAATACGAATTTTATGCAGTAATAAAATAATTTTTTATGTAACTTTTTACGATGTACAATAAAATAAATATAAATAAAAATAATAATAAAACAGGTATTTATTTACATGATACTACAATTTATTACAGTAGCAATCACACTGTAGTTTTGTAATCTCAGTTTACATTACATCATAATTGCTTTCTTTTCTTACTTAGAAATTATTTACGTTTAACTTTTGGAATTTTTCTATTTCTGTTTCTATTTTTTACATTTTTAACTTCATAAAAATTGCTACCGATCTTCTTCCTTTTATTAGCCCTTTCTATAGCTCGTCGTTGTTTACTTGTTAGTTGTCTGTTTTCTTTTTCTACTGAAACTTTAAATATACCGCTGCTTGACACAGTGGCATTTGTATTCAATATTTCAGCATCGCTGGAATCATATTCTTCTTCTATTTCATCGTATGCACTTTGCAGCAACGTATCTTTCCCTATCGGCAAGTGAGCTTCATCATCAGAATTTGTTTCATTTACTTTATCTCCATTTTTCGAATCATTATTGAATTCATTAATCTGCTGCTCGTTTTCTATTGATATCTCTTCGGGCTGCATATCTCTATTATCTTCAGTTTCGTTGATGTCGTCGTTCAAATCAGATGCAATTGAACCAGTTTCTACGTTATTGTCTTTTCTATCCAATACATCGTGTTCAATGTACGAGTCATTTCTGACATCGTCGCCTGAATATGGCAAACCAACCCTAATCTTTCGAAAATCTTGCATCACAGATAACTGAACTTTTGACGGTTCTTTCTTTGATGTATCCTCAGTTTTATTCATCTCAGCATCGTTTTGTTCCTCGATATCGTTTTGTTTCTCAGTATCGTTATCTTCAATTGAAATTTCATCTGTTACTCTTGACAATGGTTCCTCGAAACCAGCGGGTGGGACATAAAACGGTAATTTACCACGTTGCCAGTCATTTAAAACCATTCGCGAGACAATAGTAATGTCTGGTTCTCCTTTCTTCAATAATTTGCCACTTCTACGTGCCAACTTCTCCAGGAAATCAATATGATCGTTCCATTCCATAATTTTGTACGTCTTACGTATATACTCCTCCTTTACTTGCGATAATACTTCTGAAATGTAATCTTCCGGATTTTGTACGAGTTCCACTCTTACAACACCTTTCAATACCTTTTCCGTGTCGGTTTCCGCCGATGGATAAACTACACCTGGACAATCTATCAAGTAAATACGTCGCATTAAAGTGATATATTGCCATACTTTTGTCTCTCCTGCTATTGGTGCAACGTTGCACACTTTCTTTGACCTTAAAGTATTTATAATTGAACTTTTGCCAGTATTAGGATATCCTATGAAACCTACGCTGATTTGTTTCTTATCAATGTGCAATTTTGCAAACTGGCGTAACAGATTAATTAAAGAACCTTTGCCAAATGGATGTGTCATAGATGCGTGAAATGCCACTGTTGGATATTCTGCACTTAATATCGCAACCCATCTTTGCGTTGCCCAAGTTGGGATAAGATCTACTTTGTTTAAAATAAACATTAAATGTTTATGAGGTTTTTCTGTTTTCAGATACTTTTCTATCGGCGGTGATCTAGTTCCTAAAGGATTTCTGGCATCTAATACTTGTAAAATAACATCAGAGGAATCTATAACTTTATATAACTCGTTCCAAATTCTCTTGCTTTGCCCTGCAGACATAACCCAGTCTCTCTGAGCTTCTTTAATACCTGTATCCGGACGTATGAGATCAACGTCTTTAGAATCTTTTTCCATATTGTAAGTTTTCTCCTTTGCTTCTGCTAGTTTTTGTAATTCGTCGTACGATGATATTGGTAAGTTTGGTTTTTTTCGTACCTTTTTCGGGCCAAAAACACTTTCAAAACTTTCTGTATCTAACAAATGCACCCTTGCATTTGCAGCCTTTTGCTCGAGTAATGTTATTGGTAATTGTGTAGGTTTCATAATCACGTTGTAAGGATTTTTCATTGCTTTCCCTAATTCGTCTTGAAATTTTTGTAAAGCATTTTGAGAAATAACTCTTGAGTTACCGAACCATCTCTGCGAAGGTTCTACACGCGACATGGTACCAGATGGTTGCCATCCTTGAAATGGTGCCGGGCTAATGATTTGTCCTTTACGATTGCGCTTTGGTTTCTGATTACGATACATTTGTAACCTTTTAATTGTTGCTTTTGTTCGAACCTTTGCCACACCTTTTAATCCCTCTGTAGGTCGTTCAGGGTTCATACTGTGCCCAGAACGTTTAAATCCCTCTTTTCGAGGGACTTTATTCGTCGCGTGAGACTTTGCCATTTTGCCTGGAAGAAATATTTATAATATTTATAACTTTTATACTTTATTTATACGTTTTATTGCGATTCGAACGACAATCAACTTTAATAAATATTTATACGCTTTTTCGTAGTCAATTGTGGATATTGCAAAGTATACGTTAATTAATTTAAACATGATACTAAAATCATACTAACCTTTTTTTCTTTATGCAATTATAAAAGTTTTTCGTATAGTACAAAATATAACAAGTTTCATTTATTTGGATGCAAATAATTTTACTTGGGTTAGGTTTATACGCACGTGTATCATCCAATTACTGGTATACTGCAAAGTATATATAAACATGAAGATGTAGAATTCAGGCACATTCACAAGTGGAACTCAGCACGATTGTGTAAGAAATTATGTGGAAAGAAATCATAATTTGAAAGTAAAAATAAAATATGATCTGTATAATTATATGGTTGGAGATAAACATAAATTTGTAATAATTTGTATAAGAGCAACGTGTAAAGCTTGATATATTTATGTATATTTATTATTAGTAAGATAATTGTGCAGTTTATGTAGTAATTTGTTTATTCGACTCTGGTCTTTTTTTTTTTTAACTTCCATGATTAAAGCAAAAGATAAAAAGAACCATAGAATATATTTTCTACATTTCAATGAGAAAACGTCAAATTTAAAAATTTGTTGCCGTTTCGCAAAAATTAAAAAAAAATAGTACTTTTTCAATTTTTTGGTTTACTCGACGTTCGTGAAATTAGATTTAAAACTAAAAAAAAAGATTTAAATATTTTGAAGTAGTACACTCGTTTGTTCAAAATTTACCAAAAAGATTAGGTTAACAGTTAAAATTAACTGAATTTTTATATTCATATAATAATTGCCTTTATCATGTTTATCAACGTACACAGCTTATTTTTACATTTAAATTATTTCATTACAATATTGATACATATATTTTAAATAATATTTAACTTAGTTAATTGAATCATTGATATAAATATGATTATATTAAATATCGATTAAATACTATAGTTTAAAACTTTTAACAATGTAAAGTATTCAAGATTGTTACATGTACAATTTGAAAATGTTATTAGACATTTTATATTCAAGTAATCTTATCTCATTTGCAAATATAATGCAAATGTAATAATTCATGTATCCACAGCCACAATGATATTTTAGTATCCTTTGAATAATAACACATATTTCATATATGAATAACTGATTTTCTATTCTGTAATTTATAATGCAAAAATGAATTTATGATACATAATAGACTGGCTAATGCATTATTCTGAATCTGAGAGAGCAGATCATTCAAATAATATTTTTCTTCCAAAACATTTTTATAAAATACTATCAACTATTACACGATTAAAAATTAATTAAATTTTAATTAATTTTTATTAAAATTTTTTTGAAATTAAAAAACTAATATATATATTAATATATAATTAATTGTCATTAATCCCTTAGTTAACACTTTTACATTATACATAGAACATACTACATAAATGTACGTATGCATAAATTTCTGCAGTATGAAATAATAGACTGAATAATTTATTGTAACAAAATTTTATGTATTAATATGTACAGTAAACTATTTTTATGCAAGGAAGAATTATTTTAATTAAAAATAATTATATCTTGGAAATATGCTGTATTTTTAAGAGCATTGTAATTATTTGAAATTACAGGCATTTATTTGTATAAGCAATTATTCGCAACATTTATTATGTGTTTAAAAATACTAGAATATTATAAAAGAAGTATGATATGCACTTGCAAACATATTATAGTCGTCAACATAATTACTTAAAAATTCAATATTATTGATATATTTAGAAGAGTTCATCATAATTTTTAATTAAACATAATATAGATAAAGCATAATTATGATGAGAGCTCATAGTCTGTAGAATATGCGTTCTCATTTGGCAGCCTAAAGTATTCATAATGTAGTATGTGCTACTTGTAATGTATGAACAAGTCGTGTATCAATTTTACAAATTAATACAAATTATTTTATTTTTTTATTGTACATATTACTAAATTAGTTGTAATAAACTAGAAATTTTATATTCAATTATTTGTAGTATACTAGAAGTTGTATAGTAAGTACATTTTACATTCTTCCATGTCAAATCAACACAATAACTGAAATATAATTTTTTATCTTCTACAATAGTTTTCTACTAAACATACTCATCAATTCATTACCAAACTTTCTGGATGTTTATATTATTTATAGCATCGTATATGATATATTTCAATTTTCATCTTTATAATATTAAACAATTATATACTTTAATACATTAATATTAAATTAATGTATTAAACAATTATATATGTTATGCTTTCTTGACTAGATACAGTAAATCTTACATAATATTGCTTGTATTATTTTAAATATGTATATGCAGTATGTTCTATTTTAATTAATTCACACAAATATTGTCAAAATGAGAGATTAAAATTCTTATCATTTGACTGCATTAAAAAATTTCTTTCTGGATCACTCGCATCAATGAACTTATTTTGAACTGCATTCTCTTGATACAAAATCTGTGTACTTAATGATTATATTATTAATAATTTTAATGATATTTGTGTGCATTGATTAAAATGAGATCTGTATATATACACACACACACATATATATATATATATATATATATATATATAAAATTTTGATTATTATATATATAAAATTTTGTTTCTTACCACACGCATATGACATAATAATCAATAATTCTATAATTTTGTTATTTAAAGTCCAAATCATAATCAAATTGTACTGAATAAACATTATTATCAAAAGACAAATATATATCCACAGTATTATCAATATTTGCTATGTATAATTTTCAATTCTAAATTATTAATATAATACGAAATTATAATTTTAAATTTACTTAAAAGTAGTAGACTTTGTTCTGAATAAAATCTGCTTTACAAATGAAAAACATGTAATATAATACTAATTTTTTCACAATTTTTATCTGTTTATATGATTGTATTGTATGTAAAACATCATACTGAGATTGCATTTCATTTGTAGCTTTCTTTTTAAATAAAAAATTATTTTATAATTTAGAAACATAAACATTTCTTTAATATAATTATATTACAAAATCATTTTCTGAATTGAATTATTATATGATTAAAATAAATTTATATCATAGTAAATCCTACATGCTGTTGTACATAATTATTCTAGTAACTGGAGTTAAAGATATTAGACAAATATTTTCAAATAGATTTTTATGTTATGTTTTATATTTTATTATTATGTTTTATATTTTATAATCTTATTTTCTAATATTACTACATTTAATGAGCTTTTACAACAATTTATAAAAATGAAGAAGAATTGCTAAAATTTTGCAAAATAAAAAAAAGAAAATACTGTAATTTTTATTAATTTAGATTCTAAATTTCTACGTCAAGAAAAGGCAACTTGATCATTATATTAAAAATATAAGAACTTCATTGTAAAGTACAAACTATAATGATAATCGACACTTCTTATAATTTCATTTATTATAATATTATTATTTCAAATAATAATCTAAAAGCAACAAATATACATGCAATAATTTTTTTATAGAATTGCTCATAAATTGAACGTAATTTTGAAGGTAATTTTTGAAATGTATCAATGTCGTAAATATTGAGTACTGTATTACATTTTATATTATTATGACAGAATAATAAAATCATAACAATTTAAAAAATAGTATTTAATTTTTGTAATTATTTGAATTACATTTTCTTAAATAAATAAGGTAGAAGCATGATTTGGATACTGTGGATAGTTCTCTCTCTCTCTCTCTCTCTCTCTCTCTCTCTATATATATATATATATATATATATATATATATATATCTCTCTCTAAACATATACATTGTATTATAGCTAAAATTTTTTATGATAATGATATTTTTGTTTCCGCTTACAGGTACTAAAAGTGCATATGAACACTTTTGTAAGCATATGTTATTCACTAGTTGAAATGTCACTAGAAATCTTTTGATATCTTTTTACACTGTTATTGGTGGTTTGTACTCTTTATTAACGACATAAAATTTATGTTTCTTTCCAAACAAACCCCATATAACGGCGATATTTTCAATGATCAGATTAAAAGGAATTGTTGATAATGCCCCACATATACATAGTATAAATCGGGCAATACCAAATCGGTATAGAGAGAATGATTTGACTACGCCAAAAACATACATATAAATATTTACCGCGCCAATGAAAGCGCAAAGAAAATCTATAAATGGTGGGCAAGTAATGGGATAAATTCCAGCTAATACAATATTCGAAGTAGAAAGTGGCATTGTTACCCATGAGTAACAAGATATGCCTAAAAGCAGCTTCTTACTTAATGGAATAGCTTTGGAATGTACGACAAGTAATATACCTTGTAACCACCTTTTTCTTTGTTGTACAAAGTCCCACAATGTAAATGGTGATTTTTCCCACATTTCACCATCTACAAAATTAAATGTGTATCCTTGAGTAAACGCTTTCATTGCAAAAAAACAATCTTCTGCAACGGATCCATCTAGTCCATTGTTAAAGGAAACTTCTCTTTCCGCACCCATCTGTAACAATGAAATTGTTTATGTATATGATATTATTATAGTAAAATTTACTATATAATATAGTAAACAATTACTTGTGTAACAACGTAAGATCCTTTCATACTAAAGAAAGGTTTGTGAAACATTGTAAATTGTAATCTTAACTTTCCCATATCATCTGCTACTCTAAAACTGTCTGCTAAGGTAGTAATCCAGTTAACAACATCTTCATTTGCATATGTTATTAAACCTTGACCAAATTGATGTTTTCCATCTAATACAAAATTCAGTATTCCACGAACAGAATTTTCAGTTAATAAAGTCTCTTCATCAAGGTGTACAATCCAATCATTATCTGCTAGTTCATTGACCGAATGTTCTAAGCAATATTGTAATGCACGGGCTTTAAACAAAGCGCCACTACTTGTACGATAGTTTGGTGGTACAACAACTTCTCTAATTCTTCTGTGTGGAGTTAATCCAATTGGCTTATCACTAACTACCTCAATTTGAAAGTTTTCTAAACCAGTTTCTATACACTTATTTAAATTTCTCTTTACATTTGCCTTCACTAATTGTGGATAATCTCCACGTGTTACTATTCTAATGCAAACAAATGGTGCAAGTAATGGTGAGCCTTGCAAGACTACTTTATCTGGGAATGCATTGTATATTATTAGTCCTACAAAGTTAAATAAAACTTGAGGAAATGAAAGAAACGTAAGTGTTCGCAGGAAGTACAACACAAGTGCACCCAGAAATCCATACTGAATCCATGGATCAAACGTTTCTTCTTTATTATTATTCCAGTTAAGTCCTCCAGTAATCAATTCAAATATAATTATAACGATAAATAATAAACAACAGTGTAAAACGTGTTTTGTTACACTGTTCAACATTATTCCTGAAAAAAAAAAAAACTATAAATGCACATTTTATATAAATTATTAATTAATCAATTAATTATATCTGATAATTAATTAATTATGAATTATAATGATTAAGATATTAATATCTTAATACGATGAGATTAAGATATTGATAGAATGCAAAAATAACGTAATACTTCAATTGATAATTTAAGTAATGGTGAAATTATTAGCCTTGAAACAATAAAATTTGCGTAGTGCAAATCATGCATCATAGTATCAGTGTTTGCTAGGATAATCATCATACAACTAATTTATTGAAATTTTACTTTACTCGTATACCTTCTTTTATGTAACCAACAAATATTAATATAATATATCGTTAAGAAAAAAAGATTTTTCGGTTCATTGTCCACAGCAATAAGAAAACGTAAGTCAATAGAAAAAAAATTATTTATTATACCAGGTGCAGGTAGGAAATACTCTCATAATTTCAACAGCACGTCACTATCATTGATTTTCATTGATAAAAAGTCACTTACATTCCAACATTCTTCAATTGTTCTATACAGGAAATGACTAACCATCAATACAAGATAAGGAAATCAAATCAACTTTTGAAACTGTAATAAATATCAAAATTTGACATTAAGGGAGTACCACCTCAGTAATTATACTGACGCCAAATACTCTTTTTATTTCTCTTTTTAGTGTTCTTAACGCCTCAAATATACCCTATAATCGGTTAATATTGCTTTATATAAATAAAGTGAAATTTATAATTTTCATGTTTTTTAACGTTTAGATATATGGAGATATCATGTATTTGTAGGTAAGTTACAGATTGTTGAAAAACGTAAGTTCATATTAATAATGAGAGTAAAACAAGAGTGAAAGCAGATTGTCAACAAAAAGCTTTGGATGAATTCTCAATGAACTTGTCATGAATTTGTCAAAATCATTAAATATTATATTACTGTTTTAATTAATAACATTAAATATCTACTTTTATTTAAAAATAGTAAGAAAAGTTATAAAAGAAACAAAAATAAAATAATATTTTATTTTTATCTAATAATGAAAATAAGTGACCATTATATTTTTATTTAATAATAATCTTTTTATTTTGAGAATGTCGTATGTAAATTTATAAGTTCGTATTATTGTAAAAATGAAAATTATATAAGTTGAAGATTTAATATTACATTTTTGTGTAGTAGATGGCGTTTTAGTAAATACAAACGTTTTCTCACTTTACGATTTCATCTTCTATGGTCTTTACCTTTTATCGTTGCATCGGAGAGAACGTACTTTTCTGTTCGAGCGTGTACACGTTTCGTGTCGCAAGGCTTAAAGGTAAATATATATCTCTAAATGTAATTTGTAATAAATGATATTACGTACTTTAGACATGTTACGTATTCGTACGTTAAATAATTAAGTTTATTCTTAATATAACACATCATAGCACAAGATGATTTAGGATACGATGAATGTTATTCACGTGTTCTTCATTTGTTGTTCATAACTTGAAATGTAAAAATAGTATTTAATATAAGTCGTAGAAAACTATATTTAGATTTTTATATTTTTAATGCGAATTTTCCTAAATTAATTCGTGTTATTTATTTTTAAACGTATTTATATATAATATATAAATATACATGTACTACGTATGATGATTTAATCAACAATCACCATCTTTCGACTGAGAACTGTGATGGAACTTTCTTGCTGAAAGAAGTTAATCGCTGTAAGCAATAACGAAGCATTAAATTTAAAAGAAAATTCAAAGTTTATTTCTTATTTCAGAATGCGTTACGTGGCCGCTTATCTTTTAGCTACCTTAGGAGGGAAAGCTTCTCCTAGTCAAAATGATATCGAAAAAATTTTATCATCCGTTGGAATTGAAGCCGATACAGAGAAACTTAAGAAAGTTATTTCTGAACTGAATGGAAAAACTGTTGACGAACTTATTGCACAAGGTACGGCTTCTTTGAGTTGAAACTATCTTCCTTATTGATTTCTGCGTAGGTAAAACGGTAAATATATGAATCTCCTAAAAATCTAATTGATCAACTCCACGTGAACTCCACTCCTCAATTTCATTTTTTGTTATTAAACGAAATGATTTATTTTCATGAATTTATTTATTTACTACAGAGAGATAATGCAAGTAATTGTAAATTTTAAGATATTTTAAGAAATAATGATCACAATTATAATTCTTTTTCTGCCCCAATTTATGGAGTTGACATTTATCGGTTCATTTGACATTACAACATTTCAAATCGTTCAAACAAAAAAATGTACAATTCTTTCAGGAATGGAGAAATTATTATCCATGCCAGTTGGTGGTGCTGTAGCTGTTAGTACAGATGCTGCACCAGCAGGAGGTGCTGCTGCCCCAGCTGAAGAAAAGAAAGGTAGGTAGCATTATACGAATATATGTGTTACGACGATTACTGTTTAATTACTAATAATTACTAATAATTATTTGCACAACAGAGGAGAAGAAACCAGCAAAAGAAGAGTCGGAATCGGAAGATGACGATATGGGTTTCGGTCTTTTCGATTAAAAAAACATGCTATGTAATATTTGTACAACATGTGTATTTCACAGTTTTGACATTAACTTGAAATAAATTTTATTTTTAATTTATTAATATTTAATCGAATTGATACATTTAATTGTTCATTTATACGCACATTTAGTAGCTGCATAGACTTCAAATTATTCGAATGAATTTCCCAAGTGTCTTGAACAAAAGAGAGAGCGAGAGCGAGAGCATGAGATCATCACTGTCTCTTCGTAGCAGTGAATTTTAACGAGATGAGATTTTTGCACGGAGGAAATATATATGATGGAAAACATATACGTGTCCAATTGTGCGCCGTTGCAGCTTCATTCACACTGGAGGAGTGGGGGATGAGAATTGAAGAAAGGAAGGGGTGGCGTTCGAGAGATTTACTAGAAAATCCAGTTGCCGTGTATTCTTACGCTGGCGAACGTTTAAATTAACGGAACGGCGATCGGAACGGTGATCGCGATCGTTTGACATTTGGTCGAAGATTGTTGCGTGTCGCAACTATTTGGATGCGTTTACAAACGTTTGGCAATATCGGGATATAGGATCGATCGGAACGCTTTTGTACTTGAGGGACTATTTTTAGATAGAGGGGCGGTCATTGGCGGCCATGATGGGTGTCAGCGGCAAGTAGTGACGGCATTCACTTTGCGTCAGTTGGTTTTGCGCGCTGATGGTTGGACCGAGGTTTCCTGATCGAGAACAGCGCACCGTAAGCCAAAACAGTTGTATATAGGAACGTTCGACAGCCGCGATAAATTTTTCATTGGGCAACCGCGGCTGGAAAAACTCGTGAATTTTGGGGAAACATCAGGAAAATGACGCAGTTACTACCCATAAGGTTTCAAGAACATCTCCAGGTAGGTGACCTGCTTTCGCACCCGGTTTCTCTATTATTTCGACACGTCGTCAAAACACTTTCGTCCTCGCTAACTACGTTTTTCGATATCGTTCTGTTGTCGCGTTGCCCTTTCACGAATCCCTCACTGCCAGTTTTAGTATCGTCGTAACGAGAGAGCGCGAGTTCCGTTAAAATTCTTTCGAATTGACGTTACTTTGACAGGTGTAACGCTGTGATCGCATGTTCCTTCGTTATATCATATATCGAATTTTAATCAATTTACACGAATGTCTGTAATAGAATATTTAGAGGTTAACCAATCACAATATTATTCCGCGCGACGATGTTGGTGAGAAAAAATTAATTGATTTTTTCTTTTCCTTCTTTTTTTTTTTTTATCAACGAAGGCCACGTCTACTCGGCACATACGCCCCTTATTTCCGTCTTCGTACAGCGTGAATTTTCTAACGAAAATTTTCCAACTCGTTTTCTTGCTCCGCGAATCTATCGATAGCAATATGAAATTAGATTGTGATTCGTTAATTTCGTTGATAATTTACTCCTTTGTAATAATGAGTTGCGATCTCGCTTGAAGTACATTCTAATTACGAGTCGTGTATTTTTTTTATTCTACGTTCCAGATAAACTGTATTTAACTTATCTATATTTCTCCCATTTTGCTGAAGCTGGTGAACTTAATTCTTAGCGAGGAATATCATTTAGTTCAATAATATTTAGCTTCTGTTGAATTTCAACAGAACATAGGACATATTTCAATTGTATCATATTATAATTTCTCAAATCAAGTTACATTAAGTATGTTTGAAATTAAATGAAATTACATTGAAAGATGTCCAATAATTTTGTCCTGTTTTTGTTAATTTCTCTTCTATAGCTCACAGCTGTTGGGATTAATGCTAACAATGTCAGCTTTAATACACTCACAATGGAATCTGATAAATTCATTTGCGTTCGAGAGAAAGTTGGCGACACTGCACAGGTAGTTATTATTGATATGAACGATTCTGCAAATCCTATCAGGAGACCTATCTCTGCGGATTCCGCAATCATGAATCCTGCGAGTAAAGTAATAGCTTTAAAAGGTAACAATTAGCAATAATTAATGCAAGTACGTGAAATATGATGATAAAGTTAGTAATATATTTTTATTCTTGTTATCAGCGATGAAAACTCTTCAGATATTTAACATAGAAATGAAGTCAAAAATGAAAGCTCATACAATGACAGAGGACGTAGTCTTTTGGAAATGGATATCGTTAAACACTTTAGCGTTGGTAACAGAGACTGCTGTTTACCATTGGTCTATGGAAGGAGAATCTACGCCAAATAAAATGTTTGACAGGCATTCATCGCTAAATGGCTGTCAAATAATTAACTATAGAACTGATCCAAAACAAACATGGCTTCTACTGATTGGTATTTCTGCTCAGCACAATAGAGTGGTCGGTGCTATGCAACTTTACTCTGTCGAGAGGAAATGTTCTCAACCGATCGAAGGACATGCTGCTTCTTTTGCCCAATTTAAAATGGAAGGGAACGCAGAACCGAGTAATTTATTTTGCTTCGCTGTTAGAACGGTGCAAGGTGCAAAACTCCACATTATCGAAGTAGGTCAACCTCCTGCTGGTAATCATCCTTTTCCAAAGAAAGCAGTGGATGTTTTTTTCCCACCAGAAGCTGGAAATGATTTTCCTGTTGCTATGCAAGTCAGTTCAAAGTATGACGTTATATATTTAATAACAAAATATGGTTATATACATATGTACGATATCGAATCTGCTACGTGTATATTTATGAACCGTATATCTGGAGAAACTATTTTTGTCACTGCGCCGCACGAAGCATCTGGTGGTATAATAGGAGTAAATCGAAAAGGTCAAGTATTATCTGTCTCCGTTGACGAAGAGAACATAATTCCATATATAAACGGAGTACTACAAAATTCTGAGCTTGCACTGCGGATGGCTGTAAGAAATAACTTATCAGGAGCTGAAGACTTGTTCGTCAGGAAATTTAATTTGCTTTTCCAAAATGGTCAGTACGCAGAAGCGGCCAAAGTTGCAGCAAATGCACCGAAAGGAATACTTCGAACTCCGGCGACTATTCAACGGTTCCAACAGGTACCAACCACGCAAGGACAAACATCACCCTTGTTGCAATATTTCGGAATACTTCTAGATCAAGGACAATTAAATAAATATGAATCTTTGGAATTATGTCGTCCGGTACTTGTACAAGGTCGCAAGCAGCTTCTTGAAAAATGGTTGAAAGAAGATAAGTTGGAATGTAGCGAAGAATTGGGTGACCTCGTGAAACAAGCTGATCCAACTTTAGCTCTTAGTGTTTATTTGAGGGCTAATGTCCCTAATAAAGTTATACAATGTTTTGCAGAAACTGGCCAGTTCCAGAAAATTGTACTGTATGCTAAGAAAGTTTCTTATACCCCTGATTATATATTTTTGTTAAGAAATGTCATGAGAATCAATCCAGATCAAGGTGTAGCATTTGCCCAGATGTTAGTGCAAGACGACGAACCTTTGGCTGACATCAATCAAATTGTGGATATATTTATGGAACAAAACATGGTTCAACAATGTACAGCATTTTTGTTGGATGCTTTGAAGAATAACCGGCCAAGTGAAGGAGCTTTACAGACACGACTTTTAGAAATGAACTTAATGTCCGCTCCACAAGTTGCTGATGCCATCTTAGGGAACCAAATGTTTACTCACTACGATAGAGCTCACATCGCGCAATTGTGTGAAAAAGCTGGCTTACTGCAACGTGCTCTGGAACATTATACTGATTTATATGACATTAAGAGAGCTGTGGTACATACACATTTACTTTCTCCGGATTGGCTTGTTGGATTTTTTGGGACACTATCCGTTGAAGATTCTTTGGAGTGTTTGAAAGCAATGTTAACTGCTAACATAAGACAAAACTTACAAATCTGCATTCAAATTGCAACGAAATATCACGAGCAATTGACTACCAAAGCATTGATAGGTATTGATAGTTTGTCATTTTAAATCAAGTCATTTAAATCAAGTTTGATTTATATTATTTATATTATCACGTACTAGTTTATTTATTTAATGTCGTTATTTTCAGATCTATTTGAAAGTTTTAAATCGTACGAGGGATTGTTTTATTTCCTGGGATCTATCGTTAACTTCAGTCAAGATCAAGAAGTACATTTCAAATATATTCAAGCGGCTTGTAAAACTGGACAAATCAAAGAAGTGGAACGAATTTGTAGAGAAAGTAATTGTTACAATCCAGAACGTGTAAAAAATTTCCTCAAAGAAGCAAAATTATCTGATCAGTTACCTTTGATCATTGTTTGTGATCGATTCGATTTTGTGCACGATCTTGTGCTGTATCTTTATCGAAATAATTTACAAAAATATATAGAAATTTACGTTCAAAAAGTAAGTTTCGGCAATCGTCATCGTGAATTTAACGATATTTAAAGATATAAATTTTATTTTTACTTGCTAAGCAATTATTACATAATTGGTCATTTTTAGAATTTTTTTTATTACAATGATGGTTTAACTTTAGGTAAATCCGTCACGTCTGCCAGTTGTCGTGGGTGGTCTGCTCGACGTGGATTGTTCAGAAGATATAATAAAAAATTTAATCCTTGTGGTACGTGGTCAGTTCTCTACTGACGAACTTGTAGAGGAAGTTGAGAAGAGAAACCGTTTGAAACTCTTACTTCCGTGGTTGGAGTCTCGTGTTCATGAAGGTTGTGTCGAACCTGCAACGCATAATGCACTAGCAAAAATATACATTGATAGTAATAACAATCCAGAAAGATTCCTTAAGTAAGTAAATATAGTCTATATATTTTGATTCGTAAAGTATTTCGAAGTATTTTCTATTAACTAAACTAAATTTTAATTTTAAACAGAGAAAATCAGTTTTACGACAGTAGAGTAGTAGGAAAATATTGTGAAAAACGTGATCCACATCTAGCTTGTATCGCATATGAGCGTGGTCAGTGCGACCGGGAATTGATAAGTGTATGTAACGAGAATAGTCTTTTCAAAAGTGAAGCTAGATATTTGGTAAGACGTAGAGATCCGGATTTATGGGCCGAAGTTCTACTTGAAAGCAACCCCTACAAAAGACCGTTGATTGATCAGGTGAGTTTATATCCGACGAAAGCGATGAAACTAACGTTGATAATTTATAAATTTTCTGATCAATCTGATGAAAATTTGTTTGTCTGGTGTAATTTTGTTTGTGTAACTGTAGTTGTATGCAATTGCTGTGAAATTATCGAAAGATTTATTCGTAGGTCGTACAAACAGCTTTATCAGAAACGCAAGATCCTGAAGATATATCGGTTACCGTTAAAGCGTTTATGACCGCTGATTTACCAAATGAACTAATCGAGCTTCTTGAGAAGATTGTACTCGACAGTAGCGTATTTAGCGATCATCGCAATTTACAAAATCTTTTGATTCTAACGGCAATAAAAGCTGATCGTACGCGTGTTATGGAATATATCAATCGATTGGATAATTATGATGCTCCTGATATTGCTAACATTGCTATTAATAACGAGTTGTACGAAGAAGCTTTTGCCATTTTTAAGAAATTCGACGTGAATACTTCAGCTATCCAAGTTTTAATTGAGCAAGTTAATAACTTAGACAGAGCTTATGAATTTGCCGAAAGGTGAGCTATAATTTGTTGAATTTATAAGCAATTACTACTTAATATGCTAATGGACTGAATAATATAATTAGTTGTTGAACGATTAATTGCAAGTTTTGAAAATTAACGATGTCTATTTCCGTAGATGTAACGAACCACCGGTGTGGTCTCAATTAGCCAGAGCACAATTACAACAAGGTTTAGTCAAAGAAGCTATAGACAGTTTCATTAAAGCTGATGATCCGTCAGCGTATGTAGATGTGGTAGAAACTACTCATCGAACTTCTCATTGGGAGGATTTGGTTCGTTACTTGCAAATGGCTCGCAAGAAGGCGCGTGAATCTTTCATTGAAAGCGAATTAATTTACGCATACGCAAGAACCAACAGACTTGCAGATCTTGAAGAGTTCATTTCTGGTCCTAATCATGCCGACATCCAAAAGGTTTAAATATCTTGTTCTTCATAACGAACATTATATACATATATTTATTTATATCGTTTCATCGTCAAACAAAAATTTATATTACTCGTTTTTAGATCGGCGATAGGTGTTTCGACGACAAAATGTACGATGCTGCTAAACTTTTATACAACAATGTATCGAATTTTGCACGATTAGCTATTACGCTTGTTCATCTGAAAGAATTCCAAGGTGCCGTCGACAGTGCTCGCAAAGCGAATTCAACTCGCACTTGGAAGGAAGTTTGCTTTGCCTGTGTGAATAGCGGGGAATTTAGATTAGCGCAAATGTGTGGATTGCACATAGTCGTACACGCTGACGAGTTAGAAGATTTAATCAATTATTATCAAGATCGAGGGCACTTCGAGGAACTTATTAATTTGTTGGAAGCTGCTTTGGGACTTGAAAGAGCGCACATGGGAATGTTCACTGAATTAGCTATACTTTACAGCAAATATAAACCTCAACGAATGAGAGAACATCTTGAACTTTTTTGGTCTCGAGTTAACATACCAAAGGTATGCTATACTATTTACATTTGAATGTTTGAATATGAACAAAATGAGGAAAAAATGTATTATGTTTATTTGTAAAAAATATATAGGTACTCCGTGCAGCAGAGCAAGCACATTTATGGGCAGAGCTTGTATTTTTATACGATAAATATGAAGAGTATGACAATGCAGTTCTTGCAATGATGCAACATCCCACTGAAGCATGGCGAGAAGGTCACTTCAAAGATGTGATCACTAAAGTGGCAAACGTTGAACTTTATTACAAAGCTATACAATTTTATGTCGAATATAAACCCCTACTTTTGAATGATATACTACTTGTACTTGCTCCACGCATGGATCATACAAGAGCAGTTGCATATTTTAAAAGAACAGGGCATTTACAGCTTGTAAAGCCTTATTTGAGGTCAGTTCAAGCGTTAAATAATAAAGCAATTAATGAGGCATTAAACGGTCTACTTATCGACGAGGAAGATTATCAGGGACTTAGAACATCGATTGACGCGTTCGATAATTTTGATAATATCGCATTAGCGCAACAACTGGAGAAACACGAATTAATTGAATTTAGAAGAATTGCCGCGTATTTGTATAAAGGAAATAATAGATGGAAACAATCAGTCGAACTGTGTAAAAAGGATCGATTGTTCAGGTGAACGTTGCATTAAAATTTTTAAATTCGTTTATATGAATTTTCATTTTCGTTGTTTAATGATTTATGTCAATTGAATAGAGATGCTATGGAATATGCAGCAGAATCTCGTAATTCCGATGTTGCTCAAGAATTATTGGAATGGTTCTTGGAGAGAGGGTCAAAGGATTGTTTTGCAGCATGTCTATTTCATTGTTACGATTTACTTCATCCAGATGTTATTCTAGAACTTGCGTGGAGAAATCGTATTTTACATTTCGCTATGCCGTATCTTATACAAGTTGCACGAGAATATATTAGCAAGGTAATATTATTCACAATTTAATTATTTAATTATTGATTTTTAGAATCGTGCTAACGATATGTATTTCGATAGGTTGATAAGTTGGAAGAAGCTGAAAGTCGACGTATGGAAGAAACTGATCATCAAGAACATAAACCTATGATTATGCGTGAGTACTTTTGCCTTCTGCCTGAAGACTGCTGCTCGTTCAACAAATTGAAAAGCAAATATTTTTGTAAAATTATTTTTACGTATATTCTTTTGTTCATACGTATTTTCTTTTTTTTTTTTTTAGCGGAACCTCAGTTAATGTTAACAGCAGGACCCGGTATGATGGCACCTGGTTATGCACCACAAGGTGTATATGGTGCACCGCCGCAAGGCGTTTATGCACCAGCTGCAGCGGCGTATCAGGCTTATGGTATGTGAAACACAATGTGCAACACGTTCAATGACAGAGATCAACAAAATCTACTTTTCTATAATATCTAGGTAGAACAGATTATTTCAATAGCTCACAATTATATAAAATGCTAAAACAGTATCATTAAAGAGAAACGCGTTGCTGCAAAATAATTGTATCATAAATAAAGATAATGAATTCAAAGTAAACTACGAAATATTTAAGCGTGAATTTCTAGTTTATGAGTAACATTTATAAAATAATTAATTTACTGTTAAAGTAATTAAAAAGTTCATTATTTACGGAAAATGAAAACAACCGTAATAAAAACAAAAACAAAAAAAAAATACTTAAATATTTTGTGAATACAAGATGTCGTGTAATGTTTAAAACCTTTAAACGAGTATGCAATAGTAATAATTTTAGTAATTCATGTTATATTGAAACATTCTACCAATTGAATTGGATTATTCTATGTTACTTCACGAAGTAAATACGACATAGTTTCATTGAAATATCGATGTATTACGTACGTGCCTTTGTTTAAATATTGGAAACAAAAGTTTTAGTTTAAGGTAACATAAAATTAACAATATTAAAAATATTTACAAATACTTGTAAGTTTCAATTCAATAAATGTGTCACCAAATTACGAAGTGCTTCCTTTTTAGTAAAAAAAAAAAAAAGAAAGAAAAAGAAACAAACAAAATTGGGTTAAAAATATTTAACTGATTATTGAGAGAAAAAACTGACATATTATACTCATATCCATCCAATGGAAAACGAAGTGTGGGAAAATTTTATTCTAATATATATAATTTGTAGTAATAAAAAAAAGGATCTATTTATTTAGATTCGCTAACGTTGTTGTTGTCGCAGTCAAATATACGAGCCTCAAAATATCTAGCAAAATAAATAAAAGAAAGCGACATATATCAGTACATCAGTATAATGCGAAATGAAGCTAATAAATGAAGTCTGTAAACTGTACGTAATGTATGTAGAAATTTAAATATAGTAAGATATGAAATACATTTGTATGTCTATCAGTATATCAATTTAGTATCTATGTGTGTTATTGTTGTGGCATGCATAAATAACTTTAGCATTTGACCAGACAGCCAAATTGTGAGATATAGAATAGTAACGTTATATGCTCTTCTAAAGGAAAAGGAAAAAAAGAAAAAGTAACGATAATCAAGGTAGCTCTCTGATATACTCTTACTAGACAGAGAACATATTTAGTCCATTGAAAATATAACAAACTTTATAACGATCTCGTCGTATTGATGTATGGATATATGTACTGAAACTTGTTTATGCTGGCTTACAATATTATGATCTTATCTTGTTTTTTTGTACACATCACGTTAAAGTATTATAACACTTGTAAAGAAAGTGGAGGTGTTATAAGGATATATGAGAGCTAGGTAATAATTTTATTTCTAACGTGTCTAGTTTTTTTAGAAATATAATTTCAAGCTTTTTATTTTACTTATTGTATTTGATTTATACAATGTATTTATATAATGTCCTATTTGGATGTATTGTTCGTTATATTAATGTATAATGAAATTACAATACGAGTATTGATGCAAGTTGGATAACCAGATTCCATACATATAGAGAATGACAGAATCGTTCACGTTTCTGCTCGTTGAATGATTCACGTCGTTTGTATAAAATGCTCTGGTAATAAATCAGGATCAGTGTAGAAGATATATCGGAAAAAATAGTATCTTTTTCTGGCATATCTTACATTCAATGTTCCTGAAAGAGCAACATTATCGCATAAGCATTTTGACTGACATTTTTTTCTGTCATATGTCGCAAAAGGAATAGGCGATATGCACTTGCAAATTGTTCTCATTATTCATATAAATATAAAACGAACGTTAGAAATTGAAAAAAAAAATCGTACTATCACAATAATATGATAAACTATTGCGAACAACTTTCGTTTGGTATTTAATGATTGCAGTCGTTTTAACTGCATATATTAAATGAAAAGTTTTAAAATTAGATGATGCAAAGAAGAGTCTGTAACATTCCCAATAATAAATAATCACTTCACTTTCATTAAAATTATGTAATGAATAAATATATGTAGATTAAAAAATATATCTAATGTCTGTTGTTCTGCAGACAAGATCGTAATGTAATTGTATCATTGTTTGGATATTGTGGATTATAATAAAATATTAGTAAATTTAGAAATAAATATACCAAAATTGGTTGTTAATTACACAAATATACATATACACGATCAAAATTATATACTTGTAATGTTGAAAGTCAGTATAAAATGTGAGACATTTATCGCTATTAAATTTATTTCAATAAACAACTGTATGACTTGAATACATAGTTTACATTAATTTTATGATCCTATTTATACATTTTACCATCGGTAATATCAGTGTTAATATGTCTCAACATCATTCTTTCAGATACTTCAGTATCAAACATGATTAAATATTTTTTAGTAAGAAAAACAAATTATTTAAAAAATTCTCTTCTAAAAAAAGAAGAATTAATTCTTTTTCAAGGAGGAATGTATTTCTATACATTCTATTCTATTATATTTTATTATCTCAATCTTTAGCTTAGCTGGCAATCATTATCAAAATTAGTTTCTTTCAAAATAGATAAAATAAATTTTTTAACGCTTTTGTTTTTTACAGAACAAATTGTTTGTTGTAATTGTTGTATGTGTTAACATAACACATTTTGCGTGATAATAATAATGTTCTGTATATTAATATTGGAAGAAAAATTTTTTATTTCTAATTTTACAAAAATTGCAAATTTTATAGTTCATATACACGTCCATGTTTAAACTTTTTTATTGTTCGTTCGGTAGGTTTTATAGAAAGATCTTTTCCAAAGAATTCCAATTTGATATTCTTCAAATGCATATTCATAATAACAACATCCTTGGGTATTGCTAAAAATGAACATATATTAATGATAGAAAAAAGAAATAATAACGAGAGAAAATATATAAATTACATACTTCGTATAATATTATCTTCTCCACAAATTCTAAAAATATTTTTGGTGTCTTGAACAACTATACCACTTAATCCAATCAGACTAGGACACTTTGCTCGAACAATAGAAATTTCAGCACCATGAAAATCTGCTTTAATCAACTGTTGATTAACATTTTCCCAATTTGGATCAGTCGAATCTTTTGGAATGTCATCGAAAAACTTGGGACCAAGCACTTGCTCCATGTAATTTAACCACAATTGATTCAATGGTAACAAGTCCTTGTATTTCATGCTATTCACCTGGCAACTAATCTTACGTAAACCAAGTTGCATACGTTTTCTATTAGTTAATAACTTTCCTTTGCATTGTTTCTTCTTGTTCCATTTGCTCTTGTGTTTACCGAGTATCAATGACTGTAAAATATAAATATTACATGAATATTATACATGATAATATGATAATTTAAAATTAAATTAACAATGTATTTCCTATAAATGTATTCTGTCATACCTTTCTCAATTCATTTGCTACCGAGGAGGTATCAGTGGGAGGCAATGCATTTTGTAAAAAATTCGTGATGTATTGTTCGCTGTTTGCACACGTACTAATTTGTTTCGTTATATTTTTAGGCAATGTTGAACATATGCTTCCTACAATTGATTAATCACAATATTACATCAGGATATATTAATGTATAATTTATTAACTTATAGGATATACATACGATTTGTTTGTGCCATCGTCACAACGTGTTCGATGTCCAAATGTCACTGCGAGTCTCTCCCATAACAAATCGTCTGCTGTCTCATTCCAATTCTTGTCTCTTTCTAAGGCCGTCTCTTAGGTTACTATCATCATGGTTCCATCTGGTGCCAGTACGCTTTATTCGATATCCACGAGTTCGACATCTACAAATTCCAACCAACGTAAATTAGTCGTGGCTGACGTATCGAAGGCGATCTCGAGTTAAGTAACAATGCTCGTGAGATAAGATAAGATTTGCTCGCAGTGCTCGCAGTCCCCTCGAGGATATGAAATATATACGAAGACTCCAGAAATATGCACTCAACTCCGATCATCGAATCTCCTCGAGCCTCGAATCTCGAATTTCCTATCTAAGCAGTCTGGGGCCAAAGTCGTCACCGTCGTTCAATTCCATCGAGTCTGGCTGATAGAGACGAAACGCAACATTCTTTTCATCTAAATTTCCCTCCCGACGCGATCTTTTTCCCTCATGTTGTTCAGGCACTTGCGTTCTCTGGCTGCAAACGCTCGGATGCCGACAGTGGTAGTCAATAATATTATCACTTTTCCTACTGAAAATGTCAATTATGTCAAAGTAATATATTTTATTACACGCCGATATTGCAGCAGATAAGATAGAGAAAGTATAAACACGAAGTATTAACAGTTATCAATACGTCATACTCGTGAAGTATTTCTTTCTTTGAAAATTGTCACATGTTACATTTTGCTTTATGTTGAACATTTGAAAAATATGTTCTTAGGTTAGCTTAAATTCAAATGATACGATTAACCGATGTGCGTAAGTGTAGGAATTTATTTCTCTATTAATTCAATGGCCGACGTATTTTCTTTCAATAGCCTATGAAATTTGAAGCAAACACTGTAAAACCAAGACAGCGCATAATTTCATTGTATACGTAGATTGATAAGCAGCAGCAAAACAGAGATTTATTTATTCAAACGTCAATTGATTTCGTAAAAATGATAAATCACCTACACATTAGAAATGAATGGAATTGAGGAAAAAGAAAGAAGAGATCAAGCTTCTTTCGTAAAATCGTAAGTAGAATGATTTGTTCACTTTCGCTTTGATTCAAAATTGCATTATGCAATTTTTAGTGTAAATATTTAAAAAGCAGGGTGTCGTAATACTGCTATTTGATTAATTTAATTTATATTCTTTTAATATTGTTAATATTGTTGTTAATATTTTGCTATATAAGATGGGCTATCAAACAAAGTACAATTAACAAAATGAAAATTCTACGTGGAAAAGATAGTCAAAAATATGGAATTTATTCGTAGAAATAAATAAATTTCCATTTGCCAGAAAATATATATGCCAGTTCTTAACTGAACACGTTCAAATCCTTGTTCGATCCTTCGGAATGAGGTCTTGAACGAATATTTTTAATAATCTTTCTCCGATTGTCTGTTCGTGTCCAGTCCAGTCTAATTAACCAAGTTCGTACGTGAATCGAATGAAAATTTTCAAATTTTCAAATCTTATGGAGGATAAAGTACCGTGTGCAAAAACTTTGTTCTACATTATATTCTATATTTTTTTTTACGTATTATGTAGATCATACCACAATTACTAAGATATACCTTATACATTGCACTTTATAAAAATAACTCGAAAGATAATTTGTACGCGATACGTGCAAAAATGAAATTTGCGATTACGCTATCCAACGACGAATAAATATATTAATATATAGGTCAATCTTGTCCATATGCGAATTAATTAATACTCTATTTGGCAAAAAATAATATGAAAATAATAATAATAAACCTAACCGGATCTTTATTTTATTAATCTACGAAACGAAAGTTAGAAACTCTCAGAAGAGAGAACATCGAAGAAAAAGAATCAAGGAAAGAAACTAGAAACTCGGTAGTTTTGCAGTATACGTACACTACTGACGTTACTGATTACTACTACTCGAGTCGAAAGTCGTGGACAATCGTGGCATGTATGAACGGACTGTGGCTCTCGCTGTGTACGTGTAATGTCGAATTAACCATGTTGAGACGCATATTTGACATTGTAGAAATCAATTGAAAATAATAAAAAATGGTGTCACTAATAAAGAAGCAGTTACTGAAACATTTATCAAGGTATTTACACGATTGAACTATCAAATGAATTTCATTGTCTTCTATTAAAAATTGTACCTCCCTTAATTAAGTTGAACAAGCAAGTTACAATTGTAGATAATCTCGTTAATTAGCATTATTGCTATTATTGTTAAATTACTGATCATTTGTTTTTGTTAACAGTCGTTGATATGCATGTTAACGTGACAAGTTACTGATGGTCATTTAAAATGACAATATGTTTATGAGAATTTATATAAATTTGTAGATTTACCAAGAACTTATCAGCAGATAAAATAAATTTGAGCACGTTCAAAGGAGAGGGTGAATTGACAAACTTGGAGCTTGACGAAACAGTATTGACTGATTTGTTAGAGTTACCTTCGTGGCTTAGATTAACAAATGCTTGGTGCAATAAAGTTTCATTTCGTATTCAGTGGACCAAGTTAAGAAGCGTTCCTATTTTTCTGGTAAATAACAAGTATCTATATATATAAACTATATATTCTTTATGTGACAACATAATTTTTATTATATATTATAATGTTATACAGTTAACAATATGTTGTATTAACATTTTGATTAGATTTTAATATTTATAGAGTTTGGATGAAGTTCACATAGAAGTAGAAACGTGCGAAGATTTAAGAGATTTATCGTCTTCTCAAGGGCTATCTTCTTATACTGGTCCTGCAAAATATTCTTTTATACATAAAGTAATCGATGGCATAACAGTAACTGTTAATACTGTATCGGTTACATTCAAAAGCCCTGCGTTCATTGCTTCAGTTCAAGTATGTAATGTGATTGGTCGATTGGCAATGTAATTAGTTTTGTATTTTTATTAAAATCTACTGTAAATTATTATCTCGTTACAGATGAATCGCATTATTGTGGAATCCAAATCTGCAACGTGGCAACGGTGCGATCTAAGAACTACTAGAGTAAAAGATCCTGATCGTGGACAGTTACTTATTTTTAAAGAATTGGAGTGGCAAACAGTTAGAATAGAGGCACAAAGTACTAAAGATAAAAACCTCACACCGTTACGTTTACTTACAAATCAAGCTAGATGTCGGATTACTATTAAGAAAAGAATATCAGGTTAAAAATATTTTAATACGTAACAAATATGCGTGCTATTCTTTTCCTTTTCAAAAGATAATATACGAATTTGTATTTCAGATTGTTTTGTCATGGGATCAAGACTGATTCTTATATTAGATGATCTGTTATGGGTTTTAACAGATTCGCAACTGAAGGCAGCACTTCATTTTATTGACTCTTTAGGTGGTCTGATAGAAAAAGCTACAATATTGGAACGTAAAACCAAAGCAGCTAGAAAATTAGAGGTTTGTAAATATACGATTAAAGAAAAAAAGGAAAAGAAATAAAATCATCTTTATGGTCATTTCAGGTATTGCCAGAATATCAAGCACAAATATCTCAACAATCAAGGACAAAAAATCAGTGCAATACTGCTATTTCTAAAATCTTTACCAGATATGATGTTGTAGAAACTTCATATCATTTCCTTTGTCAAAGAATTGATTTACATTTATGTGATGATGCTGGTAGTGAGTATATTCAAATTCTTTATTAGAATAACGTGATAAATATAATAACAACAACAACAACAACAACAATAATGCTTCTAATATTATTTATTTGCTATATTATTTATTTTCTAGATGGTAGATCTTCTCATCCTGACTTAAAGGATGGTGGTGCATTGCAAATTTCACTAGTTAGATTTCAAGTTGATTATTATCCATATCACTTAGCAATGGCTGATAGAAAACATTGGGCCAAGTATAAAGAAAATGCTACGCCTCATAGTCAATGGTTACAGCAGTCATTAAGTTCTTTTCGAAGTCAGTTTATGGATCTTATAGATTCTGGTAGAACACAGCATTCTCCTTTAACCAGAAGTCAAGGAAATGTTACGGGTTCGTATAATTTAAAAAGTAAACAGTCAATTCCAAATGTAGTTTTTAGTTAGTTATTAACAGAATATATTTTGTTATTTTTATTCAGTTAATAATACAAAAGGTTTAGGAGATAATTTGGAAAAGGGTAATCAATCACAAAATGTAAATACAGCTGCTGATGAGAAAAAAAAATCGCAACATCCTAGTGGAAATCCAGTAAAAAATTACATTTTGGAACAACTTGCTAAATTAATGACGACGTGCATTATAATAAGGATCGATGATTTTACGTTATACAAAGTAACCACAACGTCTCGTAATCCTGTACCTAAAGAATTTGTTACGGGTATGTGTAAATTTCGCAATGATCAATTTATTTAATAGGTTTAGTTTTTAAAATTATCTTTCATATGAAGCTCCCATATAAAATCAATAATTATTTCGTTTAATAATTGCACAGCTCAAACAAGGAAGAAACATGCATCAGGTACAGATTATAAACAGTAGTAGTATATTCATATTAATATCGTTATTAATCATTATAAGTACCACTTAAACATAGTTTCATGTTTGAGAAGTTTTGTTGCTTCGTGTGTTATGTTGCTATTATATTATATCTCGTATCTATTATGATCGAGCGTTAATTTTCAACTTGGTACAAACATTTATAACAGCAGTACTAGAAATGTGAATATTTAATAACATATGTACAATTAATTTGAAGCATAATTATTATACAGTTAAAATATAACCATAGTATAATTTGCTATTGTAAAGCAGATATTTTAAGTAAAATTTTTTAAATGTTTTTTTAAAAGATACGGTTCTATTGTTGTTGTAATTAATATTCAATAATATTTTATACATGTTATATTTTGCAGTTTGTGAAAAAAATTAAAAACGAACCATGTAAGAAAGAAACTATAATTTGTTGTTACAAGAAAGCTGTCGTATCTTTTAAAAGTTAAACTTATGATGAAAAGATTTGTTGTATTTATTTTACAGGTCCTATGTTGTGTAGATACATATAAATTGTAATACTTCATACAATCATTATGATTTGCATTTCGTAATATGTAATATGTAACACTATGTGAATTTTTATTATTGTATGGAGTATATAACGCATGTATGTTATTGGAGAATATATTTACATTTCTATTACATTTTATTGAAATATTTTTATGTTGCTTAGGTGACAGAGACAAGTTTTGTCTTCCAGAAGATGTTACAATTGTTCATGCTGAATTTACATATTATTACTATCCTGGAGATATAACATTTCCATGTAAGTAAACATAATAATTATTGCATTATCATTTTAATTTGAGTAAATTAATCTACAATTTCATCTGTAAATGTTTAGTGCCACCTCCAAAATTTTATGTACAACTAAATCCTATCCAAGTAAATTTTGACGTCTGTTCCTGCTTATGGTTTAATTCTTTTGCATTAAATTTATATCATTCTTTAATGAATAAGGATAAACAACCAACGTATACTTCTACTAATTTAATGTATTTTGATGTGAAGATTGAAGCTATACTTCCAAGGGTATGTACTGAGATATTTATGTTATAATATAAAATTCCAAATATTACATTCACAATATAATTGTTACTTTCAGATAGTTTTTGAAAGTCAACAAGATTATCCTAATCAGAAAGATAGGCCAAAGTCTCTGCACATACAAACGTCGAGAGCGTCAATAACAAATGTTCGATCCACAGAAAGATCTTCAAGAGCAGATTTAGCACAATGTGTAAATGCTTTTCAAATGGGTCAAATGTTTTTTACTACAGATTTTCCAAACAGATTGAATGATTTTCATGTTCTTACAGATAAATTTTTGGCACATTGTGCAGGTAATTTTATTACAATATGTGCTTACTTTATTTCTATATAGTTTTATACAAGCATTTCACTATTTATTTATTTATTTATTTATTTATTTATTTATTTTAGGCACTGATAATATTCGTCATCCACCACCTAATTTTAGTAGTAACTCTGTAAACGAATTAGTTCGTCAATTACATCGGGAGCTTTTGTGGACCGAAACTAAAGACATATGGTGTTGTAATTTGGAACCCGTTTGGGGAGATTTTCTTGGTGCTCGCGCGGTCGGACAAAATCGTCCTATACCGTTTCTCGATGCATTTCCTTTGACTTTATGGTGTTACATATGTATGAAATCGTCAGAGAAAGAATCGTCAGAAAATAAATCTACCGCTGACATTCATGGTCTTGCGTACATAAGCAATTTAGTTAGCGTTCAGATAAATCATTATCAATATTTGTTCTTGTTAAGATTATCGGAAGTTCTATCAGAAATGGCAACGTATCTAAATATCGACTCTAATAAAATATTGAAGATCGATTGCGGTAGTTCACTCGTTATTGGTGCATTAATACCGCAAGTAGAAGTAACATTCGTCATGCCGTCGCATACCCCTGGCAAAGAAAATTCTGGAGCAGATTTGGAATCTGTTATGCCAGATTCGTCTAGCATAGCAGATGACATTCCAGGTTCATCTATACCATGGCAAAGTACAGAACGAGTTGAGAGCAGCGGTAAAAAGATTAATATAAATAATGAAACAATAACGCCGCAGAGTGATATATCATCAATGTTGTCAATGGATTTTATGCATTCTAATACACCTCAAACTGTCGTGACATTTAAACAAAATGGTACGAATAAACATGAAAATAATACGCAAATAAGAAATGTAACATATGACAAACAGTGCATTGGTGTAGAAGAGGAGAAAGCATTGCCTACTTTACGATATGCTGCTGATATTACACATAAGCACAGCAAGGGAGATTCATCTTCAAATACACCGTTCATTTCCAATAATTTCAATGTTGGCCTTTTTTCTATGAAAAAGGGATTAAGCAACTTAATGACATCTATTGATTCAGCTTTGAAAGCATCTCCAGAAGATGGTAGTAGTGATACTATGTCTATAAGAAGTGATGTTAGTTCTGATAGTGAAAACTATGTTTTAATTAATCTTCAAGATCAAGAAAAATTAGATGCAATGTTTTCTGTTGATAATTCAATTAGAATAACAGCAGTAGAAGAAGCTAGTGAAGTAGTGGAAGAAACTCCTGATACTCAGAGTGAAAAATCTATGGATAGTGTGTGTAAACGAAAAGATATTGTAAGTCTATGTTTTATAATGTAACATAATTGAAGACTTCAATATCTTGATTAGATAAAATCCGTTTTAGGTATCTATGACAACATTTAAGTTATCTAAAGTTGAATTTATTCAACAATCCGTTGGGTATGCATCTTCTATTAAAGTTCAAATTTCAAATGTTGGTAACGACGAATGTTCATCTATTCCATGGGATGAATTTCAGGTAAGATTACGTTCTATTTACGTCAATTATAAATTTCTTGTTTGCTGATTACATACAATATGCTATTTTGAATCTATTAAATAGATTTAAATATTGAAATTTTTTTAAATATTGCTGCAATCAAAATTATATTGTTCTTTAGTATTTTTTTCATATAATGATTTTATTAGGAAATTTTAACTTTTTTTTATACACTGTATAAAGTGCTTTTTATTGTGTACAGACTTATATTTCTAATTTAATACAGATTTAATCATTTATAGAGAAAATATTGCTCTATTATGTTACAATTTATTAAGAGTATATTAAAATAGTTATACAGTATTTTACTCAGATAATATATGATTTTTTTATATAAATTTGGAATGTATTGATGACTAACATTTTATTCCTAGTTACATACTTCGTGTGTCACAAAACTTTTTTAATTTTATTTCTAGCTTTATATCACATACATTACAAACATTTTTATACTATATATGTATATTTATACAATGTTTGTCTTTAACTTTTTTGCATGCTTCTCCTGCGTCTCTCCTTCTCTTGTGAATGTTTTTATGTGGCACTTGTGGCAGGTCAAGAGAAAGGTATTGGCAAAGTACTCATATATCTTGTATTAAATGCCTTGTATTGTATACATTTATTGCATGTTTATTTCTTTTGAATTAATTATGTCACTATACTGTACAAACTACATATATATATATATATATATATAAATTTCTTATTAATTGTTTGAAAAAAATATAGGTGATAATTTGTAGTTTTTTTAATTATTGAAATATAAATGATAAATTTGTAGAGTATGTGACAATGACGTGCAAGTTCATTATTAAATTATTAAGTTATTAATTTGCATAATTAGCAGTAAATATTTTATTATTTTTCTATTTGTTATAAACAAACAAATTATAAACATTTCAAAAGTATACATGTTTAGTTTTATACGAAGGATTTAGAGCTTCTTAGTTTTTAATTTCATAGTATGTGTATTCAAAGTATAACAACTTCGTGTAGCATGGTATGAAATAATGCTTAGCTAGAATGTATTTGAGAAGCTTTCAAATACAATTACAATTATATGTATTTTATATAAATTATAAGGAAGTGAAATTATCTCGCCCATAAAATAAATTCTCATAGCTTTTTATGTAAACGTTTTTTAATTTATCACATATTAATGTGATAAAAAATTAAGAATTGGAATATTTTTATTTCAATGTTACATGTTACATGTTACATGCCATAAAAATAGGGTCTGCTTATAAAAAAGCTAATATTGAGAAATTGTTCTTACTATTTAATATATGCAAATAATAATTTAATTATTCTGAATGATTTGTTTTCTATAATTTCATATTTATAGTTTAGTTTTAAAGTGTTATGAATTTATTAAAGCATAAGAGAATATTCTGTTACATAGTAGCAACTGTAATATGAGTTCAATGTCATACATATAGTTTTTAATATTTTTTTGTTTTTTATTAGACAAAATTCAGTGCACGATCTCGAGGTTGGGTTGAATTACCTTCAGATTCTAACTGTAGATCATGTATTAAACTACGTTTGGATCATGATTTGAAATGCAAGTCAGATTCTTGGAAATTGTCTCAAGCAAGTCAAACTATAAGTAATAAGCATTTATCTCGAAATCAAAATCAAAATCAAAATCAAGATAATGCAACTGAGGAAGAGATAGATGTTTCTAGTGTTGATGTACATAACAGACAAAGTGTTTTGGATTTATTTGAAGACAAGTTAGAAGTTAAAGTTACTAATATATCAATGTCCTTGTCTATGAGTTCAATAAGTGGGCTTACCGACTTAACTGAAGATGAAATTATACCTAGGCCAATACCATTGCAAGTATGTTAAATTTTATCATATTATTTATTTATTTATTACCTTTACTTTTAGTTATATTTTTATCATTTTTTTTTTTATTGCAGATATATTTGGAGAGTATATCGTTGCGTTTAAACGAAGATCGTCCACCGAATAATATAACTTCGCCAGGACCAATTCCTATAGATCTAAATATTGCAAAGCTTAAGATAGTACGAGATGCAAATGGAGTTTTTCATATCGAACCAGTTGGTAGGTAACAATTTAAAATGATATGTTCTGTTATTATTATTCGCCACTTATTATTTTTATAAGAGGAAAATATAATTTTTAATATAGTTAGTTAGTTATAGTAGAGTTAGTCTTTGATATAATAGGTTAAAGTATATTTAAGTGGCAAATTCTTTTATTTATTTTTTTAAAATTAATATTATACATTGTATAATTATTCTGTGCATTCAGATGGCCTTTCTAATGTGAGCATTTATACAAAACAATTAGAAAAATAGTAGTAGCATTTATTGCTTTAATAATATCGTTTAATAAGATAATAGAATTTTAGATTTGTATTTAATTAGGCATGTTTTGTTTTTTTTTTTCAAATCAAAAGAAAATAATTTTCGCTTATTATCACGTGCGCTTATAAAAATTGTTTAAAATGTATGCAGTTTATGAATTAGCATGAGTGAACAACATTCATACAACATCCAGGTACAAAATGTCACATTGGTTTATAACACTGCTTATTATGTTCACAAATAGTTTAGATAATATAAAATATATTATTTAGTCACCATATATATATTCAATAAAAAATATTTAATTTTCTAGTTTGTTAAAAGCAATTTTTCATTAGAAGCATAACATTTTTATGTGTTTCATAGATTACTATAAAATATTTTTCCACATATTCCTATTATTAATCTAATTGAGATATTTTATTTCTAGTAAACTTGAGCAGGAGTAATTCCATTGAAACACTCACAAACAGTGATACTCAAATAGCCCAAAATATAAATCACGAAATGGAATTAAGTATTTTGAGACAGTCTAGTAAACAATTAAAATCAGATAACGAACAGCTTCAACGTCGCCTTAATGCTCTGGAGAAATTATCAGAAGAAAATGCGAAATTAATACGTATAAAAGAAGAGTCTAATGTAATAAAATCTCATTTAAGTGCAGCACAAGAAGACATACAATTACTTTTGAAAGAGAAGAGAGCTTTGCAAGAAACAGTAACAGAGCTTCAAAATCGAATAATTGGAAATAATCCAGGCAGTGGCACTCGTGCATCTTGGTCATCAAAGAGATAGCATACTAGTTGTTTTGATTGTTCCAAATGTTGCAATTCGAATAAGTTTTAATTTTATTAACTGTCAAGTAATTTTCTTTAACTTAAAAGTAAAATGAAAATGAAACTTGACACAGTTGATTTAATATGTTTTCATAGCATCTCTATTTAACTTGAAAAGGAAGAGGTATATCGTATTAGAACGCTTGGATTTTCATTATTGTTCGAATCCAGTATGTTAAACTGATTTTTAAATTTTATAAAGATGAATAATATATTTATATGTTACAAGCAATATTTTTCTCAGTTCACTTCCGCGTTTTCTACATTATTTTGTCTACAACATTTATGCTAGTAACTGCCCTTCAGCTATTTAATAGTGCAATCATTAAAAAAATATTCAGTTCTATAAGACAACTTATGTGAAATACATTGGTTTTTTTTCACTATGAACAAGTACAAGGCGATAAATAATGGCAATAGTAGTCAGTATTTAGCATTTTCATTAATGAAACAAATAAACAAAGGATTGATGAAATGAATAGTTACATTCGTATTTATTGTATGCGATAGCGTATGTATGCGACATATATTAAAAAGTGATGTATAAACGAGATTGTTAATATTATATTTGCACATCCACACGTCAAAACACACACACACACACACACACACACACACACACACACAATATAATATATAATATATATATTATATATGTGATGTGTATCACATATATAACATATACATATTATTTGTTGCATATATAGATACGTATACATAAACTATGGTATGCTAGTCAAATTATTGCAATATGTATTTGGTTTTATAGCAGTGGTTGTTACCTAGTATGATAACAAAGAATTGAATATAAATTTTTTACCAATGCTTTTCGTTCTCCTCATCGTAAATGTTCTGACGAATTTCATAAGCAACTTTTAACTGAATGGAAGAATATGGTAATAAATGTGTGAGATATTAATGGATATTGAATGATAAATTGTTTGAGCCTACAAGTAGATTGTCTAGATTGAAATCAGTGAGAAGAGATTTTATGTGCGAGCGTGCGCACGCTCGGGTGTGTGTGTGTGCGTGCGTGCGTGTGTGTGTGTGTGTGTGTGTACGTGTACATACACACTCAGTGATTTAAATAATTACGTGATAAAAATGAAATGACTATAATATACAATATACAGTGATAATCTAGAATGTTTTGATAAGACTGTAAAATCGATGTTATTTCCTGTGTCACTCCCTGTATTTCTATTAAAAGTATACATTGATTGATATTTACCATCTTATCTTGGAAATGAAAAGTATTGAACTACATTAAACCAAAATTAGTAGCGTATTGTAATAGACTAATAATTTCGTCTCACTGTTGTTGTTGTGATATCTTAATATTTCATCATTGTTCATTGCAGTAAATTTAGTTTCCAGGATGGGTTGCTGGCCAATTCTCTTGTTAAAAAACAGTGGGGTATTTTTCTAATTTATTAGTGTATTAATGACAATTGCTAATTAAATTTTTTTTATATTGTGAAGTTTTGTTTAAGAAAAAAAGAGAGCAAAACAGTCTTTCCTACTATGGCACTTTTATTAAAATTAAGATTAATTTTTTTAAAAAAGTAAATGTAAAATAAAATTTTGTAATTAATACACATTAATGTGAGATAGGAAGTACAATTTTTTTTACGTTTAAGCATACGTTTTTTACGTTTTTTATGTTTATCTAGAACATAAAAATCGTGATCATGTTCTATGATATTTTTTTAATTTAAATAGATTGTACAATTAGATCTACACATTACATTATCGCATTACTATATTCTATCCTACTTTTTTAAATGTTACATTTTAAAAATTTTGTATTTAAAGTTTTATATACAAATTTTGATGATTGAAGAATTTTTTATCATTTTTATTGTATTATAATAAATTAAAATGTAATGGGACATGATCAAAAAATATAGACAGCAAAATTTGAGTCTATTATGAAAATATGCTACCTGTATTATAGTGGAATGGACTGTATATTTATAATTATATGTACATATCTCATCTATCTTAATACAACAAAATTAAATGCGAAAGTTTTAAATATTCGCATCATGTTTAACGACGATATGTTCTTACAGTTATAATGAAATATTCAGAATTTTAATTATAATGTTTCACTGTCTTACTATACAATTACGTATTTTTAGAAAGGTTAAGATTTCAGAAAAATTAATATTTTAATCTTTTTAAATATTGTACTTTTAAATATTTACATTGTTATATTTTATAATTTAATCAAATGTTTTTGTTAAAAATGTTAGTTTAAAATTCTTTCTTTTTTATTGATATTGTACTTTGATTTTTGCAAATGCTTTTAGCGAAAATAATTGTATTATTATTGTATATAAAATGTATATCGTTTCTAAACTATATATGTCATTTAAAAATGCAAAAAATTGAATATAAATTATCTTTATAATGAAATAAAAAGAAAATTTGAAGTATTGTTTTAGAAATCTCTAAATATTTATTTTGATGAATTTTTCTTTTTATTCATTTGATTAAATTATATATTTTTTTTAAAAAAGCTTGTTTTGTTTTTTTATGTGAATATTTTAGAATGAATTTTTACATTAAACATTAAAAATATATATTTATAAAATTATTTATAAAAATATACAATATTATATAATATTACATCATAAAATATGTAATATCTTTATTATACACTTTATGATTATTACTACTTTAAGTATGTACTTAAATTGTAAAGTATTAATCTAAATGTATTTATTAATCACTTTACACATTAACATATTAACATTTTTTAACATATTAACATTTTTTAATAGTTGGATGTAAATTTGTAAGTGCAGCTTGAAAAAATTATTTTTCGATGCTTCCTTGGCGGAATATAATATTAATATTTTGTATTTCTTTTCTTTAAATACATACCGTAATAATGACTGTATTGCGATTTATAAAAATCTGTTCTAAATTTACGTATGTAAATAAAGTAGTAAAATTTAAATTTGACAGATTTTTCAGTATTGAATACCAAGTAAGTATCATGCTGAATATTTTTGTACGTTACTCACCAAATTGAAAAAGGCGCGTAAACAATCGTACGTTCTCGCGTTTTCTCGGACGTTTACGGCATCGTATCTGTAGCAAATAGCGTCTCTAACGAAAGGGGCGACAAGTGCCACGGTCGAACTATTTACTTGAATCTGTGTGCGAGTTGATTTAGTGTGTGGGTCAAAGCGAAGGGGCAAAAAAGAAGTCATCCGAGGAATCACTGCCATCACACGTAAGTAACGAATATATATGGGATACATAGTGAAAAAAAGGTCATTCCCGTCAGTACAAATATTTGTGGTTGCGAAACTTTTACATTCAAATTAATTTTCCATAACATTGGAACTGGCGGTTGAGCACGATACGTTATAAGCTGTAATCATGTTTCGCACGAAGTGGTAACATGCATTTTACTTTAATCTTTCTCCTTTTTTTCCCCCCTACGGAATGTCACATTTCATAGCGATAATAGTTTTTAATATTTTCTCTTTTTCAGTAAAGAACACGATCACTCATCTTTCTATCGGTTTTTGCAAATGGAGCACAGTCATAAGAATACCGACTGTTATTTTTTCTATTACTCAACGTGCACAAAGGTATGTACTACACAGAATGCATGAAGCGTTCACCGTGTTCAATCATCACGGCAAAATTCCAAATGTTCGTTAAATTTGTTCCATATTGTTTCTGATATATTGAATTCGCGAGGTTAGATCGGCCATGTTGGAGGCAGACTCCACGATATCCTTCGTTTTAAAATAATTAATAAATCATGTTATTTATATGTTGCACGAAGTTTTTTCCCTTCATTTCACGATTATTTCGAATCTTTGTTCTTTGTTCTCTTTAAATCTGACTTCTATCGGTTATTCTGTGTCCGAATTTTTGTCGCTAATGATTTTGATATTAATTAAAAGCTGCGATATTTGTTACTATGTACAGATAGCTGTACATTTACTTTCATAATATATCGTTGGAAATTATGTGAAACAATGCTAAAACTGTTAAAAACTGTTTGAATTATAATATTAAGTTGCAGTATATTTATAATATACATGAGCACTGCAACTATTAATAGTCATGATTCTCCATTATTTTATTATTACTATACTTTTGATATATTTTGATATATTTTATTATCGCTATACTTTTGATATATTTTTTCTTTGTTATTGTTTGTCACTTTTGTTAATTTATAATTTTATTTGTAGGGTGATAACTGTCCATTTAGACATGAACCATCTGCTTTGGGTTGCGAAACAATGTGCGTATATTGGAAGCAGGGTAAATGCTTTGATGAACATTGTAACTTTAGGCATATGGAATTAAGAGTAAGCGTCAAATGTTAAAAATAGATAACTCGTTAGGTGGAAGTTAAAATCGATTAATGTTCCATGTTTATTTGTTTAAATAGAAAAATCGCAAATCGATTCCATGTTATTGGGAAACACAACCTGGAGGTTGTAGAAAACCACATTGTTCATTTATGCATAAGAATGCTCGTACAATTACTAATGATCCTATTAATCCAGTAAAAAATTTTGATTTAACATCAAAAACAATGAACCAAGAATGGTCTAATCGTCAAGGTAAGATTATTATGTTATCAGATAGAGTATTTCAAAATTAAACAACCAAATTATGTCAGTATGCGATAGAAGAGTGTTAGGACACAAACAGGAAAGGTGAGAGTATGAAGCAATTGTAGATTTTCATTTTAGATTAAATTCAAGCTGTTGTTACATGGCAATGAGAAAAAGGAAATGCAGAATTTCATTGAATTTATTTATTTAATGAAAATTAAAAATTAACGAAATACGAAGTGTATAGACTTTTGTTTTCATAGTTTTTATTAAATAAATCCACAGAGCATACTATCATATTTTGATTTTAGAAAACTTTAAATAAATAAATTGTGATTTTATTATAATTACAATATTGTTATAACTTTGTAATATTTTCTTACAAGATTCTCTTTTTTAATTGCTAACAGATGATACAAAATATGATGGTAGTAGTACTGAGTCTGATCAAGGTAGAGGAAGCAGTGAAGCAGGCAGTTTTATTGGCAGTCCAGCTGTTGATCCTCTTATCGTCAAATTCGAAGAAGGTATGAGGCTTTACTAGCCCCCCCGTCCATCTTTCAGCGTACATTATCTTACGTCGGCTACTCTTTCCCTTCCACCTAATTTACAAACGAGCATAAATATTCCAAACGCACTCAGTATTCCGAGCAATCTGACAATCCCTAATAACGTATCTAACAGTCTCAACATACTAAACAATATCAACATTACGAACAATTTGAACATACCACAAGCTAATGTACAAAACTCACAGACTTCCCCTTGTCATCATGCGTTATCATTTTCTCACCCACAAAATCTACATTCACATTCTCCCGGACAGTCATTATCCCCATTGCAAAATCAACAAAATTCTACACTGCTTCAACAGCCATCATATTCACCCATTCATAGTCAACAAACTTCTCAACCTCAAACATCAAGATTTCCTTTTCCATATCTCGAAATGACATCATACAGACGATTTTAAAGTTGTCAGGAATGTTCTAATTGTAACATTGTAAGTTTCTATTGACCAATAACCAGCATAGAAAAGTACATTAATGAAACACTAAAACAAGGAAGAAAAACACAGATAAAATTATATGAAACAACTAGACATTGTCTTTTAAAGAAAGGAAACCGGTGTAAAGTATTGTATAAACATACGACATATACAATACTTTGTGTGCAAAAATGAAAAAGTTATACGTTTTACTTTGCAGTAAAAGTTATCACAAGATTTTTATATTGATTGAGCACCAGAAATGTTAGTACATTTCCGATACTTAATCGATTTGCACTTAATTTGTTTGATTTAGAACATATAAATACGACTAAGTTATTTAAGAAAGAAAAAGATAAAAATCAAGTTCATCATGAGAAAACAGCTTAAGCTGCATCGGTGTTATTAAAAACTTATACAATATTTTGCTAATAGTAATGGCTTTTGATAGTGTCAGATACATATTGATGTATTGTAAATTTCTAAACAAGATACGTTTCAAATTTCCTCTTCAATAATAAAGACTGCACTCCTTAGAATTTATTGATACATATAATAAAATATTAATAGTTTTTATTTAGCTTACATAAAAAGATGGAAGAAAAATATATATGAAATTATATATATATATATATATACACACACACACACATACACACACACACACACACATATATATATATATATATATATATATATATAAATATATGCAAGAAGTTATGAATATGTAGTGAAAAAGCAATAGGTGATCTATATCGTCGTCTTTATTATTGGATAGAGTAAGATTATAAAATTACATTGACATGTGAAGGATTTCTTTGAAAGATGATTCCCTACGTTTGTGTACATAACATTTTAAAAATTATAGTCAAAAGTGTGTGTTGTTTCAATATAATGATTAAATAACACGTATAATTTTGTATACACATACAGTGTATACCATGGGGAAGAGGGATAACATGCAACATTTAGATTGATCCGATGACACTGTGTTCTTGATAATATTGGTTTAAATTTAACTAACTAGTTGTAATCAGATTCATCTATATTTGAACACAGTTGTGGTTACATTACCATTATATTATCAATTAGAAAAGTTGAGAGTAATTATATCATTAAAAAAAAAAAAAAAAAAACGAGCATGGTAACTAATCGTAAGCTAAAGAAAAAAAAAAAACAAAAAAAGAAAAAAGATAACAGAATAAAATGAAAAAAGCAAAAAAAAAAAAAAGCGTAGATTTGAATATCAATTTTTGCAGGGGCTGCTATATCTAAACTTTGCCTGTAGCCCTCTAACTGCCTATGGCTATCTTTCTCCAGCGGCAGCGCGATGAGCCTTGAATTTTCCCGAATGCCGCATAATAGAAAATACAAGATCGGAGTACTCACGTCTTTTCGTTGTGCTATAACACTAACGAAACACGAACCTATACAGGATGAAATAAGAAGATAGCTATGGGTCGTCGCTTTGCCACACACACACGATTTGAACTCGCACAGATTTCTTGATAATCAATTGAAAACTGGTTTAGGGTGGAAGTAGTTTATTTAGTTTTTAATAGAGACTGAGTTCTTTTTCATATGTTTGATGTTTGATCGTTTGAAAAAAGTTGGAAAAAAAAGATACATTTCTTTTGAAGCTTGAAGCATAACCCGTTTATGCCACGTAATGAAACAAAAAAAGGAGAAAAACTCTTAAAAAAAAGAAAGAAAAAAAAAAAAGATTATTACTTTAACACGTACTAATTTTTTTGTTTGTTTCTGGTTTTTAATACTGTTATGCTTCGGGCTAGATGAAGCGTAAGCCGAGAGAAAGAAATTATTTGAGTCGAATACTGCCCCGAATACACGCGCACCTACGCGCATTTCTTTTTTAGTGTAATGTTGCATGCATTTGTTGCGATTCGTAATGATGTTTTTCTTTTGAAGATGAAAAAATGAAAGATGATAAAGGCGAGACGAACGAACAAGAACGAAAAATTCGTTTATAAGGATAATAAGCACTATTCGATTCAGCTGTAATTAATATATCCCAGCTTTTTGATTTGTAACATAGCTCATACACACGAAAGAAATATGATAAATATGCCTTCATATGTTTTGGCTTTCCACATGAATTAGCGAAGTTTTCAAACGATATGGGAGAACAAAAGTATAAAACGAGTAATAGCGATATAGCTGCTCGTGTTATAGATGAAATTTGTTAATAGCAGCGTGTCGAAATTCTTTCGCTTGGAACGAAACAAAGAACGGAAACATAAAAGATATATAATGATACATAAAAGGGGGGAAAAAAAACAAACGAATGTGTTTTATCGAGTATCACGCTGTATGAATTTTGAATTGTATTAAAAAAAAAAGAAAAAAAAAAGAAGAAAGGAAGAAAATTCTGACCTTAACGTAAAATCTTAAGCGTATTTTTTGTTCGATGTAAAATTATTTTAATCGATCTATTCGAAAATGTGAGAAATCTTCATGATGAACGAGAACGAGAGAATGAGAAAATTAACGAAAGCGTTGGGATTAAGAGAATCTTTTATTCTGATGATCCTTTTTAAAAGTTTGTTAATGAACGACACATTTGTTGGTTCGATCTCGACCGAGGGAATACGTTTTACGAATTAAATATTCGTTTCTTTCGCCACTATCTTGATTCGATTATGTTTGGATATTCCGTGTACTTCGTTTTCCTTCGATGAACAAGCGATCGAGTAAATTAGAGCGGAAAGCGAAATATGTAGATCGCGTGGGAATATTAAATGAATGGTGGAACAGTGACATTATATGATATAAATACAAATCTACGAATATAAGTATATGAATATATATAAGTACATGAATATCGAATACAAATATATATTTATGTACTTGTATACGATGATATACGCGAATATAGAAAAAAAGAGATATAAGCGTTTGTGCTGAGAAAACGAGAAAAATTCCTAAGGGAAGAGGGAAATGCGACTTTATACCACGTATTGCATGCATACACAGATACATATTTACATATACGTACTCTTAAAAAGCAAAAAGAAAAAAAAAATAAATAAAAAGAAAAAAAAAAGAAACGAGAGCGGAACTTGGTGGAATAGTACGTGTAAATTTTGTTTTAGTCGCGTTGTGCTCGAATAATGATTATTATACAGTCGCTTCGTTTATTATTAGAAGTGTTGAAAAAAAAAAAAAATAAAAATATATATATATGAAAAAGAAGAAAAAAAGAAAAAAAACGTAGATTTTTCTCGACATAAGAATATTCTAGATTCCAGTGAAAACAAGAATATATATGTACATATATATGAATATACATATATTCCTTATTTTTATTACGAAATACTATTTGCGCCTAGATCCGCACGAAGAGATATAATGAAAATAAAAAAAAAAAAAAAAAAAAATTAAATGTAACCTGCATTACCGAGACTACCGTACAGCATGACGAAGTAATTATATTCTATTTAACTGCTAAACGATATATCCACGATCGAGATTAATCGTCGCCGTGTCTGAATGTCATCATCGATCTCGCGAACGATGAATTCAGGAATTATTATTGATTCTGCGATTTTATACGGGTAGAGTTCTACGTTCTAGTGCCTAGACTTTCGTCTTCACCTTCTAGTGAATTTCTCTTTCTTATTTCGATGGAAGCAACCGACAGCAGAAAAAGAGTTTAGAAAAGAAAAGAAAAGAAGAAAATTCGTTAACAATCCGTGTTCTTGAATCTCAAGACACAATGCAAGCAGGAACTTTTCGTTTTCTATGTAACTCTTGAACACAACATGCGAATGAAAAAAAAAAAGAAAAAGAAAAAAGAAACAGAACTTGTGATCTAGATCGAGAAACGTGAACGGGAAAGGGAGAGGGGATGAAAGGAAATGAGAAATGCAAATATAAGCATGAAAAAGAAGAAGAAAAAAAAATTGTATATTATAGACGATCAAGTGAGAGAGTGCGTGTATGTATGAGAAAAAAATTTCTCAATTTTTCGCTCTCTTTCTTTTCCTTTTGTTTTGTTATCGCGATTGTCTTGCCAAGGAGAAATTTCGTTTCACTTTCAAAGAAAGAAACGAGAAAAAGAACAAAAATATGCGATAATAGTACCGTGCAAGTCGGTACGATAATTACAGGCTGTTATTCTGTAATTATTGAAGTTATATTATTTTCTCGAATGCTGTGTTTTCAATCATATTTTCGCAAGAAACGAGAAAAATAGAGGATCGTGTTCGCGAGAGAGTTAAAAAGATATTGGGAGAATGGCAAAAGACGGGGGGAAAAGAATGAAAAAAAGAACACGGTAACAGACATATTGCCGCAGGTAACATAACAGGTATATTGCCGCAAAAATATAGACGTATAGTTGAATAATCGTTTGAAAAAAATACGGAAAAATCGTCGTCTTTTGACCCGTTCTCGTGTAGCAAGTGCAATTATCGCTTGTTCTTTTCGAAGCACAGGGCCTGTAATGCGCGTGTCACCTCTCGGCGAGTGCGTGTGTGCGTGCTTATGAGACACGAAATGGTGTAAAAGTTAAACTGATACGTTTAACGCTCACGAGGAGAGAAGGAAAGAAAAGAAAAGGAGAGAAAAGAGATCAGTAGCTGGACTCGTATCACCGGCGACGACCTTTAATCGCTATTTATTATATAGTCGTATAATATTAATATATCGTTTGTTTCGTTCGTGTTGACGTTCAGCCAATCAAACGACACCGATTTGGCGCAATCATACAAACGATTATCGCGCGAGGATCATTCGATCGATTGAAAGTGGTTTTGTCGTCGATAAAAAAAAAAAAAAAAAAAAAAAATCACTCGAGACACTTGTCGCTTGTCGACTTGATCGATAATCGACGTTCTCGTTTTCTATTATATTTTACGAAAGAAAAATTTCTTGGTGGATCATATTGCAATTTACATAATAATGATCTTTATACGAACTTTTTCTTGTTCTTTTCGTTAATATTCTTCCAACGTATTGAATTTTAAAATTTTCTTTTTTTTCCCCCTCCCACCCACCCACCCTTTTTTGTAACATGCATCTCGAATTGTGTTTTTTCTTTCTTTTTTTTTCCATTTTAAGGAGTGTTCGACGTGCATTTTGTTTTTTCCTTTTTTTTTTCTTTCATCTTTGAATTATTATTATTATTATTATTATTATTATTATTATTATTATTATTATTATTTTTTTTTAATTGTTGGTTATCGTGTGCGTCCAGCTGCAATCATTGTTCTTAAATCATTATCCTCCATCCGGGAGATGGATCTCTATTCGAATTATATTACCTATATTACTTCGTCGATCGATGACTTTTTTTTCTGTCTTGTTCCTCTTCCTTTCTTATTTATTGTTACTGCCACCGTCGCAGCGGTGCGATCGTTATTAATTTGTCATCCGTATCTCTATTGTATCGATATATATATACATACATACATACATATATATATATATATTGTTACTTGCGTATTACTTCTTGAATTGTAACGCATTTGTCCTTGAAGTCGCGTGTGCGATCCCTGGATCAACGACAATTTCAAAAAAATTTTCCTCCATTTTCACTGATCTACTATCAATAAGGAGAAAATTGCGAAATATTAACGAGAGAAAAAAAGATTCGTCTCTTCTGAATAGGAAGTAGAATTATTTCTTTCGAATAAAGTGAAAGAATTAAAAAGTTGATTGCTTTTAAGGATGGAATTATTTTTTTCTTTTTTTTTTCTCTTTTTTTTACAAAATTAAACAATGCAATTGTCGTTGAATTCGGTTACACTAAATCTTGTAAATCTTTGTTTGGCGATTAATGACGAAACAAAAAAAAAAAAGGTGACCTGGTCCCTTCTTCAATTTCACAAATAAAAAGAGATTCGATTGAAAATGATAGAGTGAGAGAGAAAGAAAGAAAGGTTATAGAGTGAGAGAGTGAGAGCGAGCGAGAGAAAGAGAGAGAGAAATTATACGCTGAATATGCGATAAATGATTCCATACTAATCGATGTAAACGAATGAAAAAATATTAATTTTTACCGAGACGATTATTTGAATTTCAATAAACTTGATGATGCCATGAAACGAAAGAGAAAACAAACTCGCTAGTGTGACCGAGACGATTTTTCTAATTCGATTAACGAAGACAGAAGGATCGCGTGCTTTCTAAAATTCATTAAATCGTCTTTTTACACTGGTTGAATAATTCTTCTATGGCTATTTTATTTGCGTTTGTTGTATCGAATCTGAAACTATCGCAAATAGCTATTTTTACATTTATCCAGGGCATTATTACGCAATGAATGCATTATACTTTACAAACTCTTGATCTTGAAAATTCAGAATATTATAGTTTGATGTTTCACTTAATTTTAGAGTCATCTTCATTCCCCTGGCTTAACGAATGATCAGTAAATTCCGAAAGGAGTTGCTCGAATGTTGAAACGATTATTATTTGTGATAGTTTTCCCTCTAAATTGTGCGTTCCCATACTTTTCAGAAATTCTGTTTTGCGAAGCAATAGTGATTCGTGATTCGTGTTTCTTTTTTTTTTCTGTTTTTTTTTTTTGTGAAACATGCCTATCCCTTTCTTTGCGTGGAAACTGTACATTGCGACATTTAACATTTGCGAATCTCGCGTGATAACGTACGCTGTGTATAATTTTTTTCTCACGCCTGACTTGTTATTCGAAATTATTTGATCCACGTGACTGCGAGTGGATGATTGATTTAATTTGTAAAATATTCACAAACATTGTACCTAATTAAAAAGAAAAGAAAAAAAAAAATACCAAGGAAAAACAGACATTTTTCGACGGCCACCAAGTAACAGATAATTAGACGACAATTTTCAGAACTCGGTTTTTCTCGTTGTTTTTCTCATCATCGAACTTCTTTCTTTGTCGATGATTCTTTGACTGTGTTGTGTCATTGTCGATTGTTCATCCACGTTTTTCTTATCCTTTATATAAGTATGCACGTATATACTGCAAAAGTCTTGGGTCATTTGAGAAATATGTTCACCCTTCTTTCTTCATTCATAATCTAATATTGTTAGATATAGAGTTCTAAGTTAAATTAAATTTCTGCAGTGAAAATCGCCAGTTTTCGAATCGAAACAGTTCTTTAGAACTGAAAACAGTTCGAAGCAACGTGCAAAGGAAGAAAAAAAATTTCAGTTTCACGCAATGACCGTGAGATTTTTGCATAGTACGTATAAAGAGAGAAGGGGGAAGAAGAATTTTTTTTATAAAGTTGGTTGGCTCGTAGAGCCAACTTTTTACTTGTATTTTATGAAACATGGAGATACAAGCCTGAAAGGGACTAGAGAAAAATCCGAAAGCGATGAATTTTCAATGAGACTTTACAAAAAAAAAAAAAAAAAAAAAAAAGAAAAAGAAACAATTAGCAAACGATGAATCAAAGAGAGAAAGAAAGAGAAAATAAGAGAAAGAGCAGGAGGCAAGGAGACGATAACGACGACGACGACGACGACGACGATAATAACTCACCTATTGGATTTCAAGTATAGATTACCCGATCGAAAAAAAAAAAAGAAAAAATCGAGAGTTCGTAAATATAATGCTAGTTACTTTTAAATTGTAGGAGATGATGAATTATTAGAGAGATCGAAAAAAAAGAGAAAGAGAAAGAGAAGGAAAAGAAAAGAGAAGAGAAAGATGGATCGACCCAGCAGTTAGTATATCGAAATCGGTCAAAGTATTGGAATTGTACTACACACTCTCCTTGTTTCTAATTTCCAACTCAAACTTTCCCCTGTGTAAATGTGTGATTCGGAGATCGAAGGCTACTTAAGTCTACCAAAAAAAAAAAAAAAAAAAAAAAAAAAAAAAATAAAAATAGGACGATCAGTGACAGAAACGATCTGTGATCAAAATTCGGAGTACGCTCGCTTCATAGAGTCATCAATTCAGAGCCTTTGAGATAATTCTAAGTAAAAAGACGCTTTGGAGAGACGCTGAACAGAATATTGAAACGAATCGAAACTGACAGACAGATAGAGATACTTTTCAAATAGCTGTTCAAAATGTTCTAAAGAAATGGGATAATAAATGATTAAATGGAGAGACGAATGGTGTCCAAGGTGTCTAACAACAAAGGTGGAGAGCATCCTCGCGAATCGAAGTAATAAAAAACGGCAAATTTTCGCAATTTCGTGATATGTTTCTTCCAGAGTCGGACAATGAAAGTGTACCGTCTCCGGTAAAGCCGCAGCCGAGGGTCCCGTACTGCAAGACATACGAGGAGATTCGTCTGGAGGAGATTCAAGCGGAGAGTGCCGCCTACTATTCCTATCAGGCTGCTGAGGGCTCTCAGAGCGACATTGGTGAGCACGGTAGCACGAAGGCTCGTAGGACGAAACGAATCTCCCTGTATCCAGCAGCGAAAGACAAAGATTCGAACGACAGAAAGGCATTGGACTTCGAGGTTCTCACACTCGACGAAATTCGTCGCCGTAAGCGCAAAAGCTTTCTCGAGGGTGAGAAAACGAGGAGGGTGGACAGCGAGACGGCGAGTTCGACGGAATTGTCGAAAGACACGGAAGTGGAAAGTTCGACCGAGACGATTACAGAGGCAATAACCGCCAGGGGAATGAAAAGGCGGCTGTTTGAAAATTTCGAGCAGGACGCTTCGAAGCGTAGGCGTAAAACGAAATGTCCGAACGATCGCAACGCGATCACGAGCAGCGTGCCGCCTGTTAAGCTCAGAAGATCTCCAAAGAGGTCGTCGAGCTCGCTTCTTCGAAAAGGTGAAGAACCAGATGTGAGAGCTGACGAAGAGGAGCAGCTCGAGGCGAAGAGGGACGAATCGGGTAGAAACAGCCCTGAATCCAGTTCCACGGTGAGATTGAACGAATCGGCATCGTCGAGCTCGACCGCCAGTAGGCCTAGTAGTAGGAAGAATGACGTGGAAGTCAGATTGTGCGATAGCAGCACGGACGAAGATCAGACGCCATTGGAGAGAAACAAGCAAAAGAGCTTGCAGCCAGTTGACGACACTGTAGAAGATTCCAAAGAAGCAGATAGTCTGTTGAATGTGAACGAAGAGGATTATCTAACGTTGGACATGGCGTCGGATGATATTTTGAACGACATCGACGCGTTGCTCAAAGATAAAACCTCGGTTTGGAAGAAAGGCTAAGGCAGCATGTACTTTGATTTCGACAGATCAACTGGATCAATGGAATTGGATATTTGTTCGTATCTCTTTCAGTGGTTTCTATTTCTGTCGTTTGTCGACGAGTGGAGAAATAGGTGACATTCGACTTACTTACTTTCCACTTACTTTCGAAGCGACTGAACGGATTCTGTCTTTCTGCTTTTCTTTCGTCACGAATGAGACGAGATGCGACGAACAGACATTTGTCGTACGTTGACTCTTAAATAGGTCTTAAAGAAAATTCTTAGATAATTATCGTGTTTTCAGTGTTGGTTCGTGAAAGGGCGAAGGAGGATCGTATTTTCGAACTCGATTGCTTTCTAGCTGACTTTGACCGATCTCTCTCGATGCCGTTTATTTGCAAAGGAACGTTGAACGAAGCATTCCTGACAGATTGATCGAATGCTTTCTGACCTTTATACATTTTCCAGAATTTATTTTATTTATTGCCGGGATTTAAAATTCGATCTCTCTTTCAAAATTCTCTCCCTTCTGTAGAAAATTATGAAAAAAACACCGTCGACGGATGAAATAAATTGAGAAAATAATTCTTATTTACTTACTCGCGAAAGTTTCGTCGATATTGCTTATCTATTAGTTCAGTATTTCCTTTTTCTCGACGACGACATTAATCTTAACACTTTACCGACAAGTAGCCTATTAATCGGCTAACTAACATATTTTAACACTTTACCGACCGGTAGCCTATTAATCGTCTACTACTTACCGCTGTCGGTCGGTAAAGTATTAATACACACTATTGTTTTATTATTTTATTTAACATAGTTTCTATGTTAGAGTATTTGATTGCGACGATCTTTGCTCTTGAAAACGAATGCATTTCCATCATGTTTTTTATTCGTTTTATTCTTTGCAACGTTAAGATGTATCCTAAACAATTGCTAGAGATTCCCTATCTTTGACCATGTTTTTTTTTTCCTTTTTATCGAACGTATCTCCAATTATTTTTATCTTGGAGCAATATTTAGAGTAATTAACGCCATTGCTAATCATTTTTTAAATATTATTTTATCTGCGCGATATTAAATGGTTCTCAAAGTCGAGACAAAGTGTAAATAGGAAAATTAACAAAGTTTTAAATAATGGTTATACTTAAGAAGATTAACATTTAACTTCCAAATCTCAATGATGTTCTTTGCCGTGTAAAAAGATTTCGATAGAATTGATTCAGATATTGTCGATATGTATCGGTGATTCGATGTAGAATCCTTTTATTTATTATTTTCGAAATAATTCTTACGAAAGCTTTCAAGCGTGAAGTCCGCTTATTCAAGTCCGGAAGAGTTTAATACTCTGGCATTTTGATTAGCTTTATCGAATAATTCATATATAACAAACAATTACCTGAATGTCAGTTTCAAATCTCAGTTTGAGAGCTCTTGCGAGGAAAGTTTCACCAAATATTCGGAATACGTATAAATTAAAACGTAGGCGAATCAATTTTATCGAGAGATTAATAATTTCAAATAATTGTTTAAAGCATAATTTGTTTAAAATAATTTAAAATAATTGTAAAATTCAAGTAAGATTTACTTTCAACGTGAATTCAACGAGAAAATTTGTTTAGAAATTTATTATTTCTCAATTTCAACATTGAATTCTCTTTTAATCAACTTACGATCTGTGCTTAGACAAATAAACTAAAGTCTGAGAAAATTGTTGCTACTATATGTTGCTCTTCATTCGATTTGCACTTTGCCGATAGGGAACAATAGAGTGGGCTAAATCGACTTACAATTAGAAGATCGTTCGTCTTGTTGGACGTTTCAACGAGTGATTCTAATCTTTGAAAGCATAGAACAAATTCAAGTACCTTCTGATACGATTGCGTTAAAGTATTAAATTGGAACAAATATACGATTGTTACATTTGCAAAGACTACTGGACCTCATTCATCTTTTCCTCTGTTATAAATTTTATTACATCGATCTGTTGATATTTTTTTTTTCGATTAAATCATGGAAGTGGTACGAAACTAAGTCCGAGATAAATGAATTGAAAGGTAAGTGGTAAAATCAAACTGAATGTTACTTGAATGCACACGCTATTTATTTTGAATGCATAAATCGTACGGTTAACATACCTGGTTTTTTTCGCGTCATTCTGACTGATCAAAATCTTGCACCGGATATAAATGATGAGTTCGATCTCGCTTTTTTTAATCGGATATTTGGGGGATTGGAGTCAACTATAATATAAGTGTCGAGATATTCTTTACGATGTACACACAACAAACGTTCAATTATCCTTGCTTCTCTTCGACTTCTTACACGAATATAAATAATACCGACTTAAAAACTATTTTTTTTTTACGCTCTTCTCTCTCTCTTTTTTTTTTTGTTATTTTATTTATTCGCCTATAGAAATTACGTCTAAGAAACTGTGGTTTAAAATCTCTGCGAGACTCTCCCCATTGCTAACGAGTTCTTCCTCGTTAATGCTGTATTTTTTTCTTTTCTTTTCTTTTCTTTTCTTTTCCCTTTGGTTCAGAATTTCTTCCTTCCGAATTTCGGTTCCCGATATGAATTGTTTCTTTAAATTTGTATTATGACGGGTAAAGTCGTCGCCGCCCTCGTAGTCGCGAGAAAACAACGACGACGACGACGATGACGACGACGCTTGGAATTAAAACGATCGAAGTATTTCGAGATTAAACTTACAATCTTTACGCTTTCTCGCGAGGAAATACGTCGAAAGATGTTAGGAAAGTTTTCTTTAAAAATGTGGAAAAAGCTAATGAAGTGTTACATAACACTTTTGCAAAGGGCAAAGACTAGCAAAGAGCAGTCCTCGTACTACTTTGTAAATTCGATCGAAAGAAAAATAGATTCACAGCGTACAGGGTAAGCTCTCGTTATTGAAGTTTAAGTCTGATTTTCGAATCATCGAGTCTTTCAACATTTTCGGATCTTCAAAGTTTCCGAACTTTTTTCGAACTTTCAAGTCTTAAGGAGAAAAAGAAAAAAAAAATAAATAAATAAACAAATAGAAACTTGGTTGGCATGATTAAAGAAAACTTTTTGCAACATCGTCTGCACATACGTAGCGCTAACAAAGAAGTCGAAAAAATAACTGTAAGATCGAAACGCGAAGTAATATAGTCTATCAATGATTAGTTTTCAATTTTCTCGATTTATTCGCAAATTTTATGTATAATATTGCCGCTTACAACAGGACATTTTCAAACGTTCAGCTTTGAACGGATGTCTCGAAGACTTCTCTACTTAGTGTGCTGCTCAATTTCTCCTGGTCGATAAGTAAAGCCAATATAGTACCTTGGCTGCCTATTATTACTTAATTACCATCGAAACGGAAATATATCTGGCGACGTAAATTCCGCTAACAATCATATTGAAAAATTTCGGTACCTATTTCGTAGTTTCGTAGGGGAAAGAAACTTCCCCTTCTATGGTGTCGTCATGGACTACCATGGAGATAATATGGTGGAATGGACGCCACTTTGACCCACGTACATTGCCAAGTACTTTTTCGTAATCGTAACTCGCGACACAAACGAGAGATTTCTTTTATTTCAGAAGAAAATTGCACGCGTCCTGAGAACTATTTTGTTTATCATACTAGAGACCAAAGGAATTTGTTGGCCAAGAATCTATCTGTTTACAACTGCTTTTGAGGTTAGTTTTAAGAAAAATTATTTTGCCGTCATTTTTGAGGTTTGTACAGAGACTATTCAAGATGTTAAAGCTGTCTTACCTTTTAAATTATGTATAACCTGTGATTTATTTTAATTTTAGGGCATCGTAATTAGTAAAAACCATGGAAATATAATTCAAATTTGTAACAAGCCAAAGTTTCATTTGGCAAATCCACGAAATAATCTTGTCCAATTGAGTTCTTTGGTCTGTAGTATTGTAAGAGAAGTACAATAGCTACATGGAAAACATAAACGAGAGAGATTATCAGGAGATAATTATCGATTATTTGCGGCATAAAAGTTTACAGTACTACCGTAACTGTTTCGATCGTTTTACTGATTATGTGAATTTTCTGAACGTTTTCTCGTTTCATTTTCCTCTTTTAGAGTATCGATGATGTGCGAGTCTACGACTAAAAGACTTCTAAAGATCTGCATTTCGTAAATTCGTTCAAGACAAAAGTATTTTTCCATCGTGCTTCCAGGCGTGTACGAGCACTTTGAATGTTTCAATTTATTTCAAACAATCGGATTGGAAAGTAACTTTGGGAGAAAGCAACTGGGAATCGAGGAGACCACCCCTCTGTAATTCACATTCGTACACGTCGATTCGCAAAAAAAAAAAAAAAGACTTTCATCTCCGCGTAAAAGAAACTTTTCGCAAAATTTATTTTTCTTATGTTTGATAGATCTTATCGTCAGACGTGACGTTTATCATCTTTGTCATCATCATTATCATCATCATCATCATCATCATCATCATCATCATCATCGTCGTTATCATTTTTATTCTCCTTTCACGTACGTCAAGTACGTACTCGAGTGATTTTGAAGAGAAATCGCCTTTGGATTGGTCAAAGGCAGTCGACGATCATCGACGACAGAACGATTTTACTGAACGATTGCAAGAGCTGCCCTTTCATCGATTTCGAACGTCTTCTCCTTGCGTTCTCCTGTATCTAACGTTTGTAAGACTAACGTAAGTCAAAGAAACTCAAGCCTACGGAGAGGATGTCGACACCGATGACCACCACGGTCACTGTAGCCGAGGGGACCAGTATTGCGCTGCCATGTCTGGTGCTGGTTGACCTGGTACTGCGATCGGCACGCTGACACCTGGTGATATCAGACCTGCAAGAGAAGCAGCTGCTTGTTTAACCGATATATATTTTATCGATGAGAATTACAACAAAACGCTCGTAATAAAACGCGTGAGAAATCAGCGAGCAAATTCAAATTATCCAGGCGCGTTGAATCAAGATTTTAGAGAACTTTTCGTTTAATTGCTTCGAACATGGTATAGATAGATGCACAGGTTTTCTTGTAATCCTCGTGTTATTTCAACAAATGTTATTGTATCGATGTGGGATATCAGTATCGAGACTAAATATCTGTGGAATCTTTCAAGGTGAGAATTTAGAAAGAGAAACAGAAAGATACAGAAGATAGTCAGTCTTACGAATTCGAGAGCAACTGGAACAGGCTTATAATTTTATTTTTTAACACTCCATTCCAGATAGGAATGTTTACGTGCATGTTTAATATTTATCACATTAATGATTAACAGGTGAGCATATTCTCATTATTTTCAACTTTTGACCTTTTGCGACCTAAAATGACCTTTTATCATATCTTGTTAAAATTAATATATCTATATTGGCCCTAGAAATATACACTATGGGATGTTACATATATATGAAAGAGAGAGAAATACCGTCACCTTGAAACCTACGGATCTTTAGGATAAAACTACTCACACCACGCTATCATGAACTACAACATTTACTTTCCGGCTTTTGAAACAGTTAATTCCAATTAACGTTAGAATTTTTTTGGGGATTTTACTTTCTCTAGAATTCACAATTTATCTGTATATGCTCTGAAGCTTCTGGCATTTTAATTATCTTATTCTTTGTAACAAAGCCTTAGGCTTCGCTCGAAGGAATCACTGAATCAATTCTCAAAGCAGCGTGTTAAACCGTAATTACCACGCGACAAAACCTAAGAACCAACCAGAGCTAGCAAAACTCAACTACCCAAATTCAGAGAGACTAAGCTGGGAATGGAGGTTTGTAATAACGATATAAAAACACCTTGCGGTAACGCAGAAGCGAGTATAATCCATTACCGGGAGATTGGATAGCGTGTTATCCGTGGTAGTCCATCGGCTAAAGTGCAAGCAGCGAGTGCAGTGAGTGCGGTAGACACTCACCGGTGGAACTGGTATTCTGATTGTACTGATTCAGGCCCGCGGTGTGGTATGGCTGGGTGGGACTGCACGTGGGCCGTGCCCCGTATCCCAGATGAAGGGGCTCGTAACTCGGTGGACGAGCCACGCCACACGAGTATCCGTTGTCCCGTTGCTGAAGGCACGCTCCGGGACTTGGGCCCACTGTCATGCCCACGGTCATGCCCATGGGACCCATGCCACCGCCTGTTGACAACGACGACATACTGCTGCTGGTGTGCTGGTTCTGCTGGCTACCGCTGGACATCGTGAAACTCGGCATCGACGTCATCGGGCTGCAAGATTTTACAAGAATACTCAAACGCTAGATGAGAAACATGGCGGCACATTTCCACCGGCAGAAATTTGCGCAACGTACAAGTTGTACGGTACAGATTTTTGCAGATTTTTGTGCATATTCATACGAACGTATATATTGCTTTCTGCAAATTTCCCATGAATATATAAAAATAAGAGAAAATATGCAGTCTGGTTACGTTACTTGCAAACAACTACTGTACAGGGATTCAAAATTGTGATAATTTAAAGATTACATTATATATCATAAACATAATGTACAAGTATTGATTAATTAGAATATTACAAGACGCTACATTTTCGTTACATCTTCGTTATATCTCAATTAGACAATTGTTACTTAATACTGTACGTTACATTTTATGTAATTATTCTTATCTTTTATGCAAACATATTCATAAAATGTTTATCACATGGATTCGTTGTTGTAATTATTAGTAATCTATTGATCACGCAAAAACTACCTGTGGAATTTATTTATATAATAATGTTAATCGTTAATTTGCGATCGATTTTGATCAAAGTTTTGACTATAGTTTGCAAGGAATTAAATGTTATACGGACAGGGATCTCGATCTATTATGGAAAAATTTGTAAATCTTTATTCGTGAGTTTCCCACGACGAATGGGATATGGGAAGAAAGTTGAGGATCTATTTGAGAAGATACGACCGCAAAAGTTCGATAATTAATTCTCTAAACAAGTTTTTTTTGCAATTAAAAAATTAGCTCACTCATGGACACACAAATGCTAGCGGCGCGTAGCGGTGAACTGGTGGAACTAATTTATATTGCTGTCCTTGTTGCACACTATTGCTCTTCTTGTCTACGACGCGGCCTATGTCTGTCTTTGTCGCACACTATTGCTTTCCTTGTCCACTGACCGATCAAGTGCTGGCATCTATCGGAGACTGCGGGAACTAGCACGCATTATCGATATTGTATAGCCGACTGTGGCAAGTGCCGCCATCTATCGGATTTTTCCAATTTAGCTTTTAGTTCCAGTAAAAAATCACAGTGGCTTAGGTGGCAGCACCGTCGGCAGACAAGGAGCACAATAGTGTGCGACAAGGACAGACGTACACTGCGTGATAGACAAGGAGGGCAGTAGCGTGCGACAAGGACAGACGTACACTGCGTGATAGACAAGGAGCGCAGTAGCGTGCGACAAGGACAGACGTACACTGCGTGATAGACAAGGAGCGCAGTAGCGTGCGACAAGGACAGCAAGATAAATTAGTTCCATCGGTTCACCGCTACGCGACGCTAGCATTTGTGTGTCCATAGACGGGCTAATTTTTCAATTGCAAGAAAAATTAATTTAGAGGATCAATTATCGAACTTTTGCGGTGGTATCCGTTCAAATAGATCCTCAACCTAATATCCCCATATCCAATTCGTCGTGGCAAACTCACGAATAAAAATTCACAAATTTTTCCTCTGATAGATCTCGAGAAACTCGTCGCTGCCATTTAATTGCGAAATTGTACAGACGAATGTTGTAATTAGAATGATTAATGTCACATTGCTAAAACTTCCAGCACTCCAGTTTTATTATACATGGTCGTTCGTATTATAGACCAGATATAGACCCGTCTATCATTCAATCCTAAATCCTAAATTTCTCCAGCCGGCCTCACCAATAAACCGGGTTAAGGGTTTAAAAGTCGAGCACCATCGAAGAAACGACGAGTTGATTCTCACCTGTACGAGTCTGGCATGCTGGGTATTCCCGGATAAACGGCCGTGGGTGCGAAACCATGGTGTATCCTCGGTGGAGAGGGTGGTGCTTGCGGCGGTGGTTGACTAGCCAAAATACCCGAGGCTGGTGGCGGTGTCGGATGGCCAGCACCCACCAGACTCACCCCTCCGGCGTGTTGTTGTTGTTGCTGCTGTTGTTGCTGTTGCTGTTGCTGTTGCTGCTGCTGCTGCTGCGACTGTTGCTGTTGCTGCTGTGGCTGCTGGTGTTGCGGGTTGTCCCTCCGTTGCGTGCGCAATTTCTCTTCGCGCCGCCACTTGGCCCGCCGATTCGAAAACCACACCTGAGTTAGTGAACGAGAAGACAGACGAAGATACAGGTCAATCGCTAGGCTACAGGTTCCGCCTAATTTCGGTCGTCCTACTTTCTCGGGTCTTTGCTCTTTCGTTTCTCGATCCGTTCTTTTTTTTTTTTTTTCTTTTTTTTTGAAACTCGGAGACAACGCGTCACGGATCGGTCACACGCGAGCTCGGTCGGAGATTGGCGGCTTGGGACTCCGGGGTTGCGCCTTTTTGTGATTTGTACATTAATTTATTTCGGGATCGTTCGTTCGATATTCTAGTTCGATATTGCGAGCGTGTTAATTTCTATGATGGACGAACACGTCCGTGTAAAACGTCGATCGGTACGATTCTTTTGAATTTCTTGCACGGGGGACGCGCAAGTTATTCTCGGGCATTTCTCTGGCGTCTGTAAAGTCCTCGTCAGGTGATTAACAACAAAGACTCGATTGTAAAAAGTGAAATGCGATTTTTATTACACAACATGATAAATCGGTGAAATATAATATTTGTTATAACGTAAGGTATAATTAAAGGTATATTAAACAATTTGTTGGAAAAAAAAAGAAACGAAATTACAAAAGTGATGAGTAGATGAACTTGCGAACGAAAAGTATCAAAAAACGATATACGAAGCAACACGGATGCGGCTGTTTTCTCGGTGTTGCGAACCGAGTTGACAAGGACTGAAGGATTAACACATGATGCAGGATAATTGTGAATGTAACAGAAAAGAGACGACCGTTCTCGCGCTCGATTACGTCCTCGTACTCGGTTCATCTCGACACATACATACATACACGCACACGTGCGCACGATAGTAGCCGATGGAATTTTTGGAAGCGAACGAAGAGAAAAGTAAACGAGAAAAGAAAAGAGAAGAAAAAGATGCGTGGAAAAAAAGAGAATTGAAAGGGAAAAAGTGTATAGAATATAGTCACCTGTATTCGAGCTTCCGGCAGACCGATCTTGCCAGCGAGTCTCTCCCTGGCGAATACGTCTGGATAATGCGTCCTCTCGAATTCCTTCTCGAGAGCGTCGATTTGCTCGTTGCTGAAGCTCGTGCGATTCCTTTGAAGCTTCCTTTTTAAACGAAGACGCGCCTGGTCGTCGTCCGTGCCTCCGGACACACTTCCGGCGTTGCTGTTGTCGCCGCCGCTGTTCGTCTCGTCCGAGTGTGCGCCGCCTTCCAGTTCCGCCACTACGAAAAAAAAAAAAAAAAGAAAAAAAAAGAAGAAAAAAGAACGCCAGATTGTCTGCGTCGCAATTACAAAGAGAAATCGAAAATTGAGAAATCTCGAATGTAAAGTTCGAGAATATGCGAATTCCACTTGCACGTGTGTACACGATATATATATCGACAAACGGCAAACGATTTATCTATTGGCTCGTGACGATTCTTTCTTTGGAAACGCGTGTCTCCGAATGCTTGCCGGCATAATTTATTAACGCAAAGGCACGAATGAAACGAGAAACGAATTACAGAGGATTATCCACTGGCGCGAAATACAATCGAAGCTCATGGCGTTCGGTTTTAATTCGAATTACGCGTGTCCCCACGTATATATATTTAATTCTCGCATGACTGCCGTTTTATTCTACCGTTTTACGAACGCCATGCCCTCCGGAAAGGATCCACCTATATCCGCGACGATAATTACTCCTCCGGATTATACTCCTTCGCAACAGTGTAGCTTCAACTTTCAACAGCTAGAGACAGACGGAGAATTCTAAATTTCTCATTCAAAAAAAAAAAAAAAAAAAAAAAAAGGAAAAATCGGCTAGGAAATCGCCTATCGATCGCGTGAGCAGAGCGTCGCGACTTTTTACTGACCCTTCCCCGCTCTCTCTCGTTCCTTCTTTCTTTCAAGGGTCTTCGACAGAGGCCCTCGTCAGTTTTCTTATATAAATATCCGCGTGCGTGCACGATTTTTCGCCGCGTAGGTGAAATATATATATATCTATATATATATATATATCTATACGTAGATAGATACACGTACGTGCACGTAGAAACGCGAGTAGAACGGGTGGATGGGTGGGTGGAGGATCGAAGGGGAAAGGAGGCGTTGCTGGGTGAACCTTATCGTCGGTTTCTGGGTGAGCGCGTCGAGGCGTCACTGGGTTTTGGCTCGACGACGAGAACTGCCTGGAGGGTTGCACGCGGGGGAGTGGGAAAAGCTGGTGGAATGGCTGGCTAGGGAAAGAGGGACGCACGATAAGACGTCGCAGCGTCCCGACGCCAGCCGTCCCTCTTCTCTCCCTCGCACGATACGCTTCTGTCATCCGTGCAAAGTGCCGCCCTTTTCTCTCTCTCTCTCCCTCTTCTTTCTTCCTCTTCTTTACTCCACTACCACTCCTACCACATTCTTTTTTCTCTCTCGCTTTTTATCTCCGCTTTTGGCTCCTATCTTTCACCTTCTCTCTTTAATTTTCACCTTCACGGCCTAGCCTCCTCTCTTTGTTTCGCTTCTTCTTCGGACGATAATCTTCTGCCTCGCGAACAGTCTTTGCTCGCGGCAGTCTTCGACGCTACGTTAATGGAAACCTGATAACAATTTCTCGATGGGAGGTCCAACTGCCAACTTCCGTTTTGCCGTTTTCTTTCTTCCGACGCCTCCGCCTCTCTCTCTCTTCTGCCGCTTGTTTCGCCAGCGCGTCAACTACTCCTACTACGATCTCGATTTGACAACTTTGTCGCTTCGTTGATTATCACGTTGCGATGTTATTATTGCGTAATGGACACTTTACAGCGCGTGGTGGTCTTACAGTTGGTACAATAGTTTGCGTCAGTGGCATTTAGCGTGCCAGTGGCAAGTTTATCGAATCGATTGTCACCTATGAACTTTGCCGTGCTTTGTTATAGCCTATAATAAAAGGAACCCACTGTTTCAAACTATCCATGGGAAAATTCTTTGCTTGTCATACAAGCAAAGCGAAAGAAAAAACGCTGGAATTAGATATAATACTGTTGAATAACATTGGCTCAGTGCTAAAAACCACTGTGATTGTGAGTCATCAGTGATGATAACAGATTCTGAATTTAGAACCTCTTTCTGCCTCTCGTCGATTTACAATTGTATGAAAAGACGTGCTAGAAAGAAAAGGCACGCTCTTTTCCATCAGGAAAAGATTTACTCGAGTAAACCGTCACAAACGTACAAGTTGTTATTCATTTACTAATATTAATTGAAATACAGACCGATCTGGCAACCGATTTTCAGCGATTACACTCCCAAGAGAGCATTCCCGGTAATCGAAATAGAAAAAGAAACAAGAGAATTTCACGAGAGACGAGATATTTAAAAAAAAAAAAAAATAAGAAACGACAGGAAGGCGAGCTCTCGTTTCTTTTTTTTTCTTTTCTCGTAATTTCGCAAGAGACGTGCCCGGAAGAAACGAAAGGATCGCAACAGATGTTGGAAGGCGAAAGGGGAACGTATCCATGGTCGGAGGGGAATCCACTCCATCCATTCAGTTTCTCTAACTCTTGTCCTTGGTCTTTCGCCCCAACCGAATCGTCTCTCCCGTATCGTCGTTCAACGTATCATTCACCAACCAGCGAGTTCAAGCTCGCTGAAGCGCGATGGCCGACTTCATTTTCACGTTTGCTGCCAGACACCATCGGCACCAAGCACCGTGTTTCCCCCCTCGTTAATGGCGCGATTTTTGAGAATTTAAACAGACGAACGATTTTGTAAATCATTCATTCGAGCAAATGTAGCAAAGCTTCTACGAAATTTGAAGGATCGCGATAAAGATCGCGAAACATACACTACGAACTGAAAGAAGAGAACAGGAAGCAAGGAAGGGGAGAACCTGGCTGAACGGAAAACGGTTCAAAAAATCTTCGGAAAGATAAGCAAAACAGCCGAGGATAGGGGAAAAAGATGGACAATCGGCGGAACGAAAAATGAGAAGAACTGGGGCAAACGAAGTGAGAGGTGGAAAAAAGCGAGAAAGAGGGGAGGAGAAGGAAAGGGAAAAGATCGAACTAACCGGAGGCGGAAGCTACAGACAACGAGAAAGGGTGGAGAGCAGAGGATAGACGACGAAAGAAGCAAGAGAGAAGGAGGAGGAGGAGGAAGTTCCACATTGTTCTGGAGTCTACATCCTGTAGTGGAAACTTGGTGTAACAGCCCTCCGATTCCACGAGAAGTTTAGTACTAGGAACGTGGCTCCCTGCCAGCTTTCCAGGATGAACCTTAACCGCATCCATGAAAGGAGAGGCTACGGGATTATCTCTCGAGTTCTTCTCGCTTCCTCCGCGGAGATATCATTATGAAAACCATCGCGACCGGGGCAATACGTCTCTGCTAACGCGCGTTACAACAATAGGTATTATTTTAAACCGAAAAGCCTCGATGGTCCCGTATATGTATATGTATTTTGTTCTTGTCCCGTATATGTATTTTGTTCTTGCGCGTCATCTTCGCAGTTGCCAATCGAACTGACACGACACCCGTGTCACAGGTGTGTCAAACGGCCAAAAAAACTGTAAAAAGAATTTTAGAAACGTTCGATATTTCACGTGAAACGTTCGCTTCCGCTTTTCGTTCGGATGGTTCGCGGGAAACGCGGCAACAATTACCCCAACAAAGAAGCCACAACGACGACCAACGCAAGACCAACCGAGCCGTATTAAAAACGTTTTCAACGATACAACCGCAGCCACTTGCGTTCGCCACTTTGCGACCACCGATCAACGTCACAATGGACACAAACTCTCTCGCCATTCCGTAGTATTATAGTATGCAAAGCTACTTCTAAAGTAGCATTCAGTTTCCAATCGGAGCAATCGAGTATAGAGGCTTAAGTTGCAAAGCTGGCGAAAGGCACGCGTGCAATGAGAAACGTGAAAGGAAAGAGAGTAGTAGAGCCTTTGTCGCGTTATTTCCAATCGGCATCGAGGATCGGTCGCGCGCGTTGCGAGAAACAATCAACTCTGTACACCGGCGACTTGGAGTGGCGACTTGACTCGCGGTTGCCATTGTAACGGCCGGTGAGCCTCGTTCGAGTGGGCGAACGTAGAAAAAATTCGCAGGGAGCGAAGTGGCGACGTTTAGTTAAGTGCACCGACGACGGCCATTATCGGCGTTAATAATGCCCCTGTTCGCCACTCGTGTGTTCGTGGCCATTACCCAGTCTTTTCTCTCTCTCTCTCTCTTCTTTCTTCATCGCCTCCAGTTCACCAAGTGCCGCGAGAGTTTTAGGGACTAGATGTTTTAACGGTCTCGTTATTCTTCTCCTTCGCCGCGTACACGCAATTTTCTCCACCGACCGATTTCGTTGGATTTCTCTTCGAGGAGAGGGAAATGAACGAGCCAAGAAAGAAACGCAGGAAAATCATCGCCATGAACGAGTGACGAGAGACGAAATCCAAAAGCGAGGGGCAAAGGGGGACCATCGCCACCACCAGATGCATCGTTGCCTACGCGTCGAATGTTCGAATAGCTGGCAATGATACAGATGTTAGCCGTGGAATTACCGTGTGATGTTCATCGAAGCGAGGAGGGAAGTCACCAGCCTCGGGCCCGCGCAAAAACGTCCACCACGGCATTAAGGGTCGGCTAATAACGCGTAATGCCAACCACGTTCTCTCTCTCTCTCTCTCTCTCTCTGCCCTCTTTTTCCTTTTTTCTTTTTTCCTTCTCAGTAGCCAACCCCATACGCGAGCTGCGACATGCCATAGGTGAATCCTGCGCGTCGAGGGGTGGCGTGTCCGCGAGGGGAAATGAAAAAGATCACGCACATTGGGCCACTCGTTCCGGCGTGACACCTCGCAACCCCCCCCGGGGGGACGCGTTGCGTCGCGATTATCATTTCGAAATCGACTAGAAAAGCCAGTCGGTGACAATAGCCGGCCATGATGCGTTAGTAACGGCCATTCATCGTTTCGGCGGACCGGACCGGCCGAAAGAATGGGTGGAATGGATAGAGAGGGGGTACACCTCGAAGGGTGGTATTCTCTGGACAGAGAAATGTCGAGAGAGAGACATGCTCGCGTACGAGGCAAACACTTATTTCCAGGTTCAAAGATATGTATATACATACATACATACATACATATATATATATAATATTTCGTTGGTTGGTTTGAACATTTCAACAAACGTTATAAACAAATTCAGCAAATTCTGAACGGGACTTGAGGAACTCGAAGGAGGCAAATGTGACAAACCGAGAGCTGATTACCGCAACTTGCTCGAAACAACCACTCTAAACTCCTCTTACGCGCTACGAGAGCGCTACCATTAAGAGCGGAAGCAACCCCGTAAGTAATACCGCGGCATTTAAGGCACTAATACACTCGGTAAAACGAGTAATCGTTCCAACGAATTCCACTCCCTGCTCCAACTGAGGGGGAGGAGGGGGCACGTTTTCACCGCGAGTGTTTCCCGCTCGAAACTTCTTCCCGCGGGCGCGCACACATATTTGGCATTAAGGAGAGAATCCAATAAATTTGTCCGTGGGATTAGGCATTAGACCGAAGCGGATTATACCTCGAATTCCTATCCACCCGCGGGACGATTACGATCAACCCTCCTCTCTCTCTCTCTCTTTCTGCTTTTAGGCTTTCTCATAACCAGCGATGGGCTCAAGCACGCCGCGAGTTGACTCGAATATCAACCGATCGCACGACTATTTATGTCTCGAGTGTCTTTTCAGTATACGAGCAAACAGCAAGACGATGGACTTTGGACTCAGCTCGAGGATAGTCCGAAATAATTATTCGAAAACTCGAGAACTCTGAATTCTGAAAAATTTTGAAAAATTCGAATAAGCCTCGAAAACGCTTCCGCGTTCGAAGCTTCGGAATTTACAATGCTAACTCGTTCGAGAAACTCCAAGATCCCTCGTGTATCTGATTTTAATTTCGATTTGAATCTCCGAGGCACGAAGTTGATCCCATCGCTAGGCTGCTAACCTATCGCAGGGATGATCCTTCTCAACTTGTATCAATCGTTACGAGCCACTCGATATCCGGGACCCTCGTAATCACTTTCGCGCGGCACCAGCCACGAAAAAAAAAGAGAAAAAAGGAAAAAAAATATTAAAAGCCATCTTAGAGAATTTTCGTGCGGTAATAGGCTCGATATATATATATATATATATATATATATATATATATATACACACACATACACACATACACATATTAGGTATACGTATGTATGTATGTAGAATCGTTTTCCGATACTTTCGTATTAGCGGGTTCGACGAGGGTATTATCTTCTTGCAAGCTATTAATACGTAGCTATTAACGTCGCCGTTGGTTTTTAAAACGAAGGCGATCATTTTGGATACCACGTTTCATGGATATTCGATAACCCGACGATTTTTTTTTCTGCTTTCTTCTTTTTTTTAATAACTGTATACAGGACGCGTGCAGGCAACCGGGACGAAAATGGCAGCTCAAAGCTCTAAATATCTATAGACATTTAATTTTTTTGGAATTCTTTCGAAACAAAGAGAAAGATTAATATTTTAAGTAATGCTTGAAACGTTGGTAGAATTAATCTTCACACCACATAGATTAATATGTTGACTGCCACGGTACTTTTCAGGATCCCGGTCTAAGAAGCCAATTTAATTTAATCATATTATATTATTAAAAACTTCTATTATAGTACTTCTATTATAGTAATCGTCGAAAAGCATATAGAATGTTTTTTTTGAAAAAAAAAGATCTTACGAATTATCTCGTAGTTGGCTTATGTAAAGAAAGACTATTAGGTGGTCCAAAAAGATTGTATTACATATTACACACACACACACACACACACACTTTGTCATGAAGCAACTTTTTCTAAAATAAAACTTATAAAGTTTAGAGAAGCACTCGTCGACGCGTTGATTGGAGAAGAAATTCAACTCAAGTTTCAAAAAAAAAAATTAGATTGCAAGAGTTTCATTATTTATAGAGTATCCGAATCTGTCAAGAGAAGTCAGCCATTTGCTTCGGAAGATTGTTCTGCAAAATTATCAAATAAAAATATTCTTTTGCTCGTTGATTTCGAATAAACTTTGTATTATTATATTTTCTGTTCATTTATTAATCAATTTTCTGATCATGCAAGTCAATAATGATTTTTTGTTCTCTTCCCTCAGGCTAATCTATTCATATTTATATTAATAAACTACAAATTTCATCATATAGCTGCACAAATATGGCAAGTAAACAAACTACGAGTGTTAATCATCTCTTTCTAATCGCTGGATTATTAATTACAATCCCTCCTGTTAATTATGATTCGTTTAATCGTATTCTTCTCGAATTTGTTTCATCGAATTCTTCTCAAGAGAGGAAGCAAATAAATAAACGGACGTACAAGTGCAAGTACAAGCGTTTCGACGTATAAAAAAAAAAAAATAATTCAATTCGACGACAAAGAGCATCAGCGCCGGCGTCACTTCCATCCCCTTCGCCGTTTTTATCACACGGCGAGAGGGTTGAAACAGTAGCTTCATAGTAGAACGAACAGTTGCATAACGTTCCTCATTCATGCCAGTAACGTTTTCGTCATAATGCTTTCACGGCGAAGAAGTATGATGGACCATGAACATGAGCGGCAGCTAATGTTAAATGGTCGGAAAGAACGCGAAATCGTCCATCCTGTTGTACACTGCACGTTCAATGAACATGTTACACAGCAGTGTTTATGATACTATCGTATGAATGCAAATAGACTGTGCTTTATAGCTCTATTCGAACGAACGAGGCGCGCGCGCGCGCGTGTTTTATGCATATGCTCACGCACGCGTGAGAGAATAATCAAAGGGCAATTTACCAAACGTAACAAGACTTGCTTTTAATCCTTTTCTTTTCCATACCTTTCCAGCCTGTTTCTTATAGTTTATTACGCACCAGGGTATTTCTTCAAAGTTTCCCGCTTGGCGAGGAAACCTCTTCACCCGAGCAAATATTTCCGCGAATTATCTGGCTACAGAGTAAGTGTGTAAACTAGAAATACCTAAATTAGAACAACGTTCGCTCATGATAAATCGCGAAGAAAATTTATTCGAAAACAATTCTTTGTACACACGTGTATAACTTGACCGTGTATCAAAGACAAAGTTGAACATTCGTGCGAATTTTTTAATTTCTGCGACCCCCTTCGAATTTAGTTACGTTCACACTTTGATAAAGAAACGATACTTTTGTAAGAATCGTAGAATTCGAATTCTAGGGAGGGACGATTGTTTAAAAAGTCGTCTGGAAAACTGTTCGAGAATGGCGTAAAAAACCAACCGCATTCTTTTGAGTTCCCTTCTTTCTTTTCTTGTCCTTTTTTACGAATTGAAGTTAAAGGCTTTTCGACTTTTCTCCCCCCGAGAGAAATCGCTACTCGCGGAGAAGGAAGTGCAAATAAGGAGAGGAGCAATTACAACAAGCGCGGAAGTGTCGCGGCCGAAGTCTAACGAGCTAACCGACAATTAGCACGCCAGGTTGCCGCGAGAAGAGAGGAGGAGGAGGAGGAAGAGAAAGAGAAAGAGAAAGAGGAGGAGGAGACGCTGAAAGGGAGCCAAAGAGATAGAAGAGAGGAGCACGTTTAAGCGGAAGGAGTTTGGCAATCGATCAACGCGGCGAGGAGGGATCGGATCGGCGAGAAGAGCGAACGAGAGGAGAGCGCAAGGGAAAACGAGGAACAGAGGCGAGTCGACGGAAAGGAAAATATTGGAAACTCCATTAGGAGTGGTGCAACCAGCCGTGCACCGGAATACATAAGCAGCTCTTCCATAGGGAGCAAACGAAGGGGAGAGAATGAACGTCGGGAGAAGGAGAAAAGAAACCAACAGGCTACAGAGGTTATTACGCGATTCATTTGAAACCTTTCATTTTTCGTTTGCTCTCCTTCTACGCCTTCCTCCTTCCGCCGTGTTTCCGCTTCCTTTCCCAGTGAAACGCGTCTTCAATCGGTTTCACTCATCCAGCTCTTTCTTCTCTTCTTCTCCGTTTCTTTTTCAGTTCTCTAATATATCGATTCGGATTGATGCGGATCGTTGACCATGTCTTGTCGACGATTCAGACACTTCGATGTTTGTCGTTCTAGTTTTAGCGTGATCCTTGATTTTAGAAAATAGACGAGGGAGAGAAATCAGAGTGAAAGATCGTTCGAAAAGTGTCGATCAACGAGTGGGTAAACACACGGGTTCATCTAGGATTAGATTTCTCTTGCTGGTGTGCTGGTGTGTGTATATACTCTCTGCGTAATCCTCGAGCACAATGTAACTCGAAAGCAACGATCTCTCGTATCTTTCTTCTTAATACGGGCCGACGCCAGCGAAATCTTCGGCAGCCACTAAATGCCGTGAAATCGGCCGATGATAACGTAGATTTGCGCTGCGCGGAAACTCACGCGATTACTTCCGGCCTCTTGAGTCGCGATGTACCTTTGCAAGTTTCGCCTCGAGACTTCCAACCGCCCTTTCCTGCAACCCCTTCTTCGCCACTTCCCCTTCTCCTCTCTTCTCTCACTTCCTCTTCCTCTTCTCGCGGTCTTTGCACCTCTGTCTTGCTTCTACCGATCTGAGGTGTTATCTCGCGAACTATATAAATTTAGGTTAGAACTTTCCAGCGTTCAATTTGAAAATATCTTCGAACTGTCCGACAAAGACGAGACTTTCGAGAGTCTTTGACAAAAATTCACAACACCGAATTAATCGCCTCGAAATCAGCGGAAACGGTTAAATTACGATTTGGCCGAAGGTTAAAAGCAATTGACCGGTATGGGTACACCGGTACGGGCAATTTGTATCGGCAGCCACCCCGTTAACCGCGATGTAAATCAATGGCCAAGGGTGATCTCTTCCCTGGGCTGGGATGAATGGCCGCGTTGAAAAGCCCTAATTCGTTTACGACTTGCAAAACGAGCCTTTTGGGAGCACGCAACTGGTAGCCAAACAATTTCTCTATCGTTATACACCCTCTTCGTACGTCCCAGGGGCCGCATCGTCCAAATAAAATCGACCATCGACCGGTGGTTTCAGTTTAGGTTAGGTTCCGTTCGAATCGGCGCGTCCCTGGTATAAGAAAACGCAACCACGTATTCCACGCTTTCTGCTGAGCGAATTTTTCGTTGTATTTTCTTCTCGAATTAACGTCTCGTCAACGTCGAATATTAGAACCGACTACCACTCTCGAAAGAATCGGTACGAAACTGTCGAGTTGCCACAAAGCAAGGCTTACTGCTTCTTACAGCTAGAGTTAGAGTAGTAGCTAATCGCCGCAGGATCAGCCTGACCGTGCGATCGTGTCGTTGAAATCGGCATTGGTCACTTGCGAAACGCCACGTTCGTGCGAATCTTTATGGGCGAATTTGCGTGGAAGCGGCGAGGAAAGGAGAGACGGGCCGAGAACTCGTGTCATCGATCAAAAGGTGGAACGGTCATTAGAAGTCGCGTCAGGTGTTCGGCTGAATAGCGAACAAGCCTGTTTCACCACGAAACCTTCTCGTTTCCATGCATAGATTTCTATTTATACTCGTATGATTTCAAAGAGAGAGACGGCACGCTCGTTTCGCCAGATTTAGACCGGATCTCAACTGCAAACAAGTCTGAACGGAGAATTATCTCCACAAAGTATCATCATAGCACTTTTATCCCCTCGCGGCGGCACCGATCGGCACGATGATCGATAAAACAACAGCGACGAAACGAAAACAAGGCCCAGGCGAGCCAACGAGTCGCTTCGTTGTTGCGAATTCCCTACAGGGATCTGATTGCAAACGAATGTCGGCGGGGGTTACAGTCTCCCTTCATAGACGATTAATCCAGTTTACTCGCAGACGTTGCCTCGCTGTATGGGGGTTCCTGTAAGCCGAGAATCCGCACAAACGTCCCTCCCGCGCTTAAATATATTCAATTACGCGACTCTGGCCCTAGACTGGACTCTCTCTCTCCTCTCGGCTTTTCACTTTTTTTTCTTCCCCTCCCCTTTCTTCTTCCACTTCACACTCGCAGCTTTGCTTCAGCCGTGATTTTGCTCTTCTTCCTGTTCCTATCCCATTTCAATCCCTGCAATCTGCAGGATTCGCGCGTTAGTCGAGTGTTTGATTCACCATTTTGCAGGAGAAAGGAATGAGACGTCAGTCTCAAATTACAGAAATTTCGAAAATTTCTGTCTTTTTCGTTGTCACGAACTCGAAGCGTTCTATATATCAATCCTAATCTACCTTCGCCGCTAGCCAAGTCCACATCATAAAGGTCAAGGTGATATCTCGTCATGGCGATTTATCTTGCATTTATCTTGCGGACTCGAAAGAGTGTTCTCTCTTTCTCTCTACATGTGTGTTCGACGTATACACACGTTCACAGAGAACGGTAGTGGAATAATAACGTAGAAAAATGAGCGCGAAAAGAAGAGGTTAGAACCGAAGGCAAAGATGGAAGGAGGGGGGAAAAACAGCAAGAACGAGAGAGAGAGAGAGAGAGAGAGAGAGAGAGAGAGAGGGATGGAAAAAAGCAGAGTTAAGCCTGCAGGCTGCAGGCAAAGGTATCGGGCACTGGCAAAGCGAAAGCAGAAGAGAGACAGGCATCTCGCCCTTCTTTTGTCCCTGGGCCTCGGCCCGATATTGAAATGGAGTCGTTTGAGTGTGAATAATTTGCTTTAGCCGGGCCACCCCTCCGCTTGCCCCTACCACTCTCGCTATTCCTTTCCTCCTCTTCTATATTCGTCTCTCTGTTCCCTGGCCAGACTCTCTCTCTTTCTCTTTCTCTCTCTCTCTTTCTCTCTTTCTCGCTAGATCGCCCTTCGACATTGCCACATTCCGCGAGTCACGGTTTACCCATTCCTACTTTTGGACGATTTCATGTTAAATATTTCGCCGAGAACACGAGTAACGACAGCGAGAAAAAGATCGAGACTTTAACGTATCGAATATGTTACCCTGACACTGGAACAAATTCTGGAATGACAATACGTAATAATGTTTGCCAACTGTTGATTAATTGCTTGGTCGCCAAAATTCTCGCCAATCGATCGCCGATTTATAGAACGTACTGTACGCACCAATACATACTGAGAGCAACGAAAATAATTCTCTTCTCCAGTAATTGAAATTCGAGAAATTGAAAGTCCGATGGCGTTCGAAATTTGCAGAGAGTGTGCGTCGGCCACGAGATTCTTTCGCGAACTGTCGCGTGAATCACGAATCAGCCGCTGACAGAATTGTATCTGTCATTATAAATTCCGAAGGATGGCGCGCTCGGCCCTGATATCACCGTGCACGTCCTCTTCATCCTCCTTTTCTCCGAATGATGCGCTCGAGGATCGAGTACACCGCTGAATTCATTAGCGCGCAAAATCATCACAGTCACGCGTGCTGCGTGCGAGGAATCAATTAGGATGGACACTACGGCGTGCCGTCATCGATTCGTTGTCTGGTTTAATATTAAATCGACACGTAATCGTCATATAACCGATGCCGACTCGCTATACATGCAGGCAGCTATCACAATATAATAAATTAGATATTATTATGATACTCATAAGTAACGTTCTCTTTCGATACTGTGCAAAATTATTGTCACTAGATGACTAAATGTTTATTAAATTCAAAGAGAATAATTACTTATACGGGTAAGCCTAATAATATTCGATAATCGATAATAATGATCGACCATCGTTGAAATTTCGTACAATATATTACGCGTACGTAACTTTCTAAAAATTCAATCAGCACTGCAGAGAGAAGAGTGAATGTTAACAATTCAATTTGAATCCCACGTCAGTGTGCAGTTGAACGTGTTAATACACTTATTTTTTTTCTTCTTATTAATTATCGTGTCAGTACGACAGAAAGATAACAAGAAGATAACAAGAATCCAACTTGAAAAAGGACGATGTTCAGCGAGTACGTGTCTCGAGGTAAACCGAAAAAGCAAAGGTACGACGCGACCGGATGGTGAGCCAACAACGATCGAGGATTCATCAGTGTTTTAGGAGGTCAATGTCGCTTGACGGCCGACGAGCCGGCGGTATAACTCTCTTTAAACATGCAGCACGCATACGAGCCTCACTGTATATATAATCCAGCCCGTCGACTTCGGGAATCAGTCAACTCGACAGCTTCACACCGAGCAACACACTAGCGCAACAATGAAGGTACTTGTCCTATGTTTCTATTTTTTTTTTGGAAGAAACAAAACACACACACTTGGCAAACGTAATATTTAACTTTTTCAAAATCTTTCAAAGTCGTTTTGTTTCAAGGTCTACCTCGCTTTCGCTCTGCTGATGGCCACGGTGATGGCAGAGCCACCGAGGTATCGTCCGCAGCAGCAGAGACAATTCTACTTTGCTAGACAACAAGAAGAAACCACCACCACGGCCAACGCACCTTATCCGCCTTCCGGATGGAGACCAGCTGGACCAGCCTTCAATCTTCCCCAGAGAGCACCTCAGAGGCAATACGGGGCACCTACTGCACCTCAACAACAGTACGGAGCACCTGCTGCTGCTCCTCAGCAACAATACGGAGCTCCGAGCGCACCTCAACAGCAATACGGAGCACCAGCGGTTCCTCAACAGCAATACGGAGCACCTAGCGCACCTCAACAGCAATACGGAGCACCTAGTGCACCTCAACAGCAATACGGAGCACCAGCGGTTCCTCAACAACAGTACGGACCACCGCAAGAAACTACCACTGCCGAAGTGCCAACTACCACCGAGGCAGAGGATGCTACCACTGTCGCTGGTGTCACCGATTCCGAGGTAAGAGAACTTTTGCTTCCGAGCTCTTCCCTCTAAGCTGCGTGCAGTTGGAAACATTTATAGCGAAAATTGTGCAAATTCATGTTTTCAAAAGGACGGAATCAACTACATTTTTCATGCACTCGCGCGAATGCATGAAAACTTTCTTTCGAAAGAAACGTTCGTTTCGAGAGGATTTCAAGAGTCGATCTATCGATTCGCGTGATAGACATGAGAGAGAGAGAGAGAGAGAGAGGGGGCAATGAATTCAACAGCGAAAGAGAGCAATTAAGTCATCGGCGGAATTTTTCGGAGGGAAACTGTTCGAAAGGGAGGTAACGAGAACGATCGGTAGGGACCGAAATCACGGATTGTATCACACCGCCTTTGAATTTGGTAGCGAGGGCACACGCGTGCCTGCACAGCGATCGAAAGTAAACGACGAGTCGAATACTAATGTCGTTAAGACGGCCGAAAAAGGAGAACGGAGGCGGAAAGAGGGAACCCGAGAGAGCGAGAAAGAGAGAGAGGATTCTGGCGCGATTTAAAATTCCGTGGAAACCTCGTGCAGCCTTGTGCCAAACGGGCACTGCACACTTCCAATCTTCTTTTCTTCTCTTTCGTTGTACCAAATAAGACGATAACAAGTCTGATAATACGTAACACGATGTTTCAACGATGAAATTTAAGCTTCTCTGCTTTCTTTCTTTTTTCCTTTTTCTTTTTTTTTTTATTTGCCGGTCTTTCTTCTTCGCTTGGCTTCATTCGACCAAGCGGAGAGGATTTTCGAAATGAAACTGGTCTGGTCCGGAGAAGAAAACAAAAAATATTGCTCGAGTGTCTGGGATTTTTCGAAAGGAAGCAGAGATATTTCTCAGATTCTTAACTTAGCGTTCTTCCTATTGGACCTAAAGAGATTTCTTTCGCTACGAGAGATTCTAGCTCGGAAATTTCCAAAGTGAGAGACGTCCTGTTCCAAGGACATAGAGCATCGATCGAGTACTTCATTTCGTATTTTCCTCTCTCTGTTCTGCAGTCCGAGCCCGTCAACTCCGTGAACGAGCTCGACGACGAGGACGTCGACGAACAGCAGCCGCAACAGTCCGGCGAGTACTACGTGGCCCTTCCCGATGGCCGTCTCCAACGCGTCCGTTACATCAGCCGTCAGAACATCGAGGCGATGAAGTACTTCGCCAAGATCCGCGCGGAGAACGTAGAACCTCTCCGCGGGCCAATCTACGCGTACGCTCCCCTGCAAAAGTTGCAGATCGTGCCAGCTGGACTGCAACTGTCCGTCGCTCCGGTCGCCTCGATCGCACCAGCAGCAGCAGCAGCAGCAGCACCGTCGGCCGACTCGAAACCGCAAAAATTGGAGATTCAACCGGTCGCGACGCAAGTGCAGTATCAGTACGACAATGCCGCCGGGGTGCTTCCGTTGGCCGCATACGCTGGATCCAGCGACTCTAGATACCTTCTAACCTTGCCGTAACTCAAACTTTGAGGAATTTCTAACCTTACTTGTACACGCTCGTAAGCTGACGAGGACCTGACCGAGGCCGAGGTCTTGAATTTGAAACTAACTTTAAGAAGATTATGTAAATGCGAAAGAAATAGAAAAGAAGTAACAAGGACGATATTAACGAGCAAATGGCGGCTGTTGTTGACTTGAGAACACATCTTTCCTGCTCTCCGTATCCCTGGTGTGTTATTTCGTATTTCTTCGAGTTTCTTTCGTATTTCTGCTCTTTTGCTCTAAATTAAAAAACGCTGGCAAAAGTCGGAATCGAGTGCAGTGGCTCCATCATGCAGTGTGCGTGGACGTGAAATCGTGTTCGGTAACTATTCGGAGCGGAGACGGAGGTATCGTGACGAGGTAATGGGAGAAATCCTGCGAAAGAATTTTCTTAGCCGCGGCACGTGGACACGCGGAGCAGAGAAACGCGGATGTGTTGGTGGCAGACCCGTCGGCATGTAGACGTGCCTAACCGCAAAATTCCAGAAATTTAATATCTCGCTCGACTCTACCGGGGTTGGCCGTTTCATAAGTTCACTCCGACACAGCCAATCCCTCGTCAGGGATCCTCCTGAAATTCTACAGCCACGTTCCAACCCACCAAAATGCTCTTCCCCTTTCGCCTCGCGTCCCTCGCCGAGGTGCTTTTCATCATATCCCGCAACCACCGCGGGACCAGTTTTCTTCTGTCTCCCTGTCTCCTCTCCTCTCCTATCTCCAATCCTCCTGCTGGTCGCGGAAAAATTGCAAAAAGAAACGAGAGAGAAAAAGAGGGAAAAGGAAGAAAAAAGAGAGAGAGAGAGAGAGAGAGAGAAAGACTTGTTCCAGTTAACAATGGTTATATATATTGCCAAGAATCAAACGATTTTGAAACGTACAATTTTCTTCGTATCGTACTACGCGATCCGTCCAATTAAATACAAATTCCCATTATTTCCCTGAAGTTTGGTAAGAGAGCTAACACAATCGGAAAATCCGAGGATCTTCGTGCAGGGAGCCTGTCTTTAACAATCGACGTGGAAACGATCGAAGCGAACTGCAAACTGCTCGAACTTTTCAAACATTAAACAATGGGTGGCCGTCCGGCCGGGAACAAAGAGATTTCGAGGAGGCCTTCAAATGGCCTCAAGATTCAACCAGCAGCTAGTTTCAAAACCGAATTTCGGATCGGCCAATTACTCCGGTCAAGCGGTCAAGACCAATTAAACTGATCTTGAAGAGCAAACCAATTCAGTCGACAACAGAAAGACAGAGACAGAGAGAGAGAGAGAGAGAGAGAGAGAAAGAGAGAGAGAGCTCTGCGGTCGTTTGGAAGCTCAGGTCGTGAATCAGAGTTTCTTCGGGAAAGCTCGAGAAACTCTCCCCAGAAGATATCTGCTCTCAGTTTCGAACTTGTTTCGAACAATACTTTATCAAAGTACGAATTTATCGCGCGAATTTATCGCGTTTGAAAATCCTTAGAAGATACCGAAGAATTTTTCTTCTCTTCTCTTTCTCTTTTTTGCATTTTTTTTTCTTTTTCTTTTTTCGAGATGGCGAACGTTCGAACCCACAACGTGGCGACGTATTTGAAGCCCATCAAGTTGAAAGTTGCTCGGGGAAACAAAGTTTCCCGTCGGTGGTCCCCTCTGCTCTAGCGACGTCTGCACTTGAGTCAACAGCCGGTGCACCGTCCTTCCCACGAGATATTAATTTTTCCGGAAGTAACCTCCGTCACTTTTCACTCCCCTTTCACTTCTCTTTCTCTTCTCTCCCTCTCTATCTTCTCGGACGTGTTATTTTTAACAGAAAAAAATAAAAAAAAGGGGGAGAGAGAGAGAGAGAGAGAGAGAGAGACAGCGTCGCGAGTTTAGGGGTGTCGTTTATCGTGCGCGAGATAATTGCATAGAGAGGAGATATTAAACAACTGGTCTTTCGCGCCAAATTACTTCCGTGTTGCAAATTAAGGTCAGAGTCATTGCCACTCTTCGTATGTACTCCTCGAATTTTTTTTCTCGACTTGACGTCATCATACAAGAACTTGAAACTGAATATTATTCTTCCCCTAATGCAAGCTGTAACACTACACTTTTTAGATAAATCATCCTCAAGTACGTTAATCGTTCTGTTAAATCAGCCTTGGAAACGGAGGAAGAGACGGTATCGCAGCTGCATTGTCGATCACTATATTCCATCAGATAAATCTACCATTTCAGCGTCGTGAACAACGACTACTGTGAAACTCAACACGCAAACATCCGGTCTATCCACCGATGATTATCACAGGTGGCAGAAAATACGACTGGCACGTTCGCGCGAAAATAACAAAATGCATCGAATTATGTATCGAATAAATTACGTTCCTTTTCTTCTTTTTACATTTTAATAAATAAAAGTAAACCCGCTTCAGTTCCAGAAAATTAAGACTACTAAATTGAATTCAAAGCAATTCAATTTGTTCCGCTGACGAGAATCATCCTGCATAGTTCAATCGCACGAGTGTATTAATCTCTGTCTCTCTCTCTCTGATAATTTCTGTCCAGAGGTTCCCACTGGAAGAGTGGGATTTTTTTCGAGGATTCTGGTTTGGCCAGGTTTCCCATAGGCGCTGCGGGAGCCTCCCGCTATTTTCTTAATCTGGACACTCGCGGAGGCGAGACAAACGACCGAGAACACAGAGAGAACGCGGGATGCCCGCGGCGCGAGAAGACCGAGCTACCCCCTTTCGTGGCCCCTATAGAATCGCAGCGTACGAGGAGAACGAGAGAGTAACCCCCAGACCCGAGACTCGAGAGTCAGGTTCGAAACGTCGCCCCTGACCTCTTTATACAACTCTCTCTCTCTCTGTCTCTATTCCTTTTTTCTTTAGCGTCTTTTCTTCCTCTCGTGCCCTTTAGTTTTTTTCTGTGTTTGCGGGTGGTCGTGGCGTGGCTCGATTCTCAGGATCTCTGGTTTCGGTTCCTCCGAAGTCGCACGATCGCTCGGCCTGCGAAAATTCCTTTCCTTTCAAGTTTCGTTTTATTTCGAATGTGAATTTATCGAAAAGCAGAACGCAGTCGCTCCTCAACGAGTCAATCTTCTCTCTACCTACGAGAAGAACTCGATAGGGGCATTTTATCTTTTTTTTCGCTATTTTCGCAAAGAAATGGAACTCAACTGTATGCGGGTGCATCGTCTCGCAGCCTGCCGGGTTCTCTCTGCAGCGTGGCGACAAGAGAAAACAGAGGAGAGTAAACAGAGTGAGCGCAAGGAAAGAGAAGGCAGATCCCGCTGAAAGTCAGCGGTAGCTCCCACGTATGGCAGACGCTGCCTGCCAGTGATTGGAGATCCCCCGTCGACAGCCCACGTCGAACTCTCTTTCGACTCTCTTTCGAAGTCGGCACCTGCTTTTACTTGCTCGCAACGAGAAAACCCTTTGTGATCCTTCCGTTTCTCCGTGTTTCTCTGTGCGTGTGTGTGTCGTCTACGTGTGTCATGCACGTAGGCAGCTCTTGCTTCGCCGAGGTTTCAGAATATTTCAACGCTCGCATGTACGTGCAGGCGGCGCGCGTCTGTGTGTACGCGCGAGGGTGATGTGCAACCAGTGTACGTACGCATTGCGTCACAGGGCACGTCGATATTGAACCGGAGGGTACCAAAACAATAAAGTTCCTACTGCGCTTACATCGGTTCGAGCCTTTGTACGCGAGAACTCGCTGCTTGATTAATATCGCCGAATTAATATGGATTCAGGGGAGGGAGAAGGTGATGGAGGGTTCGACGGAGGATTCCTCCCGGCTTCCTACGCTCTGCCACGGATTTTCGATGTTTTTGTTAACGACGAATAGCGCGCACGGGGGGAGGGGAGAAGAGCCAGATCGATCGCGATTCATTCATTTTTTTCACCGTGTCTGCTTTCACTTCGCGTGATCTTGTTGCGTATAATGGCTCGACGAGCAATTTTTTTTTCTTTCTTTTCTTTTTGCTTTCATACGGCGATGACAAGGGATTTCAAAGTGCCGAATAAAGATCAGCCGCGATTTAATTTACTAAAATTTGTGTTCTTGAGTGAATATAATAAATACAACGCGTCGAGCAAAAGTTTCGCAAGTTTTGCACGATGCAGCTAAACGTGGAACGAAGAATAATGGAAAAATAAGGTGATTCCTAACCGTGTGACGCGCTATCAATTACACAAGTCAATGTGTCGTTAGCACGCAGATCAATCACTGAGGGGGGGGGATTACATAATGTTACACAATCGGACGAGCATGTTCATCGTAGTAGAGACGATTGAATTATGATCCCTATGCGCGAGGAATTTCGTATGACTTCACTCGACGATCGACCTAATATTCCCGATTCGCTCTTGCAAATCCGAACGTGACATCTGACTGTTGTTTTCGTTTCCGTTTTTTGTTTTCTCTTCTCCTCCCTCTTTCTTTTTTCAATTAATACGATACAAAAAAAAAAGAAAATACGATACCAATTTGTTCGCGAAATTTGCACGCAGAAGGGAAAGCAGTATGAAATTAACAAACAAAGCTAACGTCGAAATTCACATCGATCCACGATATTATACGTGTGTGGAAGAGTAGTTAAGGTAAGAAGCTCGCTACGGAAATTAGGGAAAGGAGAAACATTGCAGAGAAGAATCAGTGTGAAATCAGAGGAACGCAGAGAGGCAACAAAGAGAAAGGAAGGAAAAAGAAAAAAAGAAAGAAAGAAAGAAAGAAAGAAAAAAAAATCCAAGGGGTTGTTGACGACTTCCCCTTAAACTGCCTGCTACCCTCCAACTCCGCCCACGGCTCGAAGCACGGGAAGTCGCAGCCGGAGTGCCTTTTACAAAACGGATCTTCGCGCGGATCTTTGTACACACGTAACACGTACTCGGCGTTATTCACACGCGAGTCACGTTATATTCATCCCCCGTGGCGGCGTAGGGGGCAGGGAGTTTTGGCCACGTTTGCCGCGCGTGTGAACGTCTCCTAAAAGACCTAACGTTGCCTAAGAAAGAGAAGAACGCGCTACTTATATACGTACATATATCGATTGGCATTACGAGGCAGATCAGTCAACCCTCCTCTCTCTCTCTCTCTCTCTCTGTGTGTGTGCTCTGTTGAGCGAGGAGAACGATGGCTAAGGAAAGAGAGATCTCTCCTCTCGGTAGTAGCTCGACACCCCGGCTCTATAGTCCCTTCTTCTTATCCCGTTCGCGGCTGAGACACTTTGTCACCCTCTCACGCGCTTCCCTCGATTGAGCATGGCCTGGCTTCGACGAGAAGGCTCCGTGTCAAAAAGAGTTACACGGGGGGATGAGGGCGGGACGAAGACGGATAGATCTTTATTGTCGTCTTGGGCGAGAGAAAGAGTTAGCCAAGGTGGAAGATTGATCGTCGGAGCGAGTGGGAAATTGTTTTTTTCGGCAGCCGCTGAACTCCGTGAGAGTAATCCGCTACGTGGATCATTGTTTCTCGTGACACGGGGTATCTCCGTGAGAATTTAGAATTTTGTTAACTTGTTGGGCACTCATTTGCAAATTTTACGAGTTTAGAATTCTCCTTTCTAGCCTACTGTAGTTATCCACTATAAAAATATTCATTTCGTAGAAATAAAACGACGACCAAGTTGGATTCCAAGAGGATTACAAATCGATCGACCGACGCCTCCATTTCGTTTGTTTCCATTTCCAATGTTGGAAACGCGACGTGGTCTTCACAAAAAAAAAAAAAAAAAAAGCATCCCCCGATGATCGGTAGGACGATCGTGCGATCGCGGACGCGATAACGCGCGAACTCGTGCATAAAATGGAGTCTTATTGGCGCAGCGGCGAGACCGGAAGATCGGTCGGGATAGAAACACGGGTTGGAAACCGAGCGATACACGTTGGAAACCGATCGGCCATGGCCGAAACGATCACGGTGCACCGGATCACGTATTTGCAGCGGCCGCGGAATTTCATCTGCGAATTCCGGTCTGTATTTTCCAAACTAGTTGGAACGAAAGAATTTTTCCTCGACCATCGATTTCTAGATGCGGTCGGGAATTCGTAATAGCGCTGACCGCGGTATCGAATGATTCGCATATACGGCTCGGTGTTGTACGTTCGTGCAAACACGCGCAGACAAACGTACGTACACGGGAGGCTGGCTATTGCAAAACAGAACGAGAGAAAAACACTGGTGTTTGTTATTTCGACGTGTACACGTGTTCGTACACGTAGACACGCGCGTAGAGGCGCGCGTGCAGACGGGATATAGGCTAACTTTTCTCCCTGCGGAAGACCGCAGAGCCTCCACCGCGCATGGCTCACCGCAAAAGCTCGACGATGCGTTTTCCTCGATGTCTGTCCGCCATGCGAGCGCATTGACATTCGCCCACGTTCACGCTCCATCTTTTTTTATCAATTGCCCGCGTCCATACGCCACACGCGTCGAGCAAGGAACCTTTCTTCTTTTTTTTCTCTTCGTGGAAGGGATATATACTCGCTTTTAAATATCGCACTCTCGCCTCTCAGGTTTTCGTTGCGCTTTCATTCGGTTAACGCGAGATCTTTCGAATCAGCGTTTGTTAGAAGATAAACGGAGGATACAAAACTGGAACAACGTGTTGGCTTTTATAAGCCGTGCTCATATCCGCGCAGCATTTGTCCGATTGCAATTTTTGCTAAAATCGTCACTTACGAAGCTACCCTGAAATGGCTCCGAGTTATCGAGACCGCTTTATTAAAAACGACGCCAAAGTTCTATTTATACCGTAGACGTTACTCTCCATCTATAAATTCACAAACTCGCACGATTCGACGAAATTCACGATTTGACCAAAGTCCCTGTATATCCTCGATGGGAACTCAATTGTCGAAATTCCCTCTCAGAAGTTCGTTCGATTCATCGCCAAGGTTTTCAAGGAGTCTCTCCTCCTTTACGCCTCGCGTAAAACAGACATATTTACAAGGTGTTCCGTGCCGCTGACGTTTCTCGGCCTCTCGGTTTCTCGTCTCGGCAGCGACGACAGACAGAAACTCTATGCATTGGATTCGCAGGTCAGTGGGTTGTCGCGTCGAGTCATTCAAACCGGTGTCACCAGCGCTCGATTTATCGCGTTCGTCAATCTTGGAAGACTGACCTCCCGTCGTGGCTCCGGTTACCGTCCACGACGATGTTACCACCCGCCCCCGCGTCGTTCCACTGCTCGCCCCCGCCTCCGCCAACGGCGTTATCCTGGCAAGCAGCACGCTCCTTTGTCTTCCGTTTTATTCCGGTCCGCGGCGCGATGGAACCGGCCACGTCGATGAGTATCTACGCTGCCGAGCGAACGATAAAAAGCTACGAGAGGGAGAGGGGGGGGGGCTCTGCACAGCTCTCTGCAGCCGCGGAGCCACCATGATCTAACAATGAGCAATCGAATCTCGACCTCCCCTCTTTTCGAGTTTCAGCCTCGGAAGAATGCTTCTGGAATTTCTTTTTTAGTTTATGTTTCAGCAGGTTTCGAGTTTGCTTCGAGAATGTGTTCCGAATGAAACGTAGCGAATGAAAGAGAACAGAGAACATCCCCTTTGCCGATGATAACTTGCAGCGAACACGCAGTTGGTATTTTCGATTTTTCTAATTTCCTTTGCCGTGTGAATGAAAAATATTCGCGAGTCACACAGACAACGTGGCTGCTCGCGGCATTAGCGAAGCGAACGCACGAGCGTCAGAAGGTCTGTCGAGTTTCAAGCTCGCGAGAACCACGCGAGCTTGAAACTTTCGATCTGCCGTTGCGTCGAATAATAAATCCGGCGAACGACGTTTCGAGTGGATCTAATGCCGAAAGCGATGAGGAATCGATTGCAACCTGAACGCGTTGCGCGAGATTATGTCGCGTTGGAACGATTTGGACCAAAAGACGGCACGCGCGAACAGATAAAACAGAACATGCCAATTATTATCAAAAGTTGAAAGAGAGATTCTCGATGACGAGTATCGAACACGCGCCGTCTCGTCGAGCGACAATTGCCGCGGATCCTTCCACTTTCGTCAAACAATGAAGGTCAAAGGACAAAACGAAAAAGCCGCAAGAACGAAAAAAAGAACAACGAAAAAAAAGAGAGAGAGAGAGAGGGAGAAAAAGTCCTCTGAATTTCTTTTGAAAAAAACTTTTCCTTTTCTTCGTTTCCACGGGAGGATCCACCATTCGCAAAAGGGAGGGATACGGGGAGAGAAAGAGAGATAGAGAGAGAGAGACGACGTGTATACAAAAGCTATCGGGGAACCATTAATACGCGGATCGCGCGTTTCCACGAGGATCCACGATAGTGGCGAGAACAATGACAAGCACGAGGACGATGCTTACTCCACGACGAACCAAACCAGCGACGAAAGACAGAGAGCTACAGAGAGAAAGAGAAAGAAAAAGAGAAAGAGAAAGAGAAAGAGAGAGACTGCGTATTGTCCTGCTCGACGATAAAAGGTTTCGCATCGTTGCAACGGTGCCTACCTACTGGGACATGGGGGGCTCCAGAAGACGAAGTAGTAGAAGCAGAGCAGAGCAGAGAAACGCAGAGACGACAAAACGCGCCTGCGAGAGAGAATAGAAAAAAAAGAAAAGATAAAGAGAGAGAGAGAGAGATCGGGTGCAGCAGATAAAGAGGTCGACGATAATGCTCTCAGTACCAGGCTCGGTTTCCTGGGTGCACCAGGGCGGCCATTATATTGTTTTATCTCTGTATCTCAGCCAGAGATCAACCGCGGAGAACTCTGTGTGCTCACCTTCCATTGGTGAGAATGATGATGGTCCCTCACGATGGAACTCGGGGAATCGCTGGGGACCGAGACTGCCGAGTGGAACGAACACTGAGAGATCGAGAGAAAGAGAGAGAGAAAATTATAACGGAGCGAATGTTTTGGAACATGTTGGAACGCGCGAGTGGCAGTAAGTAGGTTAGATTTGGACGCGCTTTGAGAAAGCTCAGTGAAAAAAAGTCAAAAAGTTGCCTCGTTGATTGACACGAATCAAACGAATTTTTGAGTAACTGATCTCGACGAACTGAGATTCGTTTCATATATCAAAAATTTGTCAAACCTGTCGTGAAAACATCAATTTCTTTGCGAGACTAAACGGCCGTGTGTGACGGTGCAGGACAGATCAGTGGATGTCTTGTACGCGATCATCGTCGCCATCTCGTCGACGTCGGCGTCGGTATCGGCGGGGTGTCTGCTGAGGCTGATCCACAATGCATCCCCGAGTTGCATTGTGCCGTTTTACATGAGACACGAGACACGAGGCACGAGACGCGGGACGGGACGAAACGAAACGAAACGAAACGAGACGAGACGAGACGAGACGAGACGAGACGAGACGCGGCAGTAGTAGCGGCATGCAGAAGAGAATTCTATGAGAGAGGGTGACGAGAAAGGAGAGGAAGCCGGAATAAAACTAGAGAGAAGAGAGCAAGAAAGACAGAGTTGAACAAGAGAGGCCAAGAAAGAAAAGGAGACAAGGGCGCAAAGAGACTCGGTGCTCGATCGAAACGAAAGGGGGTTCGGGTCGTATGGGCATTGTTTTTTCACCTCTCGGGTCCCGTGCTACGAGGCGAACGATAGGAGAGTGGAAAAAAAAGAAGAAAAAGACAGAGAAAGAACGGGAACGAAAGAAAGAGAACGACGGCGAGTTTCAGAATTTCAATATCTGCTCGACGCGATCGCGGCTGCGTTCTCATTTCAATTGGAAAAACTGATTTACTGGATCGACCGTGATTCAATCGGCTCAGACGATCGATGATGCGCGTGTGCACGTAGAAACTTCTAGTTTAAAACTAAACTAAATTCATATATTTCTATGTTTGTTATTTCAAATGATCTCGCGAGTCGACTTGTTCATCGATTCTCTTCGTAATTTCTCTTTCAGAAGAAGAAAGAAAAAAAAAAAGAAAAGAAAGAAAGAAAAATATATGAAAAAAGAACTGTTTGAGACTGTCGACAGCTTGAAGAAGCAGCGAGCAACGTGTATGGTTGGTAAAGGATCGGGCGCGATGATTGCGGCGTAATCTGCTTTCGCTTTGCTCTCGGGGAACGCGGTGTGCCAGTTGTCGTTTCTGATTGGCCCGAGGCGACTTCCGTCTCTCGGAATCGGTCGCTATCGAAACAACTGGAGGGCGAAACGACAGAGAGGAGAATACTTCGAAGGACGAGGACGAACCGACTGAATCTCAGACAAGAGGGATGCAGATAGGGAAAATGGAGAGGCAGCGAGTTGAAAGAGAGAAGAGAAGAAAGAGAGAAAGAGAGAGAGAGAGAGAGAGAAACAACCCTCCTGACACGGGTTATCCTATAAACGGTGGCAAGCCCGCAGCTACGCGGAGATAATCCGGCCCCCGGGGTCCGCGTGCGGTTGAACGCTCGCAACAGTTACCATATTTGATTGTATCCCTTCTATCCTTTTGGAATACAAAATAATAACGCGTCCTGCGCGGAATCGATTAATCACGCTTTCCTAGCAGACCGATTTTCTCTCGCCAAATTATCTGATTATTTTCGTAGACGAACGTGCGTATATTGCGTACATTTGTCGTACACGATACATTTTGAAGTGACACGAGCTGGTTACGAGACTCGACTATCGATAATTGGTCAAGTTTCGAGAGTATCCGAGATACGTACCTTTTGGCTTTATTTTTTTTCCCTTTCTTTTTTTAATCGTATCTCTTTGAAAAAATGCAAACTTGCCAAAAATCCGCACGATCGTTCTAAGTTTTAAGATCCCCCCGTCCAAACGTCGCGTCTCGACGAGATTCCGTCGGCTCGAGCTGTAAAAAACGGGCGCACGTACGAATCGAAATCACGCACACGTTGGTTTTTCGCTGCTCGTGACACTATCCGCCACCCGGCTGCGGTGGAAAACGCCCGGCCAAAAAGAAATCGCGCGTTTGATATGCCGCCAAAGAGAAACGCGTGCACGCTCGTGTACCATGAAAGAGAGGCAAACAAGGGGTTGGTTCAACGAGTAGAGAGAGAGAGAGAGAGAGAGAAAGAGAGAGAGAGAATATTCCGTCGGTTGAGTTACAATTTCGTGTGGGTTGGTCGGTCGGCCGACTGCAACCACGCTTTCCACCCTATCCAACCCCCTACACCCCATTCGTCTGTCCTTCTCGTTTCGCTTAAACGTAACAATTATTACCGGAAAAGCGCTGCACACGCATGCGGCAAACCGCGGAGCCCCCCGACGGAATTACATTGATATTAGTATCGTTTCAGCCGGCAGATTAATTAATTAAAACGCGCCACCTCTTCCCCCTATTCTCGAAACCACCCCCCTTCATCGTGCGTGTAAACCGCCTGCTCCCTCCCTCCCCCTCCTTCGCCCTTTTGCCTGGATTTCTCAATGCTGGCCACTTTTACACACGTGCGAAGGCTTTATTGTACTTAAACATGTGGCACGTATATTCGTATATTAGCAGATACGAAGGTGCGTTTTACAAAATTTAATCGTGCATTGCGAACATATCCGATGGTTTGGGTAAATTTCTGAGAAACGTAGAAACTCGGATACCACCGAGTTTCTTCTTCTTTCGTTTCTCGAACTCTCAAATAATAATTTAAGGCGAACACCATTCAGATCAGAAGTGAACTGTGCGAGTGAACTGTAAGAAAATTTTCGCAATCTCTAATCCCTTTTTTTTCTGATGAATTTCGATAACGAATGATCCTGAAGGCAGACGCGTAACACATGCTCGATTTAAATGAAACGATTTAATTCATCGGTGTTCCACTTACCTTTCTTTGCGTGCAGAATATCCGCAGGATCCGGCGGCAGAGCTGTACAATGACTCGGACTCAAGCTGGGCTGCAGCGATGGAAATGGGCTGCCAGCTCCAGATGGATACCTAATGCGAAATAAAATTTTGAAAGTGGAAGGGACCACGGTCTTTGTGGTTTCTTTTTTTTTTCTTTTTTTTTTCCTCAACTAAATTACTCTCGTATCTTTGAAACGACTTTGAGAATTTTCACCCGAGAGTGAAACGACGAAAGAAGAGACTGACGAAAGAAGATACGTTATGTCAACGAAATTTCACAGAAAGTTTCTCAAAGACTTTTCGAATGTAACAACGAAATGAAATTTCCAGAGCAATAAACGGGAAAAGAGTATTTAAATTACCATGGATTGGGCCTCGGCCAGCCAGTGGTTTGCCCGTTCAGCAGCCTCAATTTGTCGTAAACGCTCTCAGCTGGACTGCCAGCACCGACTCCAACACCAACAGTAGCCACCCCTTGCTGCTGCTGCTGCTGTTGCTGTCGTTGCTCCTTCTGTGCCGCTAAATTTCTCAGTACCCTGTTTATAGATGACACCTGAAATCCGAGAACGGACCAATTTCAGCAACTAATTAACGTATAACGATCTCGTATTTCCCAAAAATGCGCAAAACACACACACACACACACACACACACACAGATAAAAAAAGAAAAATTCCCAATTTATACGGTGTAACGGAGAGATTTCCTTATTCTGCAGAGGAATCTTCAGCAAACGGGGACGCTTGAGAAGAGTTTTCACAAAAGAAATCTCCGTCGCTCGTTTACCTCGAATCGGGCTCATCCTGGTGGAGTATCGGTTCCTAGGGACCGTCTTTAGCAGATTGCACATTGGCTGGAGTGGTATTGGATTTATTATAAACACACAGACGAAACACCTGGATTCTCGATCGAGATAGAGCAAGACGAGAGAGGAGTTTGGAAGGAAGGCAGAGGAGCGCTTCTGCCCGATGAAATGCGATGAGAGCGGTAATTAAAACGATGCGGTGAGCGGCGTGTGCTCCACGAGGGAGTTAATTACCTCCGCCTTCAATTATATCCGTCTCGCGTCACTCCAAGGGGACTTTGGCTTCTGCCAACCTAAGTACGCACTCGCGCGTCTGCGGCGCGAAACACGCGCGATGCTACTTCCGCCGATCGACGCGCAACAACCACTACCACCACCACCAGAGAGCCTCGTGTAATTTCCAAGTCTTCGTTGGAAAATTAAGCGGAATTTTCCGAAAGGCGCAGCCTTCTCTTTCGGAGAACTGCCTTGGACCGATCGTGAGTTTGATCCAACGTTAACATTAGACCCCGATTCTTTCACGACGCACGTACACGTGTGTGCTTGCAGTTGACGAATATTTACCACGTTGAGAGAGAGAGAGAGAGAGAGAGAGAGAGAGAGAGAGAGAGGATAAAAAGAGAACTACTTCACAGGCTATCTAGTATTCCGCGTTTTAGCCTACGAGTTTCTCTCAGCCTTTTGTTTCGTCGAACGAACGCAATTACATCATCGAAAGCGATTCATCCCGCCTTCAACGACGAAAGGAATCGCGTGCACGCGTCGAGGACATCTCTCTTCGTTCCCCTTGGTGTACTCGTATCTTTTATTTATCGGGCCGATACGTGAGCTGCTTTCGTCGGTTCTGTCACTTACAGCTCGTATAAATCGCAGCCAAGTCGTAAAAGAATTCCAGCGAGCTAAAGCGGGCTGCACGTTCCCCTGCTGCCGATAGTTTCGCAATTCGTTTGCTAAACCTCTGTATTGTTTCCTCCGTGTGTCTGTGCGTGTGTGTCGTCCAGATATTCACGCCAGCTATTGTCGCAAAATCGTTACACAAAAAAGTCGGACACTGTTAACTAATCTTTGATTTTCGTAAACGTAGTAAACTGAGAAAACGAAGGAACCTCAGATGGACAACTATATAAATAATTCGCGTGGAATTTTTCTTTCACGACTTGCACGGACTTGCTAAAGAACGAACGAATACCGGGAACGATCTCCGAGAAATATAAACACGCTCTATAGCCGATGGTAGTTTGGTGGGAGAGGAGAAGAGGAGAAATCGCGTGTCCAAGGATTACGCGTGAAGTTCTCGGATTGGCCATGGGAGATTTTCGTTCCCCAAGGTTTGTTAGACCCGGTGTCAGGGTCCCGCAGCGTTGAAGCGAGCTGACATCTCGGACCCACGAGCCGGAGTGTACTGTCATCCCCCTCAGTGCACACGCGGACACACTGCTATCACGAACACGTTCCAAACATGAAACAGACGTCGCTGATACTCTCTCCCCGACTTGTCTTCGACGATGTCCTCTGACGTTCTGGACCTCGATTCCTCTCCTTTTTATCTTATCAACATTCTCGATATCGAGCTTTTCCCGTGCAACGGGTTACGATGTAATTCTTTTTTCTTTTCTTTCTTTTTTTTTTTTATAGATATAACAGCGTTACGTACCTTTGTTGAAAATGGTTTCGAGGCAGAAGAGACAGGACGAGGATTTCACGTTTTCGAAATTTCACGTAAGAACAACTTTCGCTTTGTAACAAATTTCGTAGGAAATTTCAAAGTGCAAAGTTGCACGAGAATTAATTAACTTATATAGTCACGGAAAATATGAATTCGCATAAAAGTCGGGGAGCGAGCGGGTCGGCTTGCTGTTCCACTCGCTGTTTCATCGCTGTGCGTGAAATATTTCAGAGGGGCGTCAAAACGGGAAACCTCCGCGTTCCACCACCCCGCGATGCTTCTCCCAGGCGATTTATAAAGTAACCAGAATATCCAGAGATATTTCCAATTTTCCAGCGCCCGGCCCAGACGCAAACCCTCATCTTTCTTTCGGGTCTCTTTCGTCTTAACGCGATGCCACGAAAGCGTGTACAAAAGCGTCCACGTCGAGTGACTTCTCACAAGCTCCGCAGAGAGTACAATGAGAAGTCGTTGCGGCAAAGAAGCTTCTCTCTCTCTCTTCGCGACAAAGCCGACGTTCTAAAGAACGGGTGCCAGTCAAACGACAATCCCGCTGTGACATCGAGTGTCCTGGCTATGTTTGGCCGTTTCTCTTTCCTCCTCCTCCTCTCTCTCTCTCTCTTTTTTATTCACCGCGAATATCCTTTTACTTCATTCTATTTCCACGACAACATTTGCGCCCTCATGTCACCCTCGTCATTATCGTGACAATCGTAACCATACTAGAAATCGATCCCACAATGCCACGTCCCGTGTACGTACGTTTTACGGCGAACCACTTGCCAAACATTGAAATTGGTGACACGTTTCCTTCGGTCAAACGTGAATAAAAGAGCTTCACGTTCTGTCAACGTGGTTTTTCTTTTTTTCTTTCTTTTTTTCTTTTTGAGAGCGTTCAATCAAGTTTGAATAATTGTTCCGCAGTTCGGGGACAAAAACAAAATAATTACAGTTATTTCTTTAATTATTCCTTTTTTTTTTATATCATTACAGCTTGTGTTCTTTGGGTGTGACAGCGCGTTTGTTTCGAGATAATCCGCACGAATTATCATCGTTATCGAATCGTAACGAGGATAATATTATGACGTCTCTGTCCGACACCCTTTTGCGACGATGGGCCACCCTCGTCACGCTTCATGCTAATTTCATCGATCCACCGGATTCTTCTTACAGTTGCTAACGTGTTCACGAGCCCTCGCCGCGTGTCGTCCTTCGTACGAATCGCACGGACCGAGGATTATATCCATCGCTCTTTTGTGTCTGTTGTTGTTTAACACGACACGCGTTATCATACATTTCGGCGTTGAAATGCGTCGCGGGCAAAGACTTTACTGGTCGAATTATAGGAAATTTTAAAAGTTTAAAAAAATTCGCGTCTGTGAACACGTAAATAAATTGAGCAAGCAGAGTGCTTGTTACGATATTCATCGGTCAAGCGAAGCGTGGCGTCAAAACAGGATATGACGCCGAGTCGTTCGAGTCGAGAGGAACAGCGTGACATCCGCAGCTTTCCGCTACGTTCTATTCGTACACTATGACTTTCATGACTTTTAAATAACCCTCGTAAAGTACCTTGGGCGTCCAAACAACGTGGACGAACTACTATTTCAGGATGTTTTTGTCATAATAAAGCCGCGATGTATGGGGCTGGTCGAAACCCCATGCAGGATAACGGAAGTTGGGAACTGAATGGGGAAACGAGAGAAGAGTCGCACCCTTCGCTTGATACACTCTACTCCCGCTTATGAACGAGCCTTCGTACAGGCTGTTTCAAGATCCGACGCCGTCGAGAGAATTATAATTGTAATTAAATAATTGCTGAAATTCGTACGCGATAAACATTTCATTCCAAACGTGTAATACTGAACGTGTACACGCGCATACACACGTACACTACTCACAGAAGGCGGTGAGAGGGAAATCTGTCACGTAACCTGTCATTAAATCACCCTTCTTGCTCCAGGAAGAACCGCAGAGCGCAGTGCGAGCACCTAAATCACGGGTTACGTGATTTCTGCATCGGCCGCCATCGTCACCACCTAATAAGAGTATATCGTGTTATGCGGTTTCCGCTCTTCGACACTTGATAATGATTTAACGCTCTGCTTGCAAACACGCCTCTCATTGTAAGCCGTAATAGGTATAATTTTCGCTTGCTATAGCTATAATTTTCACTGTACAATAACGCCAGCATTACAGCCTGTATCGAAATCGATAATCGAGATTAATTTGCGCTGAATTAACGCCTGCCTTACAAAGAAATGTAATCAGTCGTTTAAAGAAATGCGCCTGTGCTCTCTAATTTCTCTATAAATAGTTGTTAGAAGAGAACTCCCACGGAACAAATCGGCGAAAACAGGCGAACGGCGCAATTTTTCGCCGATTATTTCGGAATTGCGATCGCAACGAATTTTCGCGCGCGTGGAAATTGGGGTGAAGCCGGCGCGGCACGCGTCGATACGCCGATTTGCAGTATAAATCTTGCACCCTACGCAGCGGCGATATCAGCGTAGTCACCCCATACCGCGTGGGAAATCCCGTCTGGATCAAGTCGAAGGAGAGTGAAGCCGAGAAAAAAAAAAAGAGATGTGAAACGCGTGCACCACCGATTGTGCAAACGTGACAGCTCTATTATGTACTCGCCTCTGCTTAAGTCGATTCAACTGACCGTTCACCCTTCTGTCCAACGAAAATCAGACGCTGACGTTGTAACTCTCTCTCTCTCTCTCTCTCTGTCAAAGTTCGACACGCACGCGTTAATCATCGTTTTCAACGATTGTGAATTTCACGCGATTAAGTAATTATAATTATATTGAATTATGAATAATGTGGATAGAGTACATCGTAATTCGCATTGGCAATCGAGTATCATCACGACATGAATTAACCAACTGGCTCTATATCGAGTGGAACTAGCCGCGAAAACCAATTCCGGCCAACGAAGACGATCTTTTCCCGCGTACCAGTTATCTAACCGGCCATTATTCTACGAGTTATCGCTATTGCTTTGATTTATCGTCCGAAGCACCAAGAAACTTGGCCGAGCCTTGCTCGGTTACATCGTGGTTATTCGTGTTTCCGAGTTGCCTATATATCGAAAAAGTAACGCGTCGCAGGCGATCGACTCCGCTTTGAAGATAAAGAATATTTTACTCGTGAAATACAAAATTGAACCAATGATGATTTCTCTCGAGCGTTCACACGCAAATGAAAAATGTCAGATTTTTTTTTTACGTGAGGAATTCACGTTTTGGGATCGAATTAACAAAGACCCAAGAAACATGTGCCCAAAAATTCACACGATAATAATCCAAAGCAAACAAAGTGAACCACTGAGGGAAAGGAATCACGAGAGTAGCAGGGACGAGAATATATGGGTGCGAGTGCGAGAGCGATCGCGCGGGCAAGATACAAATTACATTTAAATAGAAGTCGAGGAACGCACGGTATTCGTAATTTAAGCGGATACAGGGAGAAAGAGAGACGGAAGAAAACAAGAAGGCACAGAGTGGAATACGCGAGCGAAGAAGAGACACGTGAAAGGCCGATTCTAAATTCGGCAACGTGAAACAGCAGTGGGATGGAACGGGGACCAGAGACGAGATACATACTCGGCTTTTACTCGGCCCGAGTTAAAAGTCCTAGAATGTTAAACAGCGATAGCTAATCGAATTCAAACGGTTCGCTTAAATTGTTTGAAAAATCATCCGCCAGCGAACATTCGAGGAATCACAAAAGCATGTTGCTCACAAAGCAAAAATTCAAAATTTCACTTTGCTTTCGCGACCAGTTCGAGTCTGTCGCTAGCGCTGATGCCACGTATAATCACAGCTTTTAATCTGGAACGAGGCAGGGTGGTTCTCTAGGGTGGCGATGGAAGGGCTGCTGCTGCCTCGAAGACGCCCATGGGGTGGTACTCGGTTCGCTAGTGAGACGGGGGATGCGGTATTTAGCAACGCGCCAGGGGGTTCCCCAAAGTAATAGAGGAGCGGCGAGCGTTGCCACGCGTCGCGCGTTATTGCCTCTTGCACGCATCATGGTGAACGCGCCACCAGCAACCCCTATCCACCTCCGGATTCCTATGATCCGAGCGATGCTTTTCATTCGACGATCCTCGAACCAGAGGGCACCGGTCACGTGCGTGATTCTCGGGTTGATTATATCTCGCAATCGCTTGTATCACGATGATTGCGACTGAGAGTCGAGGAGAATTTTACTCTTCTTCATTCCTCGACCAGCTCGAACGATTTGATTTTTTTCTTCCAACTAATAGCGAAACAGTTTTCGAACGCGACGACGACTTTGGAAAACTGCAGGCCTGCCGACGAGAGGAGAGAGAGAGAGTACCTCTGTCGAAGCGGTTAACGTCAACTTTAACCGGGCCAGCAACCTTATACCGAGCCGTTCAAGTTCAACCACCGTGTGGCGGCTGTCCCGTTCAATCAGAGACGATCGACGTGCGTAAACGACCGTGTGTCATCTTGTGGACGAGGCTCGTACGCGAATTATACGTGCACGGGCCGGTATACCCGAAGGATATCGGTTTACAGGTTGACCGATTGTCTTCAACATTTCCCTTTTAAGAGAGGCTATCAGACACTTCGATCTTGCCAGAGGTGCTGTACTTTTATTTTTGCTTTCGTCGGACTGGTCTGATCTCTCGCCTTGAAATTATAGTTCGTGCCATTCCTCTTTACGAGGCTCGTCTTACGTTCGCCAACGTGAGTTTGAACGCGCATGGAACGATCGTCTTCTAAACAGATCGCAACGATAGAAATTCTACACGGATGATTGGGTAAATCTCTTTTTTGCTTGATATATTTCAAGATTGATACAGTATCCGTACTAAAAATTAATTCGGCCAATCGTCGACGCGCTCGAGTGATTAAAAAAAGAGAAAGAGACCAAAGAGAAAGAAGACTTCACCGACAGCTCCCGTGAAAGATCATGCCATGGAAATACGAGCGGCAGGGTGGGGGGAGGGCTGTAGCTCACGTGCGAGCCCGAAGGAAACGAAGCAGTGGAAAAAGAAAAGAAAGGAAAGCGTAGGAAGAAACGACGGACCAAGGAGATGAAAAAGGGTGAGAGTTAGTGGTGGTTCGGCTGAGAAATACATAATGCAGTAGCTGGACGTCTCCGACACCCTGTCCCTGCCGCCTGTCTCTCTCTCTAGGAACCAAGAAGAGGGCCGTGAGAGGACACGAAGAGAGAGAGAGAGAGAGAGAAAGGAGAGGGGGCTGGCGCAGCAAGGAGGGTTGGTAACGCGAGAGGACGAAGGGGTGCATTGATTTACGCGGCCAGGCCAAGCCGAGGGTGTCTCCAAGGCGGACGTACAGGGGCCAACAATTCACTCGCTTCGGCTTCCACCAGCCATCCATTACTTTGCCTCTTCTGCTGGCTGAGATCTGACTCCCTCACCCCCGTCACAGCGCCACCGACCAACGTTGCTCAGTCTTATTTCTCGATTCTGGCTGGCACTGTTGTGGTCACTTGCCACTACGTGCGAGCAACGAAATGGACGGACCACCATTCGCGAGCTTTAATTCCTTTAAGTTTAAAGTCCAAATCTGCAAGCTTTTAGAGAACATCCAAAATTCGCACCGAAAAAGCTTCTCTCCAAAAGCCAATTAAAAATATCTGTAAATTTTTGTTTACATCCTGATTTAATAGATCGAACAACGAAGGAAGAACGAAGAATTGCAATGGAAATGGAGAAAAGCATGACCAGGATGCTAATAGAGACTACCGAGGTCGTTGAAACGGTTCGTCCAGTTTGTTCTAGCACGTGGAAATAGCGTGCAAACACGTCCCCGAGACACGGTCCATTCACTGCGGGAGACTATTAATTACAGGAACACGCTCGGCCACCACGGGAAATAGTGCTATCCCCCGATTCAACTCTCTTGCGGTGCCCGTGATTTTCCACCCCTAAGTCAGCCAGCCAGAGGAAACAACGATGGTGTAGATGTCACATGGTCACTACCTATGAAAGCGACTCTCTCTCTCTCTCTCTCTCTATCTCTCTATCTCGCGTCGCTCCTTTTCGATATCCAATTCCGTCCAATTCAACGGATAATTAAATCTTTCTAATTGATTTCGATCAAAGTCGGTTCGAGTCGGATCGGCGATTGATTTTTATCACTAAAAAATGGAAAGAAAAAGAAAAAAATGGGGGCGAATTATCTTGCAAATTTTATTTCCTACTTATTTCGATTAGAATTCGATGGCGAAATAAATATTGTTGATTTTTCGTAGAAGCAACCTTAACTTTTGGATTGACGAGGTATCACAGCAACCACTCGTGATTTCGAAGTGTTCATTGGGGTGAGACGTCAACGTCAACTCCCGGAAAGAACGATCGCGGTCAGGCTGGCCAGCTCAACGAACGTAATCTCGTTTAACAGTGGTTCTCTCCTGATTTAGAAAACTTCTTCCTGTATCCGCTGTTATTACGTAATTATCCTTCACGAGTCAATGAAACACTGGGGCAGAAAACAGATTGGTAATAAGCCTAAATGAGAACTACGTAAAATCTCTCCACGACTCGATCCAATCCATTTGGAATAACAAATATTTAAATCACTAAACTCTATAATAAAAAAAAAAGAATTCTTAGAAAAACTCTTCCGAATAAAAGCGCAAGTAAACAAAGAAACTGCAGAAATTAAATCAAACCTATCAAATTAAGAAAATTTTTCCCTTAGCAAAGTAACTAGTCTCTCGATATCACTTTCAATACACAAAGATACTGTTAAAAACGAATTTTCTACTTCTGTCAACTGGATAAGAAATTTCTGGACAATGGGGAAATTAAAGCGGCGGGAGAATTTTTTAGCGAGCTGCAGCTGTACCTTGGAGAATTGGCCGAGAACCACTGATAGTATTCCGGAATCAGTGGTGCGAGTAAACCAATAACGCGTCCGCCACGCCGGGTGCCAGATTCAAATCCAACCGGGGACTGAAACGGCATTCGACGACGAAACGGATAGCGAAAGCTTCACAGGACATTTCGAATCCGACGCCACGTCCTGCAGCCGTTTCGGGTTTGTCAAATCATTGTCCATTCGATCGTGCACCCGTTCTCAAAGAGAGAGAGAATGCCTACTACCTATCTTTTTTTTTTCTGTCCGTTTCTTTCTCGTTAGTTCGTTTTATTCTATTTCCTAAACAGACCAGGAGTAATTGGACGCTTTTTTTCGCGACAGTAACTCGTTTCCCCAAAGGATTTTCCAGATTTTTCTATTTCTTTTGTTCCTTTTACCAGCGCGGTTTCCAATTTCGTTTGGATATTGGTTTTTTTTTTTTCTCGAAGTTGAAACCTGACGTTTTTACGAGAATCGGCGAAAGATTTAGAACTTGAAAGACAAACAGAAAGAGAGAGAGAGAGAAAATACATTCAGACAGTTTAAAAAAAAAATATACGATTGAAAATTGAAAAATAATCCGAATTGGGAAATGAAATATTCGCGTGCACCGTCGCCGCGTTCTCTCGAACGAGCAAGCGGCAGCTCCGGATATTCAAGGATATTCCGGCCGTTTTACGGGGGTGTACGAAGCGTATCCAATTTGATGGCATTACAATAACGGGGGTAATGTCTGAGAATAATGAAATTTCCCTCAATCACCGCGACCCGTTTGGAATACGTTCCTCTACCCTGCTACCGCCGTCCAACCCCCGTTTTCATCCCCCCCTCTTCCTCCTGCCACTGAACTACGAGTTTCCAACACGGCAGAGCTCGAGAACAACGAAACGAAAGGAAAGGAATGGAAAGGAAAGGAAAGGAAAGGAAAGGATACAGCGAAAAGGAGGAAACGTGCAGACGGTTCGAACGATAGCGGCGTTAGCGAATCGATTTCGTTCGCGTGCTATTTCGCTCCTTATCGAGGCAGAAAACGAAGAGTGCTCGCGCGCCGTTTTCATTCCCAGTGTCGCGCGTCGACGCTTCCAGCTTCCGGTTTCTTGATTCGCCGTGCGATTCTGTTCCGTTCCGCTCGGGGGAGAAAGCTGCCGAGAGAGAGAATTTCTTCGGTTTCGCCGAGAAAGGCGAAAAATTTGGATCGAAGGGATTTCTCGAATCGTTCGTTTTCAGCGGAATCGCGAATTTGTTGTTTATTGCTTCATAGGTAATTTGGTATTGACGCGATATTAAACAATCCAGGATGCAATTCTGTAACCCGACGTTGTTCACACGTCAAATACACAGACCCATAAACCGTATTTCTACCAAACAGATTTACGCAAGCGTCTAATGAAACACCAAGAATTCCATTCCACTGTGTTGGCAAATCACGAAACACTGACATTCGGAGAAATTAAAACGAGCAGTCAATTAACCTAAACGGGGGCGGCGTAAGTTCCGAGCGGAAAAGCTCGTGTTCCGACACGGGGCGGGATGATCGCGGAATTTAGCGCTTTAACAAATTACGCGGATGGAGGGTCGAATAGAACGAAAGAGAGAAAGAGGGAGGAAGCGAGAGAGAGAGAGAGAGAGAGAGAGGGAGAGAATGAAACAACCTCCAGGGCGAAGGAGGATCAAAGCCGGTGTACAAAGTATAATCCCGGCCGCGTTTGAGCATCCTGTAAGCGCTTCTGAACTTGTTGTGGCCAAGATTAACGTTTCTTTAATGGCCCGTGTAATATTCCATTATGTACAGTTCGCTCGAGAATTATTGCGTCGACGTCATCGCGCTGCAAGGGGCTGCAAGGAAAAGAGGTGGAGTTGGTAGATCGAGCGGATCGAGAAATAAAAGGAAATTCGCGATAGAAGCAATTTCTCTTTTCTCTCTCGCGACCGTTCCAACCAGCACGACGACTCAGTTTCAGATCCAGATTTTTCTTTTTTTCCTCCTTGCAATTTCTTCAGATTTTCAGAAGTCTCGGATATGGATCATTGAATCTACTATTAAAGAGAAAGAAAGAAAGAAAGAAAGAAAGAAAGAAAGAAAGAAAAAAAAAACTTGACGTACGAAAAAGTTTCAAAAAACTTTCAGCATATGATGTTCAACGATAAATTTTTCATTCAAACGTTCGAAATTTTGCATTCTACGAAAACTACTGTCACTGCGAAAATAAAGAGTCTCCGTTGAATTGTTTCCTATTTCTGTGTATCTCGCGTCCAATACTTTCCTCGCAACTTTCAGGGAAAAAAGGGGGTGATGAAAAAAGCGTCCTGTGTCTCGGTATTATCCCCTTCTCTTGGAGAATTCCTGCTCGAGCATCTTGCCGGGTATATACACGTACACCTCGGAGCTATTACCAAGGCGCGATGGGAAGAAAGACGAAGAAGAAAGAGTGGAAGAGAAGGAGGGAGGGCGGCGAGAGGAAAAGAGAATTTAGCGACCCTCTTTCGTTTTTTACCCTGAGCAAGAGTCGAGAGCCCCTTAGCCACCGTTTATTGGACGCATGCAAATATCCATGGCAACGAGGGACCACCATGAGAAGCAACCCTCCTTCTCCCTCCTCGTCGCGAGCTTTCTACGTATTAGTAGGTGGAGTGTGCGAGTCTTGGAGATATCACGGAGAAAAAGAGAGAGGACCTCCGGAGGGAAAGATTTCCTTTTGATCCGCTGCGCTATTCCTACCACCGCCAGCGATTTCTTAATTGATTCCTTTGTCCCGTGAAATCCAGCCCTTCGCACCCCCGCGATTCCTCCTCACGATGCCGCCGCGCGTCGATTTTAATAAGAATGTTTGTCAGAGAATTTCTTCCGGAATTCCTTCGGCGAAAGTTTTTGCTTTTCCTGCTTGAAAAATATTTCGCGAAATATATAATATGATTTTTGTTTTCATTTGTTTCCACCTTTTCGTGTGAAACAGCGTAATAAGATTACTCTCGTTCGCGATGATTGGTACAAATAGGTGGTCGACAACGATGGAATTTATCGTCGTTTATCTCTGTTGTACACAGGCATTTCATCGGTTGGCATAAACACATCCTTATATAGCCACCTCGCGGAAAACTGATTTCCATCCGTCCCGCGGCCCACCCATTTCCCTCGACTCTCTATGCAAATGCGTTTCTGTTTTGTGCCCGTGTAGAAAGCCCCGTTGACAATACGCTTGCGCGCTTACGACCTCCACCCTCACGACAAAAGTCGAGGCTCCATTACGCGTGTTTTGCCACATGCTTTATAAACTGTCGTCCTTGTTACATCGGACCCCCAAAGCTCCCCCTTTTTGCGCCCGTTTTATTTAATGTTCCGTTAACGCCAGCGCGTAAAGCTCGCTTCTGTAATGGCGGCTTTCCGATCCTCCGCAGGAGGATTTTGTCAAATTTTCTACGTATTCGTCGCGATATTTTCAACGCTAGAACGTATCGAACAGTCTGTAATTTTTTGTACCAGTTCCACGTAAACTACTACTCGTTTACGCTCGGTGGTGTACTTTTGCGAACTCACGAACTTGAAAAACGTTTCACGAGCTTCTTGACAAGTGAGTGAATTTGTGATTTGAGAATACTTATAAAAAGGGAGGGGGATGAAGCCTGTTGAAAGGATTAAAGGAAACTTGTCTGTACTCACGCTAGGGATATTATCGTTGGTACAGACGCCTTCCTGGAGCAAACGATCTCTGATCTCCCACGCAAAGATGGAGGGGCACTCGCTCTTGTAGAGGGAGATCTTGCTTACGACTTCTGCCGTGGCTACGCGCGGCTTACTGCCACCGATCGCTCTGGGCCTGATCGATCCGGTTTCATAGTACCTGCAATAATAATAATTTGCGGTACAATACGGTACACCTTGACGACTCTTGCGAATCTTCGAGCGAATGTCAATCGAGAAATCTTTCTCCCAAGGAATTTCCCAAGGTATAATAGAGGCAGAGTGAGCAATATTTCAACCAACCTCCCAAGAATCTTCGAGACGCAGCCATTGCTAACCTGTAGGATCCTAGAGATGTCGCAAGGTCTTGCGCCCGAATGCGCCAGCTCGACGATCTTTTGCCTCGTCGAGTCTGGAAGCGGTCTACCGCCGACGAACACACCTCCAAGCTGATTCACGCCACTGTGACCTGAAAATAAAAACGACACATCGATGAACAAACCGTGACGGACAGACGTGGACGGCCTCCTAACGTTTTAAAAAGCAACTCTGACAATTATATATATATATATATATATCTCCTTTTCAAGATTGCTGAAGATTGTTCTCCAAATTTCTTCGTTGCTTCAATCGCTCGAGTATTCATTCCTCGAGTATGTTTCTATCTCAATGACTGTTCGAATATTTTGCGACATTCTCTTTCAAGACGTGCGCGAGACGTTTCTCTATATTTTTCTTCTTCTTCTTGGAAAATTTCTCCCCCAAAAAATTAGGGCGTGGCAGAGCTGCGACACGGTGGCCCGTCTTCTTCACGGAGGCTGCCGGAATATAAAAGATTCGCGAGGACGACACCGAACACGCTGCCGACTTTCGTGTGTGTTCGCCGTGTCACCGACACAATGAGTCGAAGATTATCTACGATGGGATTCGCTAACGTTTTAACGCCCTGCAGCCAACCCCTCAGCCACGCTCGTTCAACCCTCTTGGAGAACGAACAGCTTCCACAGATGAAAGAAAAGCCGTGCCCCTCCTTTTTCTCTTCTTCTTCCTCGCGTTTCTTTTCTTCCTTCTTCTTTCTTCCTTTCTTTCTTTTTTTCTTTCTTTTTTTATTTACAGAAAATCTCGAAGAGGAGGGGAAAATACGTGATCTATGACGACGAAAGTATTATATAGAAAATGTGAAAATATTTCAGAGAGACTCGCTCGAACATTTTTTCACCTCTGTATAGAGGTGAATCGCAGAAGTTAAATCTTTTTAAGCACTTTTGACGAAGAGCACGCTGATGAAATGAATAAATTTTTCACCACAGTTACTGACTCGTCAGAAAAAAATCAAAAATATTTCCTCTACTACTTCGCAATCTCTTCACAGAGATGAAAATCATCGATTCAACTGGTTGGGGGAGACACGGGGGAAATTCAAACGCATCGCAAGTTTAGCAATATCGCGCGGTAAGTTTCGCAGTGTAAGAAGAAAAGAAAAAAAGAAAAGCGAAGACACACTCTGTGCTTCCCTTCTCCTTTCGAAACGAAAAATCCTTTTCCCAGGGAGGGGGCTTTAATTTACAACGCGTGTTTACACGTTGCCGATTGGTGAATTATATAGATACGGGGGACGAGAGAGAAAGAATTTTTTTTCGAATGAAAGGGACGCACACTCGTATCGGCGTAGGTATAGAAGCGCGAGGAATCGTCTGGGCGATTCGCGCGCGCGAGTCCCATTTTCGAAAGTCAATCGACCGTGAGCTATCCCCCTCACCCCTTCCTCCTCTTCCCCCTTTCGTCAATCGCATACGCTCGTAAATCTCCCTTATAACTCGCGCCGAGACTCGAGGGGGGGTAGCTGACGACGACAACCGCTCGTCGAATTAGCCCCGTCTGGAAATTTTTGTCGCCAACTTTCCTCTCGCCTAAAGAATACCTGCCAACCGAACGCTTTTGGGAAATTATTATGCTTCTCTAACGACACTGAACACTGCGTTCGAAGGTATTTAACATTAGGTTTACCATGAGTTGACATACACCTATTTCTACCAAAGGGGTGAAAATGACCTCTTTCGGTATTTAATTAGAAAAAAATATAAATTGACCTATCATCTGTTATGAAGTTAAAGTAGAAAAAAACGAACCTCAGTGAAATTACATCAGTTATAATAATTGTTTTAATAATTTTTTATTTTTTTATCTTTGATATCTTCTTGAAGAAAATTAACGAAAAGTTTTCTCAGAGGGGTGAAAATGACCCGTTGGTAAACCTAGTGTTAAACCACGACGACGTATCATTTAGATACGAAACTTCGAGTTACAGACGCCGGCAGCGTTTAAAAATAGTTTATCGATTGTCAACTACTCATCTTCTCTTCAACCCTTTAATTAAGAACTTAATTTATCACGGCGTTACGAAGAGCCTAGTAACGCGCAAGCAATCGAAGAAGAAGAAAAGGGAGGAAATTTGTTAATACGCTCGTCGTTGCGCGTATCTGCGTGTAAAAGGTATGAAAAGAAAAACAAGGGATACAACTGGATGGATTTGACATAACCGCGGTGCCAGAGCAAACAGCAAAGGGAAACAGGGGTCACAGCCGAGAGACGGCTAATGAAGTCCTAATAAACGACAGGCTTAGAGCTTGCCACCCTTCCTACTGATATTTAATGCAAACGTTACAATATCAAAACACGTTCTCCGACAGAATGGCCACTCGAGCGCGCCCCTTCATCGCTCGCTGTTAATACGCGCAGAGTTATGATGGTCCGACTGACTTGAGAGCGTGCCCCTTCATCGTTACTCTGTATCCTCTTGTAGATAAACAGAGGCACGCGTAAAGATACTACTACTACTACTACTACTACTCTGTCCTTTTTTTTCATCTCAAGTATTTTCTTCCAATTTTTTTAAATAGAATTTTATGGGTAAATTTCCGATCATCAGTCGTCAGAATAATTAATTAAAGAAAAGAAAAAGGAAGGAAGAAATGCTCGTACTTGAATAAGTATCCTCTGATCTGATGAAGGAGGCTGTATTACGCGTAATCAATTGTACACAGAGTTATTAACACATCGGTATTCATAAATCAACAGCGAAAGGGCAACAAAGGGATAAACAAAACGCAACGGGGGCAAATGTCGCTAAATCTCCCTCGCCCCCTTCTCTCTCTCTCTCTCTCTCTCTCTTTCTTGCACTCTCTACGACCCTCGTTGTGAAAAGGGCGAGGAAGACGGCGAATTATCGAGTTTCAAATGCCAGTCCTTAACGAGCGATAATAACTCGAGCAAATAGCGTGCATTTCTAGAGCGTTAGTTTTTACTCGCGTTACGCGTACGTTGTAAACGCCAAGAAAAACAGCTAAGGAGAAGGAAGAGATGAGAGAAACGAGAGAGAGAAAGAAAGAAAGAAAAAGAAAAGATGGAGCAGTTGTGGAATGAATCGCGAACGAGACGAAAGGGAGAAAGTAAAGAAGCTGTTTCAAATTTTATGAAAATCTGACAGTCATTCATGATTCCTATGTAATATCGCAAGAATCGATTTATTATTCTCTCAAACAGCCATCGAAAGATTCCACCAAGCAAGTTACTCGCTACGCTAAATCCGTAGCTTTTTCAGCTGTTTTTCAAAGATCCCTCGTTCCTCATTCTCATTCTCTTCCGTGGAACAGTGCATCGAAGTATCGTTAAAAAGAAGAAGAAAAAAAAACGAAAGAAAAAGAAACTAAAATCGTAAACCCCTTCCCTCACTGGCTGGAAACTTACACGAGGAACGATTAACGACGGCGAAACTCTCTTTGGCGGCTTTTCGCCCAAGAAAAGATTCATCGTGGCCGAGACTTTCCGCCGACAGTATGATAAATTGCGTTCTACGTAGAATCTCGTTTAATCGATAATTGATCACCGTCCTTTTGTTTTTCATGATACCAGCGATAGCGAATCAGCCATTATCAACATTCAGCTGGGGAATAACCCAAGATTCCCTTTCGTCGAATTCGCGGTCGAAACCGCGAAACTGAGTCGTTCGCCCACGATATTGATCACGTTGAAATATTTCGCGATTACGGCGTTATTTTTATCGTGAACGTTATGCGAGAGATCGCTTATAAACGATAGATGCGACACTGGAGGACACACAGGCGACGTGGCAAAGGATCGCCTAAATTTCAATAGCTGGCCCGTCATTGTCCCGTGTAATTGATTACATTAACGGAGGGACCACCTGGACGTAGTTGGATAAAACTAAAGAAGAAAAAGGGAAGCTACAACGTGGCAGGAATAAGAAGTTGCCTCGGATGATGAATGTGCCTTCTGAGCCGTCGCGTCAGCGAGGCTCTGTTTCTCGTTTGTAAACGAGCCTTCCCTCTTTTTCTCGCCGACGTGGACACCGCTTCGCTCGTTTTTACCGGTGTTCTATCGACAGGAAGAGGAACGTTCCCCACCCGTACTTTGTTTATCTAACCATTTATCTTCGACGAGGTAAATTCGCGAAATTAGCGGATGGATCACGCTTCCTTTTTATCCTTCTGACAGAACAAAAGAATACAGCCGAAAACTTGACGAAATTTGTGAAACGAAACTTACTATATATAATCGGGATTGTATTAAACAGAAAAACTCCGAAATCTACTGTGAGCACAATGGAGCAAGGAGCGAGGAAGCTTCAATATAGCGTCCATTAAGACAGGTCATTTTACGTCATTGTGGCCAACTATGTGACAAAGAGAGAGAGAGAGGGAGGGGGGAGAGAATACGTAACAAGCACGAAGGCAACTTGTAAAGTCTGAACAATGGATTCTGTAACGGGATGACAAACGGTTAGCGAACGATTAAAGTCGGTTCATCCGTTGTTGGTGTCTCAATCGGCTCGACGTACAAGTGTTTCCGGGGAATGAATGAGCAAGACCACCTCCCTCCCCCTGGAACCATTTCAAGCTGCTCAACTTCCAAGAGGGAGGAGTCAAGGGATGCCCACTTGGCCTCGAGTACCTTCGCGGTGCCGAAACGTTTCTGCACTCGGCGAGAGAATCGCTCGAGAGGATGAAAGAGGACGTGGCCGAGAGAGCAATCCTGCGTCTCGTCCGTGCGCTTCCTTTCGTTCGATATTTCGAAATACAAACTCCAAATATTGACCGAGGAACGATGTAGGCAACTAGAGCCTAACTCGATAACTTTACTTCAGAAGAGCAAGATGTAAAAACGCGCGGTACAATTTCCATTTTCGTTCCGTCTCTTCGACTAAATCGTTCGCAGAAATTTGAAAATGGATAAAGATCCACGATATATATATATATTCTTTTTTCGATCGCTAAAAAAAAAAATTGTTCGAACAAGAAGCAACGATTCCGGACGACTGACCAGATAAATCAACCTTGCACTCTCCTACTCCGGGAGCGACGCTGACAGGGAAATAAGAAAGTACACGAGTTTCGATACCCGTAACAAGGCAATCTATAAAATCCCCTATTACAACGATCTATAAAATCCCCTATTACAAAATCCCCTCAGACCAACGACAAGCCAATACCAAAAGACCAATTGCAATCAATCAACCTCTGCCGAGCGTCGAACATGTACAAAATGTCCATATGACGAAGGCAAACATCCTCTATTCTGTCGGGAAAATCATTCTCTCAGAAAACGAGACTCTCCTCTCTCTCTCTCTCTCTCTCTCTCTCTTTTTCTCTTTCTCTCTGAGGTATCCCATACATCTTACCGCGTTACTATATTGAGACACATAACAGTATAACTATTCTGACGAGGGTTGGCTACGTGTAAAACTGACCAGCAGGTAAAAATATTGAAGAAATGGCGGAAAAGTAGAAAGAGAGTCGAGAGAACGGCTACGCAGGATAATAGCGTCATTGTTGCGGACATGTTTTCAAAATGAGGAATCCTTCAAAAATCCATCCTCTTCTTTCACTGTCCTAGCGATGGGTTCAACTTTGCACCCTACCGATAACTACGAAAATATTTGAACACTAGCCACAGAAAGTTTATCGTATAGCAAATGTGAAAATTCTAAAAGGCTAAAAGTATAAAAGTATAAAGTTAAAAAATTTGGAGAATTTGGTGTTTCGCGACGAATATTGCTTCAACCGCTTGTTTCCTCTTTGCCTCTAAACCAACTGCAGCAGTGGCGAGGCATACTAAACTCGATCCCATCGCTAGTCCTCGCACAATAAAGATTCGAGTATTTGTTGTGTCGCTGTTTGTAGCCAATCTGCCGCATGCTTTGACCCACGTAGTACCTCTTCAGCCGCGTATACACGCGATCGTGTTCCCCTCTTTTCTTTTTCTTTCTTTCTTTCTTTTTTTTCCGAGGGAGGGTTCCGATCTTTACGTGAAGGACGTTTTCCCGAAAATTTGCTGCCGACAGTTATTAGCGTTATTAATGGCCGTGCATTGACAACTCGATTCATCGTCGATCGTCCATTTGTAGCGAGGGGATCGACTGCTCTATAGGCAGATGTACACCTTCTGCTCAAGGGTCACGGGGATGATTCTCTGAAAGGCGTCAACTGTGAACAAGAGCACCGTATATAGGTGGTGTATGCTTCTTGTGGATACCGTTCGATTCCTAGCGAATGAGACGTGTTTTGTAAGGTGGTTACTCGACTGGTGCTCGAACTCGTGTTTATATTCGAACGACAGGGACGTTTTCCCTTTCCTTGCTTCGTGTTGTTTGAGAACTACGTCGAGTTATTAGCAAAGTTTCGAAAATACACCATATATTTTGGATATTTCATTCTATGAAATTTTTTTTTTTTCTTTTTGCATGAAAATCCATTTCAGCATACTTTGGCGGTGGTGTGGCAAAGAATGCAATTGCGAGATCACGTCATGTTATCGGCGACGTTTGTCCACGATTTTTCGCTTAATCTGCTGCTGCTGGCTGTTCCGGGCCGAATTATCCAATTACCTGCGGGAGGTTAACCTGTACCTTGGAGCAGCTTCCCTTCTCGGATAGACGCGGATCGACGACAGCTAGGCCGGCAGCGGCAACAGCAACGGTAGCACGAGGCGGTCCGTGGTCCAAAGCGGACCGGACAAAGAGCTCGTAAACGCGTTATTCCACGCCAACGGATCTGTCAGAGCCGCTTCTCCGGGTGCACCGCGTGGAAAAGGTACGTCCATCGGCTTCCTAGGCTATCCGCTAGATATGTTTCTCTCTCCTCTCTGTGAGGACCGAGAGAGTCCGCCACTCCGTTTACCTTCGTTATCTTCGCGTCGACCAGTGGCTCAGGACAGTCGCAGGCAACGTTTTCGAAAAACAACTCGATTATTTTTTGAACTCTGAATAGCTCTTGCTTCTCCGAGCATCTTCACTCTGACCATGTTAATCATGAATAATTTCAGCCACGAGCCGGGCTATTGTTCAGTGCCATTGAACTACCCTGATACTACCCCAGAACGAGCTGCAACGAGCAAAAAGCAAAAAAGAAATCCCGCGTGCACAATGAGAGGCGACATGTGTTCAAAAATTCGTAATCCTCGTAGCTACAACGAATTCGCACAGAGCCGGGAAATAGAGCAAATCCTAATCGCGATCTCTACGTCGAGGGTTCCTTTTCCTTTGGTTACTGCGAAAAACGCAAAACGGGGAAGAGAGAGAGAGAGAGAAGGAGAGAGACGGGAGTTGAACCGCGTTACCGGGAAATAAAGGCGAGGAAAGGGGCCTTTTAACGTGAGCACAATCGGGCACAAGGTGCACAATGACATCGACTGGCTCTGGTATTGTGGTCGACGCCGCGGTCCCGCTTGTTCCCATGGGACTCGTGTCCGCCGAGGGTTTCGACATAATTAGCTCACGTATCGGAATGATCAGCTGTGGGAATAGCCAGCCGTAGCTGTCGATCTACGTCTACTTCCTCGAAATCAAATGCCAGCCATTCTTTGTCCTTGACGTCACGTTCTCCGACCGGTGTTCTCCTGACTGAAACTTGGAGATTACACAAAGAAGAACGCAATCGTTGGTTTAACAACTTGCTTCCTTTAACCGTGATAGTGAAACACGCGTTGCAGTAAGTACGACGTAATATACCTCTATCTCTGAGAAAGGTAAAAATCGTCTGTCGAAGAGGAGTGAAAAAGGAGTATCGCACGAGTCCTGGTTAGGGAAATAGGAAATATGGGTGAGGTAGACCAAGCAAGAGCGAGATTAGTCGACTCGTCAGGAGCTGAAGAGATTCTGAGTGCAGGTGTGCGGGTGGAATCGTTATTATTGTGCGCGGAGAACGGTCCAGAACTTTGAGAACGTGAACTGGAGGACCACTCGACGGTCCTTTTCAGAAAAAGAGAGAGAGAGAGAGAGAGAGAGAGAAAGAAAGGAGAAATGTTTTCACCACACTGGCATGTTCCTGCACTGAGGAGTTTAAGCGCCCGCGAAACGAAAAGGAAAAGAGACGGGGGGAGAAAAAAGACGAGAAAGGGGAGAGGGACGAACACAGAGTGGTGCACAAATGAACCTTTCAGAAAATCGAATGGAAAATCCGTGCATGGCGACGTCATTATCGTCCTGTTAAGTCGTATTCGCTAACGATCCACGCGTTTCCACTATTTCTATTCCTCACGCAACGTCGCCATTTTCACCCGACGAGGGAAAAAACAACCGACGATGAACTGAAGGGAAATTGCACTTGAGCGAAAGTTTTAGTTATTTTATACGGCGTGCACGTGCACTTTAAACGCGAACGGGAGAGTGTAAACGTTCGTTCAAAGGAACGGTGGATTTTGTTGTACGATGGGTACGATAAGTGTTTCGCGATTCTTTCGTGGAACGAAAGTTGTTGACGAGATCGCTCTGTACAGTCTACGATGAAAAATTCTAGGGATTTTTAGTCATTTTTCGATACTGGGACAACTGGACGTTTCTGGACGTAAATATAAATATCTCGCCTAAATCGGCACGATGAATGACGCTGAGGAGACAAGCAAGCCTATTTGAAATTAATACTCATACCGTGAGCGTTAATCTGCGCTAAAAGCGAGTGCATATGCGCGCATCGATTGTTTTCGAGCACTGTCTGTACTTTAGAAGAAAGTCAAGTAGCGATCTCGTTAGGGGAATGAAAAATTGACGAGCAGCGTATGGCAGTTATATCTAAACGAAGCGTTCTTCTGCTCTTGGTTTTGGCCGAGCGGATGATTCATCGAGTTACAGTTTCAATTCAACCAGAGAGATGCACTAGATCCGATGGAGAGATGTAGAAACGGATAGTTTGTTCAAGAGAATATTCCGAGACGATTCAAAGTCCCTATATTGTTCTATAAATAGCCGAAAATAAAAACTAAATAACTTTCCTTTAGCAAAGATGTAAATAATTTCCCTTTAGGAAAGTAAATTAACTAAAAAATCCCTTTCCATGGATCGCAACGTATTGTCAACAGCTACGGGCGCACGGCCGTATTGAGGATTCGCTTTCCTTGATCCAAAAACTACACGGATCTACGTAGCGAGAGCAAATCCACGATCCACGGGGCAAGTACAATGAGAATCCGATGTAATCTCCGGAAATGTTTAGGGGAAAATTAGGCCGACAGTTGTCGAGATACCCATGGGTACACCACTGGCCCCTCTGAAGCCAGGTTTGTCAAAATATTTATTCAGCACGGTATTCGTCGTTTTTTTCTTTCTCTTTTTTTTTTCTTTCTTCTCCCCTTTTTTCTCTCTCTCGATTCTATTACATCCATCAGAAAGATCCCGCTGTTTCCTTGCCACCGTTTTTTTGGCTCGCGTGGCGCAGAAATCCTTCGAAATCCTGTTTATTTCCCTCTTCCTCGGGTATAATACATTATAATTCATTTATTTTGTTATTAAATTCCGTAGATCATACACGTTCGATGCTTTCGAATCCTCTTTTCGCTTTTACTCGTTACGTCAATTGGTCATCAAAGTATTATCAATACTATGATGGATATTAAGTTTTTACAACGTGTTTCCAACGATAAAAGAAACATTAAAAGGAACGAAGGAATTCAGAGAACTCGTCTCGCCGATTAAAGTTAAATCTCAGGCTGTCGCGAGCTAGCGTGGCACGACAGCTACCGGACAAAAGGCGACGGCGACGTCGTCGTCGCAGTATCTTTTCACACTGTCGCTATTTTCTCGGAGAGCCACCCTCCTCGCGCGACAGTTCCGTAAGGGCGCAGGGCTTCCATCACGTGTTTTTTCCCCGTGCTATTAGTCATATAGCGCGTGCTATAGTCGCGTTGCGTCTCTTGTCATTAACGAAACGACGAAAATTTCGCGGAAGAATCCTCGGAATAAAGATCGAAACAAGAGCGGTACCGAAGAGGCTGAAATTTTGAGACAAAAAGTTTGACAATAATTTTAATTAATTTTAATCGGATACTCGACGATCATGCGAAGAGCAATCGCAGAAACTGATCTATATCGAATAGAAACTGTAGAAAACACATCTGATCTTTCTCCGATTTTCAACGATATATCACCTGAGGGTCGACGAAAAAAAAAAATGTTTCTATTTTAGCGACGAACGAAAGTAAAAACGTGCGACAGGGTAATGGCGAAGGAATAGAGAAGTGCATTAGCGTGGGAGCTCATTAACGCGAAGAAAGAAAAGAACGAGTGGCCCGACGACCCTCGCCATTGTCAGCACGTGAAGCTATTGCGATGGGAATTTCATGGATTCTTCGCGGTCGTTGCGATCGTTTCACTGATTTAACGCGGAAAAGTGAACGCGAAGGGAGAGAGACGCCGGCCGACGTAACGCGATTGGATGTTCCTTTTAACGCTGCCCTCTCGCTGAATTTATCGCGTCGCGGGTCCTCTTGAAAAAAAAGTATCCATCACCGAGATCGTGACGAACAATAGAAAAAAAAAAGAAAAAAACCAATCCGCGAACGAATTACAGAATTACATACACATTCGTACATTTCAATCAACATTTGTAAATCCTCGAATTTGTCGAGATTCGAGCAAGTTTCGCAAGCACAGACACGACGATAATAATAAGAAATACGTCTTTTCCAGTAGGTAAGGTACGCCGCGCGTGGTATGATAATTTCATGGAAAAGCATTTTGCACGCACGAGTCGCCACGAAACCGGTATCAGCCAACCACTTGCTCGCGTGCTATCCGACATTATACATATCGCCAAGTATCGAGCAATGGCTGTGAGTGCTCGCGTGCTCGTTTTCCGCCATTGCGGCTTCGCTGGGACACAGCGTTACAACACAGCGAACTGCAGCGGTGCTGGTTTCTTCCGTTTTTTCTGTCGTTCGAAGCCAGCAGAGAGCTTCGGAGGAAAGCAGAGCCGTAGATTTTACGGCTATCTATCTATCGAGCCATTTCGTACGTGTGCCGGGTACAACGGTGAATTTTTCTCCGGGCTGAATTGGACTGTTGGAATTCCTCCGGGTCCAACCCGCCCGAGCCTCCCCCATCTTTTTCAGCCTGGACCTAGCCAGCCGCCGAAATGTGCCAGCCACCCGTTTCTGTTTGAAGAGGGAATTTTACAGTCGAATACACTTGATGCAAGACGTACAGTTCCACGTCCACGACTATCTTCTGCCATCGGCAGCCTCGTCTCTCTCTCGTCTTGCGACGTTCGGCTTCGACGTTTCCATAGACGACGACGCATCGTCGTGGCCGGTGGTCAGCCGCCGGATACCAGGAGCGTTGATTTTTTTCCCGGATAATCCAGAGAGAAATTCAAACCGAAGGCTCGAAAGCGTCAGGAATTGACGCAATATATATACGTTCGATGGCACGACGCGTGCGAGTCCCGATATATAAAGAACGAGATAAACGCGAGAAAAGTTAGGAGAAGAGACGAGAAGAAGGCTGGCTGTTTAAAATGCGAGCCAGTCGCGTAAAACGGATAGAAGGCTTCTTTGATACATCAGCCATATTTCCTGCAGCGCCCCGAGAGGCGGCAACCTCTCTCTCTCTCTCTCTCTCTCTCTTGTGTCATTCAATTAATTCGTAACTTCCCCCACATAAAAATACCGACACCCTCTTTCTTTTCTTCCGTCTGAAAGGAGAAAGGGGTGCACTGGCTGTGTGGAATTCCACGTTCAAAGCTCTTCTCTCTCTCTCTCTCTCTCTCGCCCAGAGAGAGACCTTTGCAGGGGGATAGCTTCCTTTGCCCTGCTCTTTCTGCTACTTTGTCGTGTTCTGCTACTTCTTCTGATACTTCTTTGTCTCTGTTTTCGTTTCTTTTCCTTCCTTTTTCTCCCATCTTCTCTTTTTCTTTTACTTCGTTTAACAGTTAGAAGAGTCGTCGTCGTCGTCGTCGTCGTCGTCGATGGCAGCGTGTTTGCACAGAGAACAGTTGCTGCTCTCGTTTCTTAGCCAAGGCGAAGAAGAAGCGAAGCTCCTTTTGTCTCTCGACGCTTCGCTGCAAAGGGAACTCTCTCTCTCTCTCTCTCTCTCTTTCTCTCTCTCCGCCTCGTTTCTAGAAGCGATATTTCCATCAGTTACGATTACGTTGCGGGAATTATAAATAATTTCATAGCAGAGGGATGCTTTAACGTTTTTTCGTCTCGTAACACTGTTTCAAGATTCGAGACGAGATTATACTTTGTATACTTCAAAGATGAAATCCAAAGAACAAGGGACGTTCGAAACTTTTCAAATTGATTGATACGTGTCACGCCGTTTCGTCGATCTTTGCATACGAAAGTCAAAGGAAGAGAGAAATAGGAACGAGAGGAAATCGCTACGCTTCCTGCATCCTTCTTCTTCTTCTTTTACATCGCGAGACTGGGAAAACGAGCGTTCCAGGCGAAAAAAGGAGGTGTTGATCGTTTCTGAATTCCGAAAGATAGCAACAACGCGTTTCTTTTATCCCCGATACTGTGCCATGAATAAATGCGCCATTTTAAAAATGACGCTTTCGCGCTTGAAAATCGACGATTCGTTTTACCATAAAAGTGTCGGAAAATGAAATATGACACTTTCGAGCTTGTTTTGCGAATCAAAATAGCAGAGAACGCAACTTTACAACCACACGAAATATCCGTTTTGAACTGTACTGTCCACTAGGTGAACAAAGTATGCCATACCTCAAACAATAAAACACAGCTGAATGAAACCTATGGCAAAAAAAAAAAAAAGAAAAAAGAAAAATCTGTAACCCTGATATACTGGAAAAACAGGATCGGAAACTGCGCAAAAAGAAAGAACAAAAATTGTAAAAAGTCTAGCTGTTTTGCAAAGTAAAAAAAATTAAAGTGTGAATTTCGCGTGGTTATTCATAAATTTTAATTGTGCCAGAAAGTCTCGCGGCTATTTCGACTCCGATCCTTTTCGGCGTGGAGGCCAAGAATGTGCAAAGTTGGCGTAAAATTAGGGGCTTGTTAGCGGAAACTGCTAACGTTGTGAACCATTAGCAAATTAATGACAGAATTTATGGAGTCTCGGTTTCGCGAACTACGCGACGACTTGTCAAACTTTCGAAACTCTCGCCCAGAAATTAGAATCAAGTCCTCGTCGTTACTCTCAGAGTTCCTTCACGCGGGCTATCTCAGTACTGAATGGTCCTAAAAACTTGATTAAATCTTGATAGCGTTTCCCTGCCAACACTTCGCTTCTTGCAACTGTCTCGTTTGACGCTTGCTATTTGCGAAAAAGAATCTATTCCTGCTGTGTTTCATAAACCATCGTTTCTCGTCAAGTGAAAAATCTACCGATCCATTTTTGATACTTTGACAAGAAATAAATCGTTCCGGATCGAGGTACAAACACGATAAATTAGCTGACGTTACATTTTGTAATTGAAATTGACACTTTATCGACTGAATCGTATCGTTGTCACCGTTCTATGGCTTCGCGTAGCACGTTTCTGTCATTTTGTTATACTTCTTCCCTCCTGGAACGACAAAGACTTTCTCCAACAAACGGAAGTAACTACACCCGTCCCTCAATTTACGCGGCACTTTTTTACGCGGAACTCTTTATACGCGGAATTGATTTACGCGATCTTATTTTACGCGGTCAGATATGTATATACATACGTATTTTCCTATAAGTTTTAAAATTGACAGTTTTATACAGTAGGTATTGTGAGATCGGTTGGCGGAACACGCGACGCAGAAAGAAACTTTGTTCAAAGCGTTGTCTTTGGCCGTAGTGCGGGAACGAACAGTGTGACTTTGGACGTTGAGAGGACGACATTGTCACTATACTGTTTAGATTTATAATTTATATGTTTTAATTTTAACCCAGTCGTGTCTAACAAACTTTCAATCACACGAAAGAAGAGAAAGTCGATGTCTTTGGACATGAAAATGAAAATTTTCAACCGACTTGAAGAAGGAGAAAAACCTACAGCGACTGCCAAGGCATATGGAATATTTTATTTATTTTTCCTTTTATACTGGCAGATTCAATTTAACACGATTTTCATTCGCGTAAATCAAATCCACGTGGAACGGATATTCGCGTAAATTGAGGTGTATTTAAATTTTATTTCGTTAACACTGCAACCGCACATGAACAGTTCGTGAAAACGTTTGAATTCCAACAGAGAGTGACGAATCAAAGAAAGAGAAGACGCGACGAAAGAAATATCTACTACATCGTTCTCGGAAGAGATTGATTGACAAAACAAATTAAAAAATTACGAAAGATCGAAGCAACGAAGGAAGCGTGATCAGTTTGAAAATCAGTAGGAGATCATGTAAACAACGATCGTCGAACGGGGAGAGGGAAAATAGGAAATGGTGAAAGAAAAGAAGGAAATAAAAAGGAGAAAACTCGATTTGTTCCCGTGACGAGGAGAAACCGGAAATACGATTTGTACGTACGATCGATCAAAACCCTCGTCTGGCGGGATCGCGGCCGACGTCGTTCCCATCGCAGCGATTCGATGAGCTAACGCCAACTTAACGCTACACACCCCACTGAGCCGCACTCGGTCAGATAACTCGTGGATTTTCGAGCACCGTGCAGATTCCCGCTCGCTCACTTGTAGATTCTTCGATGATTTAATTCCTATCGACCATTTAACACGTCACTTTGAGAGATCTCCTGCCGCAAAAAAGGACACCGAAGGCGAAACGATCGAAACTGAAAGCCGAGTTTTTCTAAAGTTTTCGTCGCAAATTTAATCAATTTGAATTATTCATTCCTCGGAAAATCTTTTTTGAACTTTACAGAGAAAAGAATTATTATTTGGCAACTTTAGTTATCGGAGACGATAGCGTTTTTGACGAGCGAGATATTTTAAGTGTCGATTCTCTCGATTCGACAACCGAGGGAGGGGAAGAGGGGGAGGGGGAGGGGGGCAGAGAATCCGCGGAAAAGGGCGAGCGTAAGGCGTAAGAGAATGGAAATCAATACGTGAAGTGAGCAGCAGCCAGTTTCAGGGCAGGAGCCTCGGTGTCGGCTTTAGAAAGCCTTGAGACGTCGTCTGTTCATCCTCTTTGGAGCCCCCTCCGATTCCGTGTTAAGAGAGCTCGAGCAAACGCGACGCGCAGGAAACTCGGAAAGACAAGGAGAGAGAGAGAGAGAGAGAGAGACCACGGTGAACTTCCATTCAGTACTAATGGGGTTAAACGCCTTAGCCATCAACCGAACGTCTCCCTCTTGATTCTCGGACGTTTCGATTCGGCTTCACGGCTATTTCCCGGTTCGCAGTTTCCTCGACCATCCTCCGCTCTCTTCCGCTTCAGCTTCTGCTTCTGCTTCTGTACAGGCCGCGTACAATTTGCTCGCTGCGCCGCAAGTTTCGCGAGTTTTCGCTTTAAATGCCTTGTATGCGGTTATTATACGCTGCCGGTGGTATAATAGTGTCGTGGCGCGGCAAATTTGGCGTGAAAGAGCACAGAGGGACGGATCTTCGTCTAATTGTAAGATACGTACGTAACTGCTTTAACCGCAACCGTATCGCGACCTATCGTTTCGCGTGTTTTTCGTCGCCAGTTTACGACGATAATTGGCAAATGTGATAAAATAGCTTGCTGAAAACTCGACATCGCATACATCTAACACTGTAGGCCAGCGTTGGCAAACACATGGCACGCAAGAGATTTTGTACGGCACTCAAAAAAATTAATATAAAAAAAAATCATGTGATAAACTTTAACTTTATGTAACAAACTTCTTTCAAACTTGTGTGTTTTTTAAATTTCTAATTAACGTAGCACTAAAACCCTTCACAGACTTTGCAACGATTCTATTTCAAAAAACTTTCAAAATTTGCCACCAAGTTGGCCTTGCATTCATTAATATATTTTATATGCATGCATTGAAAATTTTACTAAAAATTCAAATTTATTATAATATAACAACTTTTATATTTTAATTTTGTACTGTTTCTTTATATTCAATAAATACAATTACATGAACTTATATCACGCAATATGTTTATTTATATATAATAAATATTGGCCATAGATAATACTGGCACGGAGTAGAAAATTGAAATGAATTTTTATCTAAATTTGGCACAGCGATCAAATCTTATTTGCCATCCCTGCTGTAGGCAGTTATCTTTCAATTGGAAAATATAAAAAGCATTTGCAGTTTGGAGGACTGCAAATATTTTTCCTATAATCGCCTCCTTTCAATAACCGTTTTAAAGCATGAAAGAGTAAAAGACAGAGACGCATAAAGGGGCGAAGAATTTAATAAACGCGAATTAAATTCCTTCGGCGGAGATATATATTTTCTTTCTGTTATTCGATAATTGACGATAATATGAAATTCATTCCCCTGGTATGCTAGCGTCGAAACGATTTTTAACTTTTTCTTTGGTAAATGGATCATTGAATTTCTTTGTGTACAAATCTTTTCCTTGCGTGTAGGAACGTAAGTAGAAACGTCCAGTCTGTGGTAAGACCACTTGCCTACGCGAAGGCGCATAAACTCCAATTTTAATTAATTTAAGTACTATAATATCGTTCAATCGAAACTATAACGTTTCACGGTGTAAATTTTATGCCAACGATTCCGTGTACATCGTCTTTCAATTTAAAAAAAAAATCCATTCGAGTGTAAAAAGTATTAATGTTTGCTGATATAAATGAGCAACACTCTTTTAGGAAGTTCATTTCGTAGATTTCGAAGCATATGTGCACGTCTTTCGTTTGTGTAAAATCGTTTAAACAAACAACAATGTTTTATGAAACTTCTTATTGAAATTGAGTTGCTTTGACGAACACATTTCGCACTCACTGTGTGAATTATAACTCGTTAAATTATCTCGAGCAAGGCAGGAGAGAAATTCTGTTGAAATTTACCTTTGTGTGCCATGTCGTCAGCGGTGACAGAGGCTAGGAGGCCGGTGGCGCCCGGCCATGGAGCGACCGCAGCGCCTAGTTGCTGCGAAGGCAGAATCTTCGGGCCTTTAGGCACTTCCGGTCACTGAAACAATGAAATTTTCTACTTAAAATCATCCTCATTTTAATTTAACTAACCGCGCGTTCAACGAATCTCGCGTCACAGATTCCGCGATTTTTCACCTAAAATTCCCCTCCGTCGTCCCATAGAAAAGTATATGATCTTTCTTCTAAATTTATTCTAAAAATGATTTCAAATCAATCAATGTACCGTGAAAGCAAGTTAACTTAAAATCATCCTCATTTTAATTTAATTAACCGCACGTTCAACGAATCTCGCGTCACAGGTTTCGCCGCGATTTTTCACCTAAAATTCCCCTCCGTCGTCCCGAAAAAAAGTATATGATCTATCTCCTAAATTTATTCTAAAAATGATTTCAAATCAATCAATGTACCGTGAAAGCAAGTGGGAGGATAAATTCTGTACACGCGTGGAGATTTTCTCAAACTGTGTGCCCGTGCGACATTCAAGATCAGATTAACCTAATTCCAAAAACCAGCTCGCCGATCGTCAACACTTGTGTAAATTTGCTATCTCGCAATATAATCGGAAACACAATGTTCTACGACAAGTGTTCTATCCCATAATGAAACAGTTGGCGTAGATTTCGATACAAAAGATTGCACAAGAATCTCTAATTATTCGTAGACATGCGTATGAATTTCTCGAGAATCTTCTCTCCTTTCTCTCGAGATATTTACTACTACGCGTAACTTTATCGTACCAAGATTTTATTTCGTCTACTTATTACAGTCACATTCACCGATATCATCCTAATTAATAGACGTTCGTTAATTCGAATACGACAGGAGAATCGTGCCATAACTACTGCCGTGCACTCGCGTAACGAACATTGAAAAGGTGTCCCTGCGTTCTAATTGGCTCCATATCAAGCAACAACGACGCCGCCAGGCTCTAGAAAAGGTACGACTTGTTGAGCAAAAGAATCGGCATCCTACGAGAGAACTTGAGGGCCACAATGCGTTCCTCTGCCCGACGCGAAAAACCCTTTTTATAAGCTTAGATACACGCGCACTGCCACACGTGCCGCGTGTGTACATACGCGTAAGTATATTTCTTCATTTTGAACGGTGACGACACGTCGAGTGTCGTAATTACCCTCCTCGCGTCGCTTCTGAACAGAGTTACGCGTGTGTAACGTGCAACGTGTCTGTTGGAAGCACGGTCTGTCAGCCGGTGGCTGGGAATTAAAGCGGAAAAAGAAAAGAAAAGGAAGAAAAAAAAAGAAAGAAACAGAAATGGTGTATCAGCCGGAAACACGAAGGGGTCGAGAGTGGCGAGGCTGGCGCGATAATTAGCGTACAAACGAGGATCGATCTGGATATACAGAGAGGAGAGAGAACTTTCTGTCTGTGACTTTGCTCTTCTCGATCAATCGCAAAGGAAGCCGGGGGTGGTTCCGACACCCTTCGACAACGTCGACGAAGACTTTTTGTTTTGTGAGACAGTGTCGTGTGAGCATGTACACGTACTGTTTGATTATCGGTTTCAAAATGCATTGTTTCGTGATGGAAGATTCGGATTATCGGATCGAGAAGAGATTTAAGTAATTATTTCTTGAAACGAGTTACTCGGAAGAGTTGAAATAAAAAAAAGAAAAAAAGAAAAAAAAAGAAAGAAACTGTTTTTCCTCTGAAAAGCACTGACTGTCGTTGTTTTCGAAACGTTCAACCCCGAAGAATCGTCTCATTCACTGGGTAACCGGCGTCAAATCGTCAATTCACTTTGGTACTCGTGATCGTTCTGAATAAAAGTCGACACGGTGACGATGAACCGGTGGTTTCATTTTTACACGCTCAGCAACAGCAGCAGCAGCAGCAGCAGCAGCAGCAGCATGGTTTCGCGACCCATTGAGACGCGATTTCCCTCTGTCGTGCTCGCGTGCTTCGACAGTAGGTGGCAAAAAATAACGATTTCAGGATTTATTACGTCCTAATTAGTTCATTACTCTTGCGTTTTTTTTTATCTCGTCGCGGCTCACAAAGCGCCCTGTTACGCGCTTTTAGTTTCCCGGACAAGCGACGAGACACCTCGTGCATTTCCTTTTATCAACCAGCGCACGCTCGCGCGCGTTCGTACGTTGTTGAAAGACTCTGCTTTTATTACGATGGTTTCGTTTATTGCTGCAAAGCCGCTGTTCGAATATCAAACAGGAGACGAGGAAGGGAGGATATTATTAAAAATACACTGCCCTTTATTGCCAGAGAAACAATAAAAGAAGGCAAGAATTATTTTTCTCGCTCGCTTCTTCAAGTTTCTCTCTATAATATTGTTCGCCTTCTTGAGAGAGAACGAGGGAGCGTCAAACGTGAGACGGAGGACTGTAACAAAATTGAGGAGAACAGGAGGAAACGGAGCGCAGACGAAAAGGGGAGAACACACACACACACACACACACACATACACAGAGAGAGAGAAAGAGAGAAAGAAAGAGAGAGAGGGAAAAGCGGAAAGGGAGAAAAGTACATCGCACTCGCATATTGTGCAAGAGGATTACCTCGGATTATGCGCGACTGAGCGCAAACAAGATCGCGCTGGTTTGTGTTTACAAGACGCCAAGCTGTCGATTTAGTGAACTCCGGGCACACAGTCTATCTACCTCTGTGTACTCGCTTCCGTCGATTTGCATTAAGTCGAAACCAAGTCATTAACCAAAAGCACGATCCATCCATTTTTAACACGAGATTTGAATATTTCCTCCATTATTATTCCGCGTACATAGATCCTCCAGTAAACAGCGTGCGTTGATAAAAATTGAATAAACTTCTTATGAAGAGGACAACTAGATTGTCGCAAGGGTTCAAGACTTGTTCAACTTGCGAAACAACACGATACAGAGGTGTCGCGTTATACAGGCTGATGGTAATAGGTTCCATATCCACGAGCTAGCAACGCATTATGCTTTACATATCCGGCGAAACAGTGTTAATGGCACCGGCATCCAGCATCACCACCGGCGACGCACTCTAAATCCACCCCCCCCTCCCCTCCATCCCTTCCGACGTAATACACGAGCAAACCCACAGGAATTAACTGCTCGCTCGCGCTATCGTACGCACTGACTTTCGCCGCCATTCTATTTCCGCTTTACGCGCATTAATTAATAATTCCCACGAACCAATTCGCGACGAATGGACGCGAATCTCTATCGAATCAATCGATGGAAACTTGTCGTTCTTTGTCAACGTCTTTCTATCGATTAAGTAAAATAAGAGAGATTCTCATTTTTTCACGGCTCGGTTTCGTATTATTTAACGCAGATGCACGCGGACGTGCACGTCGTCCATCACGCGTGCACGAGAATAACACAAAAGGTTAATGAATTTAGGATAATTTATTTTCGTAATGGTAGTTTTTATATACGTGTGTAATAAATCGCTGAACGCTCCATTGATCAACGTTAATGCGCATATGTATATCATTTACGCGATATCCACGGCTGTTTAACGACACGTTAATAATATGTATAGTTAACTGGCCGTTAAACGATTATAGATCTTACGGAAGCTCTTCCAGCCGTGTAAAACGATTTACTTTAATGCAATTCCGGCCTTCCAAGGGGAAAATCTCTACTTACACACGTTCTTACAAACGTTTCTTCTCCCCTTTCGCAGACGCGATTTCAATTTTTTCTTCATATACGCACGAATGAAGTATTCCTCTTTTCTCTTTTACGTGAAACAAAACAAAATTGTAGAAAAATCAGCAGCCTAATTACGAATCTTCTTTTCTCCAGTTTGCTTCCTACCTGCGTAAACCGCGAATAATTAAAACTCTTACTCGCCGTTCTAAGCGAGAAACCTAATTTTCATCAGACATATCGGTGTAATCTGCCGAGAGCTGACGATTGTTCGAAACAGATGGACCATAAAGGGTTATAGAAGAATCTCTTTCATCCTCGAATATGCCACCGTTCGATCACCTCTTCACGTACAATCAATACACGCCTAAGCGTAACGCGGTAGACCTATGCAGGCACAAAACAGTTTTTAAGCGTCGAAAACTGAGCGAACTGCCGGTAGAAAAGCCTCGGCGAATAACGAACCCTCGACTCGAAGGGAAAGGCACGTTCACAATGTGCACGTCGAATGTCACCGCGGGGTGTCCAACACTTGTACGCGAGGCATTCACCGCGGATATACGCGAGTTCGTTCGCTTCACGGGGTTTACACGAGTCGAGTCATGTAGTCTATTGCCTAATTACACCATAATACTGCGCGAACTACGCGCGACGAGAGATACAGGGAAACGGAGAATATTCAGTCAGACAGAGATTACACACCAGGTATTTGACGAAATACGCACGCTACGTAGTTACGAACTCGAAAGTTTCCCTTTGAACGGAAGACACCGTTTTTTGAGAAACAACATTATTATAATTAAACTACTTCTCTTTAGATATAATCTATCTTCTTCAATAATTAATCGCAGATAAAATATTTGTGACAATCGAGACAATTTTTGTATTATTTTTTTTCTCTCTCTCTCTTTTCAACGCGCTGATCGCGCGATTATTATTCGTTGTTATTGATTTTCACGTCGTTAAATAGCGTCTCTGGTTCGTTCGCGGCGTCGGAAGGGAAGCGTGTTTGCCGACGCGACGCGTAATCGGTTTTCAGAAACGTGACTCTCTCTTCAGCTCGCACGACGTGTTCCGCTAAATAGACGCCGGCGAAAGGAAGCAACCCTCTCGCTTGTCTTGCCGCTTAATAGTCAGTATCAGCGACTACACGGTGCGTGTGCGAGGATGCAGATTGCATACACGTACCGTATAATACAGCTTAAGGCACAATACACCCTCTATGGGCGCGTTATATCAGGGATGAATGTGATTGAACGGTACGTTGAGTTTCACTGTCTCTGTTTCGCCATCTCTCGCGCACGCTTGCACGCGTGTCTCACCCTCTCCGTTGCTCACGCAACTGTTCGAACAGCCTGCAGATCTTTCCGCAAGATCCATCGAATTGATACGTTGAATTGTTCGTTTCAATTCAACGATGATAAATTTTCACGAAAGCACGAGCGCGAGTAGTTTTCATTTTCATCCGCATTTCGCTGGCCCGAGAAAGCCGGAGAATTATCAATTTAACAATCTAAGACGGATCGGTCGAGACAACGAAACTTTAATCACTGAAAGAACAAATAAATCAATAATAGCCTTTTACTTCGACAGATGATTCTCATGAAATACGAGCCACTCTTCTTGGCAACTTTAACAAACTAACAATTAATTTAAATAAGCGCCCATACAAATAAGAAAAGTATTCAAAATTGCAGTTCAAAGAAAACAAATTGTTGCGACACGGCGTTCAGCGTTCGTTCGAATTCATTAATCCCGAGTAGAAGTGAAAAACTCAGTCAACCGAATTAATACTTCTTGAGCGTAATAAATCAATTTAACGCTCAGATTTTCGTTGCTCAATCAATTAAGTACTGCCCGATTTAACGTTAATGATTCGAATGAAATAATTTTGTCTGACTTGGAGTGATCTCTCGATTAAGAACTAAATACATACTGCGTGAATACGAAATTCTTAACACAGCGTTGTCGCGTTAACGCTATTTCATTTTATTCATCTTGGCGTCTCGATATGTAAAATTAGCAAACTTTACGAAGGAAAGCAAAGAGCAAATAAAGATCTTGAATTTACGATTTCGACGCAAATTATCTGCATCTGTTTCTAATTTTAAATGGGAAACGAAACGATCAGAAATTCAGACTGAATGATTTAGAAAATAATCGTTTCTTCATCCAGCCTTTCAAGAAACACTGTTACGCAAAATTTTGTATCTATTTTAATTCATTTAGAGAATAATCATATGACTGGCCATTAATAACCCTTTTACACCAGAGTGAGTATAATTATTAACTGACTAAACGACCAGAGAGGTAAATCTAATTTCAATAATCGTAAAGTACAATTTTTCTGCTCATAGTTCAAGCAAAAACATGAGTACAAATAATTAATTACATCGATCCAATCCAATGTCGGTCGGTATTAGTTTTTAAGGGTAGGAAAGTTGCTGAGAAACGCGGAGAAGTTGCAGCAGCAAACGAAGACACGTGGATTACGTACCAAAAGCTGCCGTCGGCCGATGCTTATCGCCCGGCCAGCCTCCTCAGGGGCGCGCAGCACAAGGAATCCGGAACTATGTAATAAGCAACGTGGTATCGTTGCGTACACTTTGTGCACTTTGGCACAATTTTCACGAAACCAGAGGCTCGTCGCGTCTGTTACAGTCACTCGCGTTTCCTACCACTGTGCAACGTATTGTCCCTTGCGAAAACTTCAACAACAAACACCGGATGAAAATCAAGAGAATCAAGTCCAACAAAATCTTCAACCGATCGATCTACGATTCTCTCTCTTTCTCTCTCTCCCTCTCTCTCCTTTATTTACTTTTAGAAATATATCGGATCTTCTTGTTCCAAGGATCTCTTTGATCGTCTCTGATCGTTCACGAAATTCACCGACTGGTCGAAACGAGCGTTTGAAATCCGAGACGAAACTGCGCGAGAACACTGTCCGGGTATTCTATCGACGATTATCGGGCAGAATTAAATCCTCGCGGAGGCTGAGTACTCGCTTGGCAGCAAGCGGAATGCGACGGGGGTGGCTCGTACGATCCGTACGAGCGCAGCACACGTGCTGCTCTGCAGCGTGATTCTTCTGCTTTCTTGGCTCTCTCTCCAGAGAGAGAACCCCCGTGTTTCCTCACACACACACACACACACACACACACACACACACTCACACACGGGGGTTATAGACAACGTGCGATATAGACGAAGAGACAGAGAGAGAGAGAGAGAGAGGGAGAGAAATAGAGATAGAGAGATAGAGAGGGAGAGAGAGAGAGAGCGAGCAAAGGCAAAAAGCTCGAAGAGAGAGCACTAGCGGGCAACGCTGGCCATGGAAATATTATTAGGTAAAGCACACGCACGGACTGGCACGCAACGACTTGCGGACTCTCGTTGGGTCGTGCTGGCGACCCCGCGATTCGTGTTGGTGCCGAGAAGTACGTTGGACCAATGGGCGGAGGGCAACGCTGCCACCACCACCCTCGAAACTGCTCGACAGTGGGGATGCTGGCTCCGCTTCGTGACATCATCGATTCTGAATGGTGGAAATGCTCAACCGTGCGGAAGGCTCATCGGAGGGCGCGTGGTACAACTACGCTGCGCAGACGCGCAGTTCAACAGAGTTGGGAAAAGGGTGCGTGCGATAAGTTCGCGCCAGATGGAGACCGACTGCCTACTTGCGCGCCACGATCGCACTGCCTTCGAATTCGATTTTTATTCGACTTTTCTCGGCTCCAGTCTCTCTCTACCTTTCCATACAAGCTTTCCTTTCGACCCTTTGGATATTCTCCAAACGGGCGTTTGCAGAAATCAGGGTTTCTAGGCTAGGCCCTTCCTCGCTTCTGGAAGACTGGGAAAACACTTGTCACTACCGGCGAGGAAAAATGACATCTCTGTCTTCTAGCGACCTTACGATCTTTAAACGGTTTCTTTTTATTGCAGAAAGAAATTTTCAGATTTCTTCGTTTCAGAGGGAAATTTTCACAAATTTCGAAAAACTTAACAAAAATATTTCTGTTAAAATGTCGCTTGTTAGTAATCTTTTCCATAAATAATTGACACACGTGGCAGGATGTTATTCGATTCTGGAAAACTTCGAAAAAAATTCAACCCCTGACAAGCTCGCGGATTCATTGTCATAGAAACACGTCTACCCGAGTAGATGATGCAGAGTGGCGAGCAGGTTCTCACCTTGGAAATCCCCGGTGCATGTATTGAAAATATAATTTCCAGTGGCCGCCTTTACGCGAAAACGGTAAATCTAGTCACGCGTGGCTCGGTTGTGGGTGCTATGCACTCGAAAGTACATGGCGTACCGAGGGGGTGAGTCACCCTCTCTTCTTCTGTGACGAGCTCGCACAGACTACCCCGCGAGTCGCTTCGAGACGAGGGGTGGCCCGGCAGGCAAAGGAATAACTGCATCAACCCCTGTCAGTGGCGCGAGCATTTAGGTCCTCCCTTTACTAAGAAACAAGCGCGTTTCACACGGAACGCCTTCGATAACGAATTACCACCGATTCTCAGATACACAACAACCCTACACACAACTGTAGAATTTGTGAAATTTTTGAATGAAACTGACGTTTCCAATTATCTTTTTCAAATATTTCAGTCTTTGAAGATGGCTAGAATGATAACACACGTTTGCACCATTTAATGGGCGTCATTTTAGATACTAGCTACGATTCCCGTGTACATAAATGTTCGCAAACGTACTCCGCTATTTATGGCGAAAACGTGCTATCAAACGTTTTACTCGATCATTAACGAAGCAATGATTAGCGGTACCTAATTGCGCTTGCGCGCAAATTAGATTTCAGAAATCAAACTCGAGTAACTCGCGAAAGACGATGTTTCTCTGAACAGTCGAATCGTTTGATTTTTATCAAATCCATTCCTCCACTTGATCACTATTAAACTTCAATTTTTTCCCCCCAACAAGCGTAAGTTTGAACAAAACAGAGCCTATCGGTGCGACAAAAATATTTTACTTGTTGCTGTAGAATCACAATTTATACCGCAGATAGAAAGTCAAATGTTAATCAACTAAAACAAGATGAAACAGAGTGAAAATATGACTTTAGATTTTACCAGTTGGATACATGTTGTTCAGGAGGCTGTAGATTGCAAGTCACGATGTGAAGCCAGCTTTAGGAGATCCACGCTGTGGAAGTAACGCGTTTCGATTTTGCGTTAGCTCAGCTACGCGTGAATCCAGCCAAGGTCAAGTCGTTCCCCGTTTCCGAGCATCCCTCCGCCGCTCGGCTAAGATCGATTCTAACGAATTTCATATCTAGGGTGGATCTGTATCAGCATGGGATAATATTTCCACACTGGCTGTGATTAGTCACACCTTTCTCCTTTCGCTTGATTGGACTTTCCTCCGGTGATTTTCCTAAAATATTTAGGTTAATTTAAGTATACCTAAGTAGATTCGCATCTAAATATAATCAACGTAAAAATAATCTAGATGAAAATTAACGATACTAGTTTCTCCGTCGATAAAAATTTCTTTGACACATTCTCACCGTTGTTTCTTACGTTTGCAAAATGATTTGTAATTTATCAACGACTTGATAAATTTTATTACAAATGTATTTCAATATTAACGACATTAACGAGGGATGACGAGAAGAACGAAGAGTGGAGATTAATGAAAGGAGAGCGTGAAACCTTTTGCTAATAGATTTAGTCACGTTCTTACGCCGTACGTTGAACGTCCTATTCTACTAGCCGGTATGTGACAGTGCTAGAATCGCCAATTTCTTTTACGGGAATTATCTAATTATCTATATGCTAATATAATAATCGCCAGACTCTCTTCGAAAAGAAATGGAGGATAAAATTAATTTATCTACCAATCACCAATTGTGTAAACGTAAAAGTACGTCAATAAACTCACGTGAAAAATTCGATTTCTTTCTTCAGAAGAATACTCGTGGTCAAATTAATTAAAAACTCTGAATCATTGCATCACGTTCGCAATAGAAAAGGATATCGAAGTTCTCCCGAAATAACGAAAACACGATTAAAAATTTAGAAATAAATTTTTAAAAGATCGAAAAGCAGTGCAGAAGTTATTTGAAGTTTCAGAAGGTGTACCTACTCAAAAAGTAGATCGAGACCCTCAAAGGTATGCCGTGGATCTTGAGTTCTCTTGAATGTTCAGTTCCTCTAAGCATTACGTTCAAGTGTATTTCAACCACTCGTCTAACAATCAACCAACCAACCAATCAACCAACCAAACAGGTATATCATCTTTGCTGCATCTCCTCGAGCTAAATTTCTTTTTCATTCAACTTCATTTCTCTTGACAATTGCTCCAAATCATTTACAACTTATACAAGATTAATAGGACAGTGTGGTGGTGTTGATTTAACTAATTAGTGGAGTTACTACGCAGGAACTAGATAGTGTTCTGCTCTAGTACAATTCGCCCATTAACCTCTTTGCAACCTCATTGCAAAGCACAGAGTTGTCCATTGACCAAATTGCACGTCTCTTCGAAATCTTTAAAATCTTTGTCAAATCTACTTTGTCAAATCTGACCGCGTCTTGAAAATGTTGCCTATATAGGATGGTATGTTGGGAGCGGAGCGTTGCTGTCGGCGCGCACAGAGGGGACGAGGACAGGTGAAAAGTAGGCGCTCCGTAGCGGGGAGAAAAAAGAAAGGTTAGGTCTCGCGCGAAGGAGCAAAAGAGCGAAAGAGCTCGTAGAAGGGTAAAAACAAACAAATTAACGTCAGAGTCGCTTGTTTATTGTTGGGTGGGAACACGGTAACCACGCCTTTGTCAAGCACGCCCTCCGAGCGTTATATTCCCCTTTTTGCCCCACTACCATCAACGCCCCTGAGTCAGTCAGTTTTCCACCCCACTCTGCGTTGTGCAGCGATCGGTGGTGGAAATGACGTCAGTTCTGTGTGTGTGCCAGCATGCAACAGGCTGTTCCGAAACCGTGGACGTTCAACGCTTGCGAAACATTAGCCTCGACGATGCCCTCCACCGGCTAATAATTAACATGTAAACGATGGCTTGCTCGAATATTAGGGGATGAGCAGCGACTCTGATGGCTCGACGCTCGTCCATACTTGTGCATTCTCCACACGATCGACTCGAATCACGCGGCGTCATTATGTTTCAAAAACAACGTGTAAGAAAGAATTTAATAGTTTGATAAATTTGCAGCAAATAATTTTCACTCCTACTTTGGTGTTAACACTCTCCCCCCTTTCTGATCGTGGCTAGCTTGTCGACCAAACAACGGGGTTGTTTCAGTGTAAAAATTCTACAACGAGCTTCCCTGTTAGTCGTCTTTTATGACATGCAGAGATTACGTTGGGCCTATTCTATCTCCCGTGCCGACAGGGGGATGCGGATAGGAAACTCCTTTCATAAAAATATGAATCTGCGCAAACGTTTCCGGCCTAACGTCACGTAAAGTACTCGGTATTTAATCTAATATAGCGATTCGCACGAGAGAAGAATCTCAATGAAAAATGTAACCCCGGTGCGCCGATAACAGTGGCTGGTAGGGTGATTCCGTGGGGTCGGGTAGGGAGGAAGGTCTATCCAGGTTCGGACGTTCAGCGAGAAAGCCAGCGCGGATTGTAAATTATACTGGGCAGATAGAGAGAAATTCATGCTCTGATGACGCAGCGTTAACCACTCTCCGGTCATGCGATGATCAAAGGTAACAGTAATGGCCCGTGAGAGGATATCCGCTTGTATTTCGCCTAATATACTGCTGGCTAAATGCTGACGCGATTTCGAGAGTTGCTGCTAGCGCAGAGACGATGGGGAAACCGGGGGAAGGGGGGAGAAAGACAGGACTGACAGACTTGAAGTTTACCATTTCTATGGATATTCGAGATTCGACGAATATATTATTTTTAGAGGAAACAATGCTAGTAATTGAAAGAAATAATCGAGACGCAGCTGATGTTCTGCAAAAGTTCATCTACACATATATATTTCAGAAATGTACATAGCAATGTGGAACATTTATTTGGTACGAAGTCAATTATATTATAAAGTATATTTCTTTTTGTTTTTTTTTTCTACCGAACGATAAAGAATCTATTTGCAACGGACTAAGAAACGAGAAAATTCGCGAGAAGGAAGCCAAAAGCAGAGAGAGAGAGAGAGAGAGAGACCGGAGGACTGGAAGATCATAAATTGTTGGAGCAACGTGTGTACCTAACGTGCACGCACGGCCGAGCGCGAGATCGCGCTTAACCTGCCTTTCAAAAATTTCACACGTTACCGATCTTCCGACTCAGTCGCTACTCTGCAAGTCGATCCATCATTTCGCTAGTTTAGCCCGGAATCCACGAAAATTATCCGATAACGCGGCGCCCACCTCTCGTTTGTCTTTGCCGAGCGTCTATCATTCTCTCTCTCTCTCTCTCTCTCTTTCTTTCTCTGTCTCTGTCTCTCCTTGTTTCTCCTCTTCTCCATGATGGACGTCGCTTCGATCGTTTGATACCGGCCAACTTCCTCGCGAATGATAAAGACCTTTATGACCTGATGCGTACGAGCCACGCGATTGCGATGCGATCACAGAACAGAGACAAAGACAACGCAAAAGTGGTGCGGTATCGCACGACGAAGGAAACGGAATTGTCGCATGCTGATTTCTAATGAAATCTCAAGGAAGGATTTCTACGACTGTAACTGAAAAAAAGAAAGGTAAAATAAATATTTGGCAATTATCGACTATTTTAGATTTTTCGGAAAAATCGTCGAGAAACTAGACGGCGGAAACTAAACTTGAACGTAGGAAATTCGTTGGCTATTTTCTCTCGTTCTCCCTATCAATTCATCTTTATCGACACAGAGCGACGTTTCGCTGTGTAACGTGTGTACACGTATGTATACTCTGGTTTCTGGTATAGTTAGGGTCCGAAATATCCATAGCATCTGGCCGAAAGTGTGAGAGGGGCATTGTGCCTCGTGCATAGTTGACATTTCCTCGGTACATTCTCGGACCTCGGCCCTGACCAGGCACATGATTAGTATACGCACACTTGACCTGGCCGACCTATTGTCAGCACAGAAAGAGAGAGAGAGAGAGAGAGAGAGAGAAAGAGAGAGAAACACCATTATAGCGATACTGAACAGGAACACCCCATTATTCGACACCCTGGGGGTACACTGTGTACACGTCTGTTGACGCTTTATTAAAGTTCGCCTTCTCGTTTCTTGCCTAAGCGCTTCATGAACGCGTGGATTCAATTCCGCCGGGATTTTTATTAGAAATATGTAGAAAAGCTTTCGCAAGAAAAAGCGAGTTCCTACGCTTGATGCGTAATAATTTGTAACAAAGCTTTTGCTTTGAAAAGTCCAAGGACCAAAGACAATCCACCAATGGACCAATGTTACAAAGAGAAGAAATGATTTTGAAGAATCAAGAAGCCAAAGTGTCTACCTATGCTCCGTAAGCTGGCACCAGAAGACGACGTAATTCCTAGCATTCTTCGAACGAAATCCCGAGCGTTCCCACATGAGCCAATGGAGAGGTCACGAGGGGGTGGATCCACTCTACGAGAAAAATCACAATAAACACTTTGAACCGCTGTTGCGGGATCAGTGTCGAGAGACTGAGATTAGAGAAAGGAACAAAATTCCATGAAGAGATTATGTGTGTATGTGTGTGGAGAGACGATGAGTGGGATTGCGTAGGATTAAATTCGAGTAGGTGCCTCTCTTGCCAAAGAGTAGGAATCTATTGCTTCACACGAACGTTTCTCTTTCCTTTCTTTCGTCGCACGAATGAAGGAAATCCGATGAAATTATTTCAACTAAGCATGTAGTTTTCGTCGAGCAACGTATCCTCATTATTTTTCAGACAATTGTCAGACATTTTCGCATTTAACATCTTTGAAATAACGCGGCTAAGAGTAGCCTTCTGCAGTAATTCAATAGCCATACCCGGGCGACTAACTCTTTGCATTCAAAAGCCAGCGAAACACCCTCCCCCAACCGCAAATACCCACTTATGTCTAGAGGAGAAAGAATATGCCGACAAAAAGAAGCATACAAATATATATATATATATATATATACTATAACCCATAGAGTGTTCACCTTGCCATGCTGGAAGATGTCTCTTCAAACCGGCGTACAAAGATATTTATACAAAGAAGGGATCGAGAGGGTGCGTGGCACACAATAAAACTGTGCCTGGATTTAAAATCTCTCCTCAGTGGAAATCGCGTTACCGGCTCTCGCGAACGCGCGCCCGTGCGAAGGGATTAAATAGCAACGCAAAGTTCTCCACCCATTTCCACGATATTCACCGCAGGGTGTTCTTGGGTAACCGCAGATGCGACACTTCAAAGTGATGTCGCGAAACTCTGTCACGGGACTCTGTTACGCATGTAAACACCACGCAACGTGCACCGGCTGAGGATAAACAGAGGGGTGAGGAGGGTGAGTGGGTGGCTGCACCCTCGTTAAGAAGCGCGCGCGGAATTTAATTCGAAATAAAGGGCTTGAAACGTGTTTCTCAGTATCCTTCTCACTCCTTACTTAGATCGCCCCAAAAAAAAAAAAGAAAAAAAACACTGTCTGTTCTCGAACTTATGAAAATTTCACTTGTATTTGTATTCACTCTGACGACACAGGCAAATATAAACAAAAGTATTTGATTATATACGAGTTATTTGTCACATAGAAAAGACTCTGTATTAAATGTAATTGTAACTACAAACAACAGCGTCAACTCTGAGCTTGGATATGAGGATAAATCTGCATCGCAAGTCTTCCACTCTATTAGCCCGTACACCATCGTTTAACATACCTTCGCAGCATCCGAGAGATTCCATCGTGCTAAAGATTCTCACGGCGGTCATTACGGTGGAGACGATCAAGATTCAAAGGACGATCAGCACGGTGACGTATAATTTTCACCGCGTGCGCACAACACGGTGGTCCATTTCCCAGTCGACAGTCATCTGTCGGGCCTCTGTTTGACCGCCTGTATAAAGTGTCTTATTGTTATTGTGGGCAGGCAACCGGCAGGTGACCGGTCGCCGGGTCATCTTATACGCGTACCACGCGTTTTTTCGCGCAGCGTGTCTAGGATTTGCACCACGTTCGCCGGCCATTTCTGCGCGATCCGAGGGCTAGTGTTACACTTCTGGGTGGTTCACGGTTTCACCGGGCGACCAGCTCTTCCCTTTTCTCCAGAACACGACCCCGAGATCGTTTACACGTGGGTAGAACTCTTTCCGTGAAAGTCCGCAGCCGCCGCGCCGCGCCGCAGTAATTACTTTGAAACTCGCCGGATATCTTTCTCAGCTTTCGACGTCGCTTTATCTTTACGCGGTAAGAACAAAGATTCCATTTTTAAGTACATAATATCCAAAAGCAGTAAAATATCCAAAGCAGTACCTAGTTCTCCAACAGCGATGGTAAAGAGAACAAATTTCTCAACTATTTTACAGTTTTCTACTTTTCCGACACCACGTTCTAAAAAAAAAAAAAAAAAAAATAATTTTCTGACGGATAAAATTAAAATCAACAGAAAAACTCGCAAATTAATTGTTTTTGTTTGTCGGTGTGACTGTGTAAGCGTGCGAACGTCAGAGTTAGGTAATACACGCCGTGACACGTTAGGGCACACGCTTGTTGGCGTCTGTCGCGTGCAATATTTGCGCGCAAAAATCCCAGCCATGGTGTTCGGTTTCGCGAATGTCTGCTGAGTCAGGAACCCGACCATCGATCACTTATTGTTAGCGACCGAACAGGCGTCGTATCGCGACTGCACTTATTTGCTTCGACACCCTTTTCGCCGACACAATTCTGTCATTTCCATAAAAAGTCCCGATGCTGATAGATCGGCGCTTTCAATTCTGCTCGAACGGAATAGATCGCCGTGCCGATCCGATCGAATTATTTGTTGCCTCTTTGAGATTCACCTCCTGTTTCGTTAATTGTCGCGATTACTATGTTTCTTTCTAACGATCAAACGACGAATAAATGAAAAAACTCAGTGCTATATCTGGATTTCGTTCCTCCACTCTGACTTTACGCGTTTGCATGAATATTCATAGCCGTAATCGTAATCGTTTCCCCGAAATGTACAATGCCCGCGCGAAAGACAATGTTTCAGCTGCGCGGAGCGATTCGTCGCGGCCTCGCTCGATCCCGTGGCGAACAATGAACGAAATTATCGGGATGGCGAGGCAGCACGCGCCACGAATCGACTCGTCGTCCGTCGTATATACGCGTCAACTCGATGGAATCACGATGCCACGTTGACTCGACAGCTCGAGCGTGAATCCTAAATGTTCGTAGTGCACGCCACTTGGACGTGTCTCGGTCCTCGACAGCAGCAGCGGTCCGAGACGAATCGCACAAAAGTTGACGTCTCCATCTCTCACGATCGGCAACGAGCTGGTCACGCCCGTCGTCCTTCTTTTGTCGCTGGATTATGTTGTTGGCTAGAGATTTATTATTCGTACAAGGGTGTCTTGTTATTATCCACGCTCGATTCCGGTCGTTTAGGGTGCTGTTTGTTCGAGTTGCCTTCTTCATTGTGCTCTTGTGTAGATATCGCCTTTCCGCCGAAGAAATTTTGTCGAGAGGTTGTTGTCACGGTCGATCCGGCGTTACCGAAATTTTTATCTTATTCGAGTCGTAATGTCAAAATAGTATTGCCTCGTTTTCAAAAAAAATTATATTCTTAGCTTCCAGACATAATTTCACTATTTTTGCGAGATTTGTATCTTTGAGTCCAATAATTCAAATAAATTATAAAAATAAATGTATGCTTTTTATATAGAATCTGCGGCTAAAATACAGAGAACACAGACGCGATTCAATAACTCTGTCAACTGTTTCCAGCTAAGTCGAGCATGTTCGCCTCGGAGTGTGTCCAGCGCATATATTTCTCCGGTGCGTTATCTAAATACTCGGTGTCTCCGCGTGCCTTAACGACAAGGCAAGAAGAAACGGACAGGTTCTAAAAAGAACAAAAAAAAAAAAAAAAAAAAAGAAAAAAAGAAGAAAGACCTGGGAAAATTGAAACGGGGACGAAGCGGGTGAGACGAAGTAAGAAGCATAGAGCACGGCGCTAGCGCGACGAAGACGCGACAAAGGGGTGGCTGGTGGCTAGGAGGGGTGCATAGGGATGTTGCATGTGGGGGTGGCGGCGTCGGTGGTGGTGGTGAGGTAGTCATGACGACCGCAGCGACCAATCATCCGGAAGTAACGCAGCGCGAGATAACTCTGCATCCAATCAGGTTTAAACCGGGGACGGGGCTGGCCATCCCCCGCAGAAAATCACCCCCGTAACGAAATTTCCAACGTACGAGGGTAGATATACAAAACGACAGACGGCCTGCTCTCTTTCTCTCTCTCTTTCTCTCTCTGTCCTTCTTTTAGGTAAAACGAGTCTTCGTCTCGCTTTCGTCGCGTTTACCCTCGTCGATGTGGCCCTCGCGCACGTTATACTCTCGAATCGAGGATAAACGGGAATGATGTTGCCTCTTATCCACCCTCCTCAATCCTCCTTTTCTTTTAATTCATAATCTCGGACCTCGACGATAACCTGCAGCTAGCAGATAAGAATACCGAGATGTCTCTTCGAGCAGTGGAAGAGGTTAGTGCCAAAGGTTGGAAGGAATCTTGGGGTTACTCGGTGGTTTCAACTATGTAACAGTTCTCTGTTCTCTGACGGGACGTCTCAAGTTTTTTTCTCCGTGAATTGCAACCTGCTTGTTAATTAATATTGGAAACCTCAAACTACAGACCGTCGGCAAATCGCGAACATTCGTGCAATTTTTTTATTTTTTTATTTTTACGAACGTGACTGAGAGAAATGCTGAGGAAAAAGTGCTGTTTAAATATTTTCTGTACTTTCACATACATTACATGTAATATATTTCGTAGATTTTCGGAAGTTTGAATTTCCCCCAAAAAATGTACAAATTGTCCGCGGTCGTAAAAGTGGCGTAAAAGCTAGAGCTGCGCTACTTGTTTCGACTTATTTGCTCCCTTTCCACTTGCTACAGTTGCTATTTACCAATCTCACTATCCCTGTTTTCTCGTTTAGTAATTTGTAACTTTAAACGCAGATTAAAGAGCAATCGCACTAGACACATTCGCGTTTCTCTCGTGAAATATTCCCCCGCCAGCTGATAAACCCGGTATTATGCGTTCGCGAGGCACTCGATAAATACACGCTGGGTGACATTCACCACGTAAATGCGTCAGAATGCCCGGTATATGGGAAAGATGCGTTTATGGGCTGGCAGCAGCCCGATAAGAAGCCTCGTAAAACGAATAGCGCGCCCATAAGTGTTCGAAGCAACTTCGACGTTGCCTTCGACGCGATCGCTCGTCGAACGTGTACCCTCCACATTTGTCACGTTTATCGACTTCACCATGTACGCCGCACGCTTTCATCGTGACACACTTTGACGCGCCAACGAATCGCGTGTTTCCATAGATCCGCGGAGGGTCGAAGCGAATCTTCGAGTTTCGTCTGTTCTCGAGAAGAAGATATATTTCGTCGTCCAAGCGTTCGAACAAACTGTTAAAAAATTGCTTTCTCCGTTTTTAATTCCTACCCTTTCCTTTTCAGACAAGATCAATTTTTCCCTCCGAGACAGACGTGAATATTTATCGCAATTACAAGTCATCACTTTTAATAATCATCACAAGTGGAATTACAGGTACGTTTGTATCTAGATGACGCGAAACTTTTTCCAACGATCGCGGAACAACAACGTTGTGGAAGCTGCTTTGGAAAGCGTCGCGCCGTATAAACGGATTGAGAACAGAACCGCGAGAATTATAGCCGAAGCCCGACGCGTCCGACGTTTTTCTCAAATCAACCGAAAGGATATTGGCTGGCCTCGCGGAAAATTTCCTTCGGTCAAGCTAGACCAGAAAAAAACCTTGGGCGATATCGAATGGCTAATCCACCTCGCGCCTCCTTGATTACGATACACGTTCAGGCGAACGGAAGGGAAAAAGAAATAATTTTTTCTCATCATATCCGTCTACTCTCTCCCTCCCTGCGCCATCATCCCCTCCGCTCGTTCGGGAGTATGGGTGGAATGAATTCCATCGTTATCGAGTCGCATTCCCTCCCCCATTTTACAAACGGGAAAGCTTCTCTCTCCCCCGTCCGCAAAATCCCTCGGCCGAACGTGCATATTTCCATTTGACACGCCTCAACGATCAACTGATTTTATTAAAAAACCTCCGTAACCCGGTTCCACTCTAAGGACAGAGATCTTTCTTCCAAGTGCCTTTATTTTCTCGCGATTTCCATGCTCGCACGTGTGTGTGTGTTTGTGTGTGTCACAGTGCCGAAACGAAGGGCGCCCGTGGGCGGATGATCGTTAGATGATTCTACTCGCAAGTAGAAGAAACACTCTCGCATTGAAACCAGCGAATCCAGTAAAAAGTCTTTTCCCAACTTCGTCGCGCGGCAACGCGTATAGTAGTAACATTCTTGACGGCGAGATATAATTCTAAGAACAGAAGGGCGGCTTTAAATTTGTCCGTGTTCAGGGACATCTCGAGGAGGGCAGGGAAGCGTGGATATCCTGGAGAAGAACACGGAGCAAGGTGACGACGCCTGGTGAACATCGGGGCGAGGAAACGAACGAGCGCGCTTCATTATACACGACGCTCGCACGCTTCGTTTGCCTCCGGAAGTCGTGCTTTAGGAGGGTCGCGGAATAGCAGCAGCAGCAGAGGGCGGGGGGGGAGGTGAGAGAGAGCCGAATGGGTTGGCTGGAGGATGTGAGGGCCATCGCGGAACGACAACGGAAGAGAGAGGAAAGAGAACCGTGGAGAGAGGAAAGAGATCGTGGCAACCACTGGCGAACGAACCAACGACGGAGGAACAGGGGTGGGTGGGTGGGGGAAACTGAGAAGTAAATGGGAGAAGAGGGTAGCTTGAATTAATACAATCACACAGGGCTGGCTCACCACTCGCAGTTTCTAACGTGAAAAGACAGAGACGGAGAGACAGATATAACCACTCCTTTGCTTGTCATCGAAATTATACGCTGCCGACACTCGACCTCGTTTACGACTTCTGTCTTTCTCTTTCTATGTCTATTTGTCTCTCTCTCTGTGTGTTTCTGTTGGCTCTTTCGTTTCTGTCTACACGGTGGATTCCTCTTGGGTTGTCCTACGCGCGGCAAGACGGCAGACGAGTTTGAAAATTAGGACCAAGAGAGGAAGAGGGTCAAATATGGCTGGCACGTAACGAGCTGTTGTCGTTACCGTTATCGAGAAGGGTTATCCGTTGCGAGTTCTTCAGCGAGTTCTCGAGTTATACTTGAAAGTATATACGTGATTAACTCCCGAGTCCGCGGCTAGCGCACGCTGCCCTGCTCAACCAATTCGAATCGATGCCGTTCAAAATTTCTGCCTTTCTTAATCAGCGGAGCCGGGTCAATCGCCTCTTTTTCTTTCACGAGAGTTTCAAGCTTTCGAGCTTTCAACGGACAAGCCTTTTCTCTTCTAATGTAAAATTAAACTGGATTTTCGCGGCGAAGAACAAGTTTCAGAGAGACGGAATTCAGAAAACCAGACACCATCCGAAATGACGCTCGATGCGAGTCTCGGCAAAGTATCTGAAATACGTTTCGCAGGAAACGATAGGGATTTCATCACTTCGAACTCGAGGAAGAAGGAGAAGGACGATAGAGAGAAAGAGGAGCGATACCGAAGTAAAGGAGAAAGGGGTACAAGCCGTTTAGCGATATTTCACGGGGCTCTCGTTCTCGTAAGGGGTTTCTAGCCCCGTGCACGGTATTACTGGAGGCAGTCTTGCAAACTCGAGATAAGGGTAGACCGGTTCTCCGTTTCCGACAGTGCGAACGCCAGCTAAGGCTCTTCACCTTAGCTTCGACTTCTCGTACGCAGGCACGAGAGAATATCCACGAGAAGAAAGCCACGAGGAGAGCAAACCATCCCTTTCCGCTCGCCCACGCACCGTGTAACCGTGCGTCCTTCCTTCACGCCGCCCTCTGCCATCTTGGTTAATATCCTTTCACCGCTTATCCACCGTCGCCATTCATTTTCTTTATTCGGTTCCCGGCTCCTTCTTCCCGACGAGCTTCCGATCATTCTCGCTGGAAATATCGTCACCTGTCGGATTTCTTCGAGTGATACGCTCGTTGTACGCTGGACGAGGATAAATGGACGATCCATTTACGGTTTGAGTAAAATTTCGTTCGAGATACTCGATAAATTGAGCGATAAGTGTCACGTTGAAATATATAAAGACAAATTATACATTTTTGTAATCCAACGTAAATTCGTAAAGTCGTGTATATGTAGTCGTCCGTGATTCGAAGATGTTATTACCTTATTTGAGGGATAAAATTGGAGCACATAAGAGTTAGAAACCTTTACGACGGCTGTAACACATTTGTTTTTCTTTTTCTTTTTTTTTTTGTCTTTTTTTCGAAATAATCCCGAGCGCTGTTATTATTGGAACTAGAGGAAACCAATTCCGGTTGAAGAGTTCGCCGTTCACGCTCGCGTAATTAACGACCATTTAAACGCACGTGCACTCGAACCTACGGCTAATCCCTGCAATTTTGTTCAAGGGATGGCCAGCGTTCGTACCAATTAAAAAAGAAAAAAACCTCAGGGATACCCTCTCGTCCACTCGTTATTTACACCGCAAAAGAGACGCACGTGCTCGTCCAATTCCGTGCCCATAATCCTCTCTTAATCACTTGGCTGTACGTTAACAGGTGCAAAGCAATTGCCACCTTTTCTTTCTCGTTCGAGACACAAAGTCACACAAACATTTTATTTACTAGCATCTCCCGGACTAATAAATAAAAGTTGCGATAAATTTTTATAACTTCATTTTTTCCCTCCAACGTGATAATGCGATGATACATTTTTAAAAATAATTTTGTAGCGGCATTTCAAAGTGGCGAATGATGTCGGTCATTCCAAACTACCACGTCACCCGTTATATTCCCTGGTAATGAACGCAACCACCTTGAACTGGCAAACGGATGAACGGCCAGCCAGTCTGTAAGAGCGAACTCGAGCCGCGAAGAGACAAAGAGAGAGAGAGAGAGAGAGAGAGAATAAAGGGGTGAACGGCTGGTTAGGGTAAAGAGGGAGCGGAGAGACACGATGCTAGCCACTAAAAGGGGTTGTGTCCTCTCTTCGCTGCGACGGAAGCACCCTTCCATGTCCCGCCGGTACACCTCCTTTTCCCTTTTGCTTTCCGAGGCGACTCCCACTCGTAGCCAGCCGTTAACTCCGGCATTTCTACGCGCGTGTACACGCGTCTCTGCATTCGAATACCTTTGCACGCGTGTGTCCTCGTGTCCTTCATGCGTATCTGATAAGCCATTGACGGCTGAATGATCTGACGCGATTAAGCGCTGCTTTGTCCAATTGCCTCGAGACGGGGCAACTTCTCCGTCTTACGGGGGAGGCGCACTGTCTTCCGGCTTTCTTTTTTCCCCCCTTTTTTTTCCGTGTGTCTTTCTTCTGTTCTTTACCACGTCGTAGACAATTTCTAATTGCTAGAGCGAAGGCTACTTTCAAAGTGATCGCAAAGCTAAGAACTTCTAGAACTTCGCTGACTCCTAATTTAAAATATATTGGCAATAAGGCCTTCTGGTTTGTATCTGTGAAATTAGAGGTTTGAATCGAGCGTTACTACGCAATATTGGTACAAAATGTTACGTTGTAATAGCGTGTGGCATAGATACCTGAGTCGGAAAAATTCGACAATCAAGATCAAATTGACTACGATGGCGAACAGTGTAACAAAGGATGCGAACAGAGACAAGCAATCTAAAATTAATCTCCATTTCAGAGTGCCATAATTGTTGTAGTGTACTAGAATGTACAGAGTATCTGGAATAATGCTTGATAAAGTCGATGAACAAACAGCTGCGACCACGACGATGAATAAATCCAATTTAGGAATTATCGCCGCCAACAAATCAACGTAATTTTGGTTAACGTTTCGTCAACTTTGCACAATTACTCGAACGTCTGGCTACCTTCATCGAATTTCCGTTTCTATGGAATAAATTCCAGAATCTAATATGTCACGGTAGTTTCGAAGAATGTAGTTATTATACTACGAATGCTCGTATATTTGCGTAATATAAGTGTACTCACATAGTCAGACATAGTCAACTTTTAGGGCGATTTTTCAGATTGTAAATTTGTCTTTTCACTCGAAGAATCGATCGAAAGTTCGAGACTTTCATCAACGAGGCATCCCTTATTAGAACGATGAATACTTGCGTCCAAAAGTTTCACTGTGGCGCGCCACGAGAGAAACTGGGCTACCTATACTAAATACTTTCCGAAAATAGATTCTGAAACTTTGGTAATATCCAGCCTGTGATGGACTGCAATCGGATCGATTGATCGATTTCCGCCAAGTTTGCTCGTGAGAAAGAGGAGAGAGTCTGTTGTGATCGATCAAACTACCCTTGTGAGCTTTTCTTGAAATGTGAAAGAGAAAGTTGGCGAGGAGAACCAAAAAAAAAAAAAAGAAAAAAAAATACAAACAAAAAGGTTTTTTGCATAAATGGGAAGAAAGTTGGAACAAAAGAAAGACAAACGCGAAACACGAGTGAAAAGGAAGAATTCTAAATGAAATTACATTTAACGCTGCAGAGAAAAATTATACAAACAATCCAAGCAAAAAAAAAAAAGAAAGACGAAAAATTCTCATAAAACTTTTTCATCGCGCTATTGTTTTTGTATTTATAAAAAATATCTTTATCTAAACAAAGGAACAAGAACAAACTACATTCTAGATAAAATGTTCTAATTTTAGATAAAATTATCATTTTAATTTTTACTTTTACATAAAATTATCATTTTAATTTTTAATTTTAGATACCATTCAATGCTGAATTGTTACTTTAAACAAGAAAGAAATGGAAACGAAGGTGCCAAATATGAAATTATTTTCCCTAAAGGTAAACTAGAAAAAGGCAACCACTTTCTTATCATACTAAAAAAAAAAGATAATTATATATGTACTCGTTAACAGGCTGATGCCCAAACGAATTGTTAAACTCCAGCAGAATAGATTTCCGCAAATTGATCTTCTATCAAGTGCTGGAATAATGTATTTACACGAATTTATACGATACGGATTTATACGAACCTCGACGGAATGATATTTAAAAAATTAATATTCTTTCAATAATTTGCTGCTGCTAGATTTTTGGTTTATTCTATGTTCCAATAAATCTTGCTGATAGTACGAAGATTACAAAATACTGTCTTGGAAATTTAAAGCAGAGACCGAGAAATCGCTTCCAATCCAAAATAAACCAGCAACTTTTGCTTTTTTCCAAATCAAAGGACTAACCCAAAACGCCCGATTTCTTCCGAAAGAAACGTACGTGCAGACTGCTCCGGATTTGTCTTGAATGTCAAACACGGATCGATTACAGCCGAACGATCTGTCCCGACTCGATTCAAACCTGCCTGCCCTTCCGCCTTCAAAATAGCCGAATAACAGAAGATCAAACGCCTTTGAACAAAATCGAGGGAAAAACTCGCGTTTGGAAAACACGAGTTTCAACGTTGTGTGCGAGTCGAAAATGGCTCGTCGAACATCGGCCATTTTCGGCTCACGGACGAGCGCGGTCGATTGCTCGACATTAACATGAATTTCTCGGGCAACTAATTTTCAGCGAGGCCCCGGGACAACGTGGAAAGACAGAATAAGGCTCGGGATACCCCCGCCGATTCCCCGGTCCCGGTATTGTGATCCTCTCACTCGGCTGGACCGAGCTGACCGACTTAGTAGGAGCGCGACGTTCAGAGCCACGGAGATTTTCCCGGGGGATTTAACGCCTCGCGGCTCCTCACGCCGATTGGATAAAAGGGATCATCGGCGTGAGCTTGAACCGTGAATCGTGGTTAAGGCCACGACGACAAACCGCTTTCTTTTGCGAACCAGCCACGTCCCGAGGGGGGACGGAAGCAGAGCTACTACGTTCCTAATAGAGCGATCGAATCGTCGTTTCGAAATATCTCTAACTTTGTATTTTGTAATTGATGGAAGTGCCCGTTTTGCGATTATCGAAGTGAAAGTTTCGTTTATTAGAACCTGTCTTCTCAATCAAAAGTATACTGGTACGACTTGTTTTTTCATTCAAGTAGAATCATCCGCTTGCCGATCACACCGTAATTGCGGTGGAGTTCCGGTACAACTGAAGCTTCGACTTTGGCGTCTTTCTCCTCGTCAGACGTCAGATCAACGCTACATCTATCATTCTACTTCGATCTCCCGTCATCTCGCGTTCACCAACAATGGTAATTACGTTTCTTATTGCTCTCTGACCCGATCCTAATCGTTGAGTGAGCCGGAAATTCGACCACGTGCTGCTGCTCTCCGTTACGAATCCCTCCGAGTCTCTCCTCTCCTATGAATTCGTAAAAGCGAAAGAAAAAAAAATAGAAAAGGGAACCGAAAAGAGCCGATGGACGAGGTGAAAAGCGAATGAACGAAAAAGAGGGGAATGAACGGGAATCTAACGATACACGAGAGAGAGAGAGAGAGAGAGAGAGAGAGAGGGAAAGGCAGCGAATTCGTAGCATTTGGTCCGGATTCGACGTCGGTTAACGCAGCAGGGTTGCGCGGACGCCTCGGCGGACACATTGAGGGCGCCCGCTCGACTTGATAATCGCTTGCCATTCATACACTTTTCATTGGATTGCGATTGAGCATTAAGAAACCGAAGGAGAGGCCGCTCACTGTACTAACCTTGGGTTCGCGTATTAGCATTACGAGGCATCATCTCGAGTGTAAACACTGCATGGGCACCGCGGATTTAGTCACAGTCTAGCGCCGCGGGACGTCTCCCTGACATTATATTATAATTCCTCTCTCTCTCTCTCTCTCTCTCTCTCTCTCTCTCTCTCTCTGTTGCGTGTATAGACCAGGTTAACATGCGTGTACATTCGATTCCTATCGCTCGATGTCTAACCATAGTTCCTGCAGTCTCAACTTCTGTTCCAATGGCTTCCATGGTTTCAACCGTGAATATGAAATTTAATTGCATTCATTTTACACAATTGCCAAAACATTCGATTTAGTTCCACAAAACCAGTTGCCCTCTCGCGCAAGAACATCTTTCTCATTTTCTTTTAATCGAGCCTCTCTCGAACGATATGTCAATCCTCATCTCCGGCAAAAAATGAAAGTTCAAAGCAATCGAAACGCCGATGCAACGCGTAGCAATGCCTTCCAATGCTTTCCCGCGTTGCTAATTGCACAGAGAGATTACAATTGTACTCATTAGTACAATCGAAAACGCTATGTGCAAATCAAAGACCTAAGATAATTCTCAATTATCTCAGTCCTCTCTCTCTCTTTCTCTCTCTCTCTCTCTCTCTTCTCGAATCAATAACAAGCGAGTGCTTTCACGTTGTACAAGCAATGTGCAATGAAACGCGGTTTTCGTTCAAAAGTCTCATTCGTCAATTATCCGAAACGTGTGTATGCTTCACTTTTCCGTACGAGTGCTCGACAAAATGGCTGCAAAGACCACGGCTGTACCCCATCCATTTTATTCGCTGCGGGCGAAACAACATTTTGACACGAGGCGTTTATCGGGAATCGGGATTTGCTGGAACGGAAAGCGAAACAGTGTTTCGGCACGCGTTCGGGAAAAAAAAAAAAAGGAAAAAAAAGAAAAAAATCGCTGTCCGCGGAAAGTTCTTGCCACTGACGTTTTTCGACGGCGGTACAAGCCCCTCTCGGATGAAAAACAAAAAAAGAGAGAGAAAGACAAAAAAAAGAAAAATAGCGACAGAGAGAGAGAGAGAGAGAGAAGAGGCCGGAGGCTCGACGCAACGGAACTGTTCCAGCGAACGATTCTGTTTGCCGACACGCACGTTCAACGAGAAAGATCGTTTTTCGGAGTCAGTGATTCGAATCGCGTGCTTCTGCCCGATTCCGACGTCCTGGAGGGCGCTTGAAAATTTTGCACGTGCCGGCGTAGAAACTGGGTTGTCGTGACAAAGTCCCAAGGAAAAGGGGAAATGTTGAAAAAGTAGCGAGATGCTAAGCAACCTCTAGAAGAGGATTGATCATTTGATCCAAAATGAGACCGGTCGTCCGTTTCGACGTCAAGACAGTTTTGATCATTTTCAAAGCGTTCAGCGAAACGCAAAAATCACATATATATGCATGAAACTGAAAATCCCTGAAGAAATATTTCATAAAAGAAAAAAATTACTTCACGGTAGAAATTAAAAATTCGAGGCGTCAAGTCCCAACGTACGACGCGACGTTTGATTTCATAGCGATGGGCGACGCCAAAAAAAAAAAAATCCCGAACTATTGCAAGTCAGATGTTCCAAAATTGTTCCTCTGACGAGTTACGCGCAGAAACTGATCGAGGACACCCGTCGGGCTCACGTTCCGGAATAATTTAATGACACGACCCTCGTGCCGAACGCTCCGCTTCTCCGCCTCTTGTTGCCACCGGCCGAATTTGGTTAAATGCTTGACAATTAAACAGGAAATCGGCCTGCCGCGGTTTAACTTTATCTGGCAATTTTAATCGTGCAATCGTCCGATTGCGTACGGCGATTGAGGACATATTTTCGAGCGAATCGGAGGATTTGGAAGAAACAAACTCTGAAGAAAAGTATATAGTGCTCTTATATAAGGGCGCTCTCTTGCATTTCTCTATGCAGCGTCGATCGAAAAGATGTCCTTCTATCTGGCAAATTCATGGCGAAAGTTTGGAGAACGAGCGGGGACGAGATCGAATGGCACGGCGGAACAATTACGCGACTTCTCTCGGTTGCTCCTTTCATCGCATCAAAACGTCGTCGGCTGAATTCAGCCGTGACGCGTTCGCTTTGTCTCTCGGGCAGCTTTGACGGAGAGCGTCAAAACCGCGGGAATTACGAGTGTACCGTCGAAACAAAACGAAACGAAACGAATTAAAAAAAAAAGGGAGACAGAGAGAGGGAGGGAGGGGGAGAGAGGACGTGAGAAAAACGAGAGAAAGGAGAAAAATGGGGAAAAAATGTAAAGCCAGAGAGAGAATAACAAGAGGGAGGAGGGTGGGGGACGAGAGGCGGAGAGTAAAAGAGGCAAACACAGAGGGACCGCGGTGGCGTCGAAACCATAAGAGTGTGAAAATGTTTTGCAATTTCGAAATCAGCCGTGGCCGCCAGTTTGCGCGAAAGCGCGTTACCGGAAACTGGCCAACCAGTGGGCCAGCCCGACCAGTGGCCGCCGCCGCAAAAGCGGATTGCGGTTCCGCCGGGTAACACGCATTAAAAACGCCTCACGCACACGCTGCCCCGTGTGTCTGCCCGCTACTTCTCCGCCTTTTTGTTCTCTTTTCCACGTTTTTTCGAACGGTGAAACAGAGATTCCACGATTCTAATCCTTTTCATCAGTGGTGAAATCAAATTCGATACGCATGACAAACACGCACAAAATTTGCGTATTCTCAAGATTTTCAATCTCAAATATCTAACAATATTTATTAACACCGTTGTATTACAGTAACAATTATTATATCGATCTTTTCCGAAAAATTCCAAGAGATTCCAAAGTTTCGAAGATCTCTGAAGCTTGAAAAGATCACGATAAATTTGTCATTCAAAAAAGCGCTACTTTTCATCATTCTCTCTTTCTGCTTCTTTCCTTTGCTTTCGCCATCCTTTTTTCTTTCTCTCTTTTTTTCTTTTTTTCTCTTTTTTTTAATTTTTACTTCCAAGCAGAATCGAGCGAAATAATTTCTGCATATTATTGCGGATGCCGCTGGTTTACGCACGATCTGTTGGAAAAAAACAATGCGAATAGGATTAACGCGGCGAACGTAAACGCGCTCGCGGTAAATGCTCTGTTCCCTGGTGAAATTTACTTGCGCGGATTAGCGGTTTATCCGCGAATACATCGACGCGGAACGGAGGATAGATTTTCGCTGATGAATGCTATGGTGTTTGCGGTTTGCTGCCGCTGTTACCAACACCATGAGTGTTGATAACCATGCTCTGTTACATGATAAAACGATTATTGAAAAATATAAAAAATATAACACGTAGCTGCCGCTACGCTCTGTAGAGTAGAGAACCGTAGAAGTAGAAAACTTGAAAGAAAAGACATTCCAAAACTACCACTATTTGAGGGCGGGAAATGACCAACGAATTCCCAAGTGTCGGAAATGCGTACCTATGCGCGAAATATTCGCAACGCGAGCCACAAGGACGTATCTATGTACATCCGAAGATGTTGTCGGCGAGATGAAAGGATCATCCCTCTGTACGAGATGGTCGTCAAAGGGACACGCGTGTCTGGTCCCCCGGTGTGATTTTCACTCGACTGCTCGTCGTCTCGCCTTGGTCCCCGAGCCGATGTGTCGCGTGTTATTGCCGCTCCTCGTCCGGTTAATAATACGTCTCTTCGTCTTCTCCACGCTACCAGCGGCCGACAGTCTACCAGTGGCCCCCGTGCACAAAGAAAATTCCTTCTCTTTTAAACACCCCCGTTTAACCATTGCGAGCACCGTCACCAGACGACATCCAACCCTTCGTCATGCTTCTGCACAGTCGTGTTTCCTAAATAACACAGCAAATGATACACAGTTGCTTGCGAAACTTTTTTCGAATGAAAAACGGTGGCAGCCTTGCCGAGTCCAATCCGATTCATGCTTCCTCCAAAAAATTCCAATCGACATTTGGACAGACTTTTCTTTTCAAACTGATTGCAATCGACAATCGTAAATTACACATGCTTAATTACACAGCTTTCGAACTTTCGAAGAAATAATTCGAGAAAAGGAACGAACGAACGAAGTGAACGAATTCGGATTTGAAGACATCGCGGAGATCGGAAATGAGGTTGTTATTGCCGGGAATAGTTCTTAGAGGATCGGTGCGCGTACCCACGATCGGGTGGCCGTGTCGATAATATCGGCAAGTGGAGCGGAAGATATGCCAAGAGAAAAGCGTGGAACAAAAAATCACGCGCGCCGAGTGACGTCCAGGCAGGGTGTCCCCGTGCAAGTTTTCGTGATGCCCCCTGCGGAGGGCGAGCCTCGACGGGGGCGCCGTTTCTCAACCCTGTAATTTGAAATCTTCACAGGAAGAACCGGGCTCTGCCCCTCCGAGGGGGCCAAGGAGTCCCGGGAAAAATAACTGGCACCCCTCACGGCCGCAGCGCCTCCTCTCTTATTCTTTCGCGACAATGCAGCAAACTCACGAGAAATTCACCCTGCAATCACCGGTCAAACGTTCTCAGGAACGTGCGCGATGAAAAAAGCGTTCGCATGCCCTATGAACGAACGACGAGCCGCTGTTAACCGAGGAATCAGTTTGATTGTTGTGTACCTTCTCGCATTGTGACGGTGATGTACCTAAGTGATTTTCGCGAATTCCGAAAATATGAAGATACATATATATTTAGGGTGTCTAACAGCCTGTTGTTTAGAATAATAAAATTCCAAAGCTCTAAAGCGCGAAGGATATCTGCGGTATTTTCACTTTTAATTGCACGTAGACCGGTGAAATTGGCGGCGGCGGCGGCGTCGTCGGCAGATCGGTGGAGTTTTTGCCGTGACCCGACGATTTATTTGCAGCGGGTAGCCGGGCATCAATCGATCGGCTGGCGAGTACGCACGGCGACGGTAGTCGTGTAGTAAACCTGGTTATCGCATTATCTCGGACACCGGAGACCTGCACGAGGGAAATCTATTCTATGGGGAACTTGCATTTCACGTAGGGGCCCCGATCGGCTCTATTATACCAGCCGAGCATATCGCGCCGTGTATCTACGTGCTCCGCTCTGCACGCCTAGCACACCGATAACATTGACGTATACCGATAATTTTGTAATATCGTCGTTCGCCTCTCTCTATCTATCTCTCTCTCTCTCTCTCTCTCTATAGCATGTATACATACACGCATATCGTACATACGTGAAGAACACAGGTACCTATATGCACACAGTGAGCCAGGATTTTTCCACGAAACGTATACCGACGAATTTTACGAGCGAGAGTAAGAAAATGACTCGTCGATGTTTTATGGAAAAGTTACGACGAAATTGATTTTTCATTCGACAGTTTCCCAACCAAAAGCATTTCCGAACGTTCTTCGTTTTTATTCGTCAAACGTGTCAACTTCTGGGACACTCTGTATAGACGATGCATTCAAACTTTTTGAAATATAGCAAGTTGAAATTGTGTTCGGGATGATGTGGATATTGGCAGAGATATCGACGAAGCTTTATAGAGTTGTTTAGTTATAGATTTTTCCTGGCTTATCTTCCTCGCGATATTGCGAGCTTCCACTCACTGATCCCATAATTTTTAAGATGGTTATTCACGCTGTGTACTAATTTTTTATTAAACATGTTTACAAGTGTCCTCTACCTAATTTTTATATTATACGATCAGTCTTCAGGCTGGTTTCGGATTTCACCAATGTCAAAATATCACAGCGTGTCTTCAAGTAATGTAAGTTTCAGCAGATTACACGATGGAGATTTTATACGAAGGTCGTGTGATTTTAGCAATTTTAAATCGCCCCCATCTGTATTTGTACGAGTTAATGCGATGATCGGAATGACCGACACGCGCAGCCGAGTATTTAAGATGGCAGGATAAGGGAGTCACGTGCCGGCAGGATCCATGAGATATTTATTGAGAGTTCTTTCTCTCTTTTCGCCCTCCGTCGCCTCGGCGATGTATTGCTTTTTAAAGGACTTTAAAAGCCGCCTTATCGGATCCTCAACACTCGACGGTGAATCGTCATACGATGGCTGAACTCGTGTTACTCGTGTTCAGCCATTTTTCTTCTTTGTTGGTCCGTCAAAGTCGTCGAGTGCACTTCTTCCACTATTTCTCTCGCGCGTGAAACTTCTCTCTAGGGTTAATTCCGTTCGCCACGCCTGCTCACGGAGCAGATTGTTGTACATAAATTTGTTTCATATAAAGATCTATCTATTCTTGCTTCCAGAAAAATTTTACAATTTTTACAATTAGAAAACGAAGCTTTTCGCTCGTCTCGACAGAATGGCACTCTCGTTGTTAGATTCTAGAACGTTAGTTAACAACTTTGTAAAGGAGAATTTAAAGGGCGAAGCGCGAAACCGCAGCGTGCAACGACAGTTTTCGAAGATCCCTAGGGAACGTGGCGTGCTACAGTTTCAGACGAGCTACGCTAACGCCTGTGTTATGGGGTTGTCAAAGCACAGACAGAATGACATCTCTATTATCACACGAGCAGACCATAAAGGAAGAGGGAATTCCACATATGAGAGTACGAGAGAGAGAGACAGAGAGAGAGAGAGATGGAACGTCACATAGAAACGAGTGCCACCGAGATAACGGATCTCCCTGATGACAATCCTCCTTGGTGGCGCCCTAGGGCACATATGGGCCGAACCCCATGACTGTTAAACAGATCCGGCAGACTTGTATCTCGCAAGATACCACTGATAATTTCGATTCCCTCGAATATTGCAACGCCGGATAGAGTCTTTCGATGACAGTTTTTCGACAATAGTCACGATGAGTTTACGAGCGGGGGGAAGACGAGTAAAAATGACACAGCAAACGAAGACTGAAAGACGTGCCGTTCCAGCTCTAATTGATACTCTTGAAAAAGAAGAAGATCAAAACACTGGTAAACCACGGAATTTCTAACAAGCAGACACAGAACATCTTCTTCTTTAACGTGCAAAATATCTTTTCAAAACTCTGTTAACGCGACGAATGAGCTTTTATGAGAGAAGGAAAAAAGCAAAAAAAAAAAAAAGACACAAGGAGTAAAACGACAATGGTAGACGACGTGAATGAGGAACACTCGAAGCAGGAGACGAGGAGAAAGCGTGGCCAGTAAGCCGGCCGCAGCTTCCGGTTCGCTGCCACATAATTTCGTTACTTTGCACGAAATTGGATTAAGGGGGTTCGTTAAGGGCGCATTAGCGCACGTTAGCACGTTACACGATGACCCTAGACTGAATTACATTGTGGCGTTTGGTCAACTTTCAATGGGCCATGTCGAGTGACCCCGCTGCGCCCCCGGAAGTGTCGCGTCGCAGATTTTCCACGTTTCCCCTGCTTTTCCACTTTTCTTATTCTCTGTCCCGCTGACGGGACCAACGTACTTATCCAAGCTTTTTCACACCGGCCCATCAGTGAAAATACGCTCTGGCCAAACAACACTTCAACTTTCCGTGTGTCATTTATTATACTGTGAACGTGTTCAAATTTTCTCGTATACTATCGTTGTACATGTCCTTATCCTTTGAAGAAGAAACACGGATAGAACTATTAAACTACACGTTTAAACATCTTTCACGTGGATGATTTACGCATTAAAAAATTGTTTCGCGGCAGACTACGGAATATAATTTGCCAAATATACCGAATTCAAACAACACCGAATACGTAGAAAATTACCGAAATTCCCACAGTGTGCGTGTCGCGGGATAAATCGCCCGAAAGAGGAAACTTCGTGCGAAAAGGAAAAAGAAAAAAAGGAAAAAAAAAACTACGTATCGACAGAGGGAAGAAGGAAGGGCAACGTCTTCGTTAGGGAATGCCCGCGGGGCAGAGTTAAAGCGTGTCGGAATCAAAGAATCGATTAGAATCGGGCCTCGCCGCGGGATTTCTTGCGTAATTCGCAAGGGAGCCTAGCTACGAAGAAAGAAATAAGGAGAGGTACGCGTGTGAGAAATAAAGGAAGAACACAGACGAGGGTGAAAAGAGTCACCCTCTTTGTTGCGCGACTTCTCGCATCCTCGATTTAAAAGCAACCATCGCGCGTCCATCGAAAGCCCCTTTTCCATCGAAATTCAATATTTTGGCTATCGAGTTTCCACGAACAGGGAAAGACATTCGTCCCTTTCTTCTTTTACCGTCGTTTTCTTCTCTCTCTCTCTCTCTCTCTCTCTCTCTCTCTTCTTTTCTTTTCTCTTTCGAGGCAAAATCGACGGGGTACTTTCCAAATTCAGATGCAGATTGAGAGACGCACGTAAAAATTAATTGCGCATAAAAGTTGCAATCAGGAGCAATTAATCCAACTACACATAGCCTCCCGACTACGAGAAAGAAATTGGTTCTCACGAAAGATGGACGCGCCATGGAAGCCATTAAAAAGTTTCGAATCGAGAGGAATCGATCTTAGAATCGGGATTTCGGTACGGTTAATAAAGATCCGAGCAGGCATAGTCCCACGAAGGCAGAGTAAACACGAAGAAAAGGCTGGCCTGCTGCGACGAACACCGAGATGGGCGTGGCGGGAAAACATGCAGTCACAATGTTGGTCCAACTACACGACAATTATCGCCAGTGGCCTTTATAATTAAAAGAACCGAGTCCCTTCGACCCCTTTCTCCTCGCACAAACCGTTCTCTATCTAGCATCTTTTTGATACCCCATGGTGACAATCCGGTTGATGAACAAATCGACCGATCGAACCGACCACTTTCCTTCTCGATCGTCGCGGAGGTGAAGTCCGCTCACTTCTAGCTCGCACGCTCTTGTTCGCTTTTCTCTTTGTCAGGCTGGAGAACGTGCTGAGACATTGTAGTCTATCTGACTCAACTGTAACAAGCGACTTTTTTTTATGCGGACTCGTTGTTGTCGACGACGTGCACTCCGTACATGAGAATCTGACGGATCAGGAAATTCTTGGATATATTTGGATATACAGAAATTATTCGACAATAGGAGTATTCTTCAAAGTATGGTTGTGTGTGTGTACAGTTCAATGAATGGAAGCAAGTCACTTTCTTCGAGTTCCACCAGAGCGGAAAATCGTAAATTACTTCGATAGCATAGTTGACGATTCACAGATCATCGTCAACTGAACAAATTTCGTCCGCTTTAGTGAATACTACACACACTTAAATATTCTTCCGTAACACCGTGTCAAAGCTCACAGAAAAAATGCCATCTTTTCGAGTAAATTAACACGCTCGCGGTGATCTTGGAACTTGATCAAAGCAAATTAAAAAATACTGATAAAATTCGCGTGATAACCAACGTGTTAAATGACGCATTTAGCACGTAACAGCGATTCAAAATAAAAGCGTGTGGAAAAAGAATAGAGAAAGAAAGAAAGTTTCCTGCTTGTAGTAGTGAATCGAACGAAACGGATTGTTTCAAGCGTCGAGTAATGTTCGATTCCAAGGACAGAAAGAGAAAGAAAGAGAGAGACGGGGGATATCAACCTTCTCGATAGTCCTCGAGACTGCAAGTAATTTCGAGTGATTTCAATTTCAATTTAACCCCTCAAGCCGATTTCGTGACGTTCTCCATTACCTTATTTCGAAGATCGACAGTAGAGACGCAATTATCCGATATCGTTGACGGAATAGAAAGTCTCATTATGAATTCGCTTGTTCGTTCCACGGGGGGACGAGCATTACGACGATGGAATTCGATTTCGACGAACGTCTTAAGTGTCTACTGTTTGAGAAACCAATATCGCCATTCTTGATATATATCTGTTCTGGAGATCGTGCCGAAAAACAGAATCTCTCTCGATGTTTTTGAAAGAGGTACAACGGAGAAAAGATTGATAGAGGACGAAGAACGATCAGTAAAAAATCTGTAAAAATTTGGTCCTTTTAAGGTCAAAATTGGTGATTCGGTCTTCCTGGAAATCTGTCTGGATTTCGCGAACAATTTGGAATCAACGAAACAAGATGAAACCACTGCTTGACAGTTTACGCTTGAGTCTACGCTTCGCAAAAAGTCCACGGCGTGAAAAGGTTCGCTCCCGTGATACGAGAGCAAGAGGAGAAAGACTCGAATTGCAAAAAAAAAAAAAGAAAAAAAGAAATAAAACCAAGTCCAAAGAAAAAGACGCCGATGAAACTGTTGAGGAGGACGGTTGTCGCGGAAGGAAGAGACGAAGAAAGGAGGTGGAGGAAGAGGAGGAGGGCGCAAGAAGAGGGAAACTCCAAGAGGTAGAGATCCAACGGCTGAATTTTCGGCGACGAAAACTGAGCGGAGGATGAGAAACGACAATAACTTCTCGGCTCGGCGTACAATTTGATTTTATGCAACGCTTGGCACGCCTCTTAGCGCGAGATATCCTTATAACGTTTAACTAGATTGTTATGATTGTTGTCCCCGGCACCGTTTCTCTCGTTCCTCCCTCTCGCCTTCCCACTTTTCACCTCCTTCTCTGCCTCGTTCGTTACGTATTATATATGTATATGTATATGTACGATGCGCACAGCAGAAGTAAACGCATACATACAGGAATAGAAAAGCGCGTACAGAGAATTTCGCTGTTGGCAGCGAAATTCCGAGGGAATTTCAACCTTCTCCTCCCTACCCCCACCCCCGGTCTTTGTGTACATATATAAGGTGTTTCAGAGTTTCAGGTCAATTAGACCTGAGAAAAGAGAAACAAGAATTAACGAAAAAAAAAAATTCTTTTCTTTTTGTGTGGAAAATTGAACGCGTTATTCGAACAAGTTTTACATTTTAGCTCTAGCTCTTTGTCGGAGACTGAAATAGTCAAAAGAATTTTACGCTCACGTGTAAAATAAAAGAATACTAAAGCGAGGGAAAGATTCGTCGTTTGATTTTTGGCATTTTTGTAAAAAATTCTTGATCGTATAACGCAATTTTAGAACGTGCTATACACGTAGATATATAAATCTATCTTTCTCTTTCTCTTTGTGCATATACATAGGTATATATATGTACGTCGCTTTAGCTGCTATACACAAAGATAGTCCTGCATATCCGCGCTTCGTTTCTCTCGCAAAATACTGCCGCATTGCAGCTGCTAATACGATAATCTGTTAAACGGCGTTATTCGAAAATATCTCGTGACGTTGGTAATTTCAAATTTTGTGGCAGCGATTCTAATTCTCCGAGTATCTAGACTCGTTACGAATACGAGTGGCGATGTCAAGAGAAAGAAATGGAATTTTACACAATGTATGTAAGTATATTATCTTGTTAGTGGTACATCTGAAAACTGCTACTACGAATAGTTTGAAAGAAAATAAAATGAAATAGAGAAAAGAAATACGTGTAAAATAGGTATTTTACATTTATATCATCCTCTATATACAGAACTTAACTTAGCTCGATTATTAAAAAATTCTTTGCACCTTTCAAGAAGACCATCTAAACTCGAAACTCCACTTGTACTTCGAAACTTCAATCCAACCCAATCATCTAGTTCAAAACCTCTTCATTCCCTTAAACCTATCGAATCCTCTTAATCCTACTGCTCTAGTAACAAACTATCTGTGCTTTCGCGTTGATACTTTCTAGTTTTCGAAGCTGTTTCATTTTATATTTGTCATAATTTCTGTAATTTTCCCATCGGAAGAATATTATCACGATCGATTCTTACGTATAGCGTCAATAGAACGTAGAAGATAATGAAAAATCGGCAAAATCCATTTATAATTTGTTTGAAAGGAAGTCTAAATTCTCCTCCCTTTTTTTTTTTGTCAAAACTTAATCACGTTTGAAATGAATCCAGCAACTTGGAAGCTTCGATATTCAGCGAAATTCAAAAATAGAAGATTTTCACCCGAGAGTTAATCCAATCTACCAATAAACAAACTCGAGCTCCGCTAACTCTCTCTCTCTCTCTCTTTCTTTCTCTCTCTTTCTCTCTCTCTCTCTTTCTCTCTCTCTCTGTCTTCCTTGCTCTCTTCACCCGCATCCGGATCACCTTTAATAAAAGGCGCGAAGGCAAGCCGGGTAGAAATCGGGCGCGTATCCGCAGGCTAACGGCTGTTGATATTCATATTCTTGGCAGCGAGTCCGCCAAGAGCAGAAGGTTCGCCTGTGTGAAGAGAACGAGAAAGAGAAAGAAACAGCGAGGAGCGGGGGGCGGGAGAGAGAGCAAGAGGACGGTGGAGATTGTGCCGGTGGTTGGCAGAGCGTCGAAGCCAGTGGTGCAGACCAGTGGCCCGATGGAGGCAACTCTGGTATTCTAACCCTACAGCCAGCCAAGGGGGCTGCTGCCGCCGGTGCTGCTGCTGCTGCTGCTGCTGCTGCTGCTAGCTGCTCCAGGTATACTGTCTGCGGTGCTGCTTGCACACAGCGACAAAGAATGTTGGTAACACGAATGGCGGCGGATAGAGAAGAAGAGGTGGGAGCAAGAGAGGAAGTCACCCTCCCGACGATGCTAGGCTCTGGATACCACTCTAGATATTTCTTATCCCAGCGCACGTAACCCTCTAACAAGCTAGCAAAGTTTACCAATAAATTGTATGACGGCGAGCGTCGCGTCGGCTGGATCCTAGGCGAGCCGAATATCGCTCTGGTACCGCGCCCCGTTTCCGCTTCCAACGGCACTCTTTCGCCTTCTTTCCTCCAACGCTTTCGATGCCTCGATCTTTGTTCAAACTATTTCACCAAGAATCTACGATCTGCGGCAGATACGAGAAGATTGCGGCTCTCGAGTCACCCCTTGAAAATTAAGTTGACGGAATTCTGATCCCAAAAAATTTAATCGCTCCGTTCTGTGTTTTACAATTCTCGTCTGTGTCGCAGAACTTGTCGGTGAATATTGAAATTAAAAAAAGGAAAACAGGTTCGCTGCGTACGTGTTGAACTTTTCCAACGTTTCCTTTCTTTCTGACAGTCGATGCGTAGCACACCGCGAATTCAATGTCAATGAGCGCCAAATGTCGGGGCACGAACGAAAGACAGGGAAAGGGAGCCGGCGATCATATTGAATGGTATTTCGTTGACATAATGCGACACGCGCGAGCACACTTTATAATGGAGTCACATCACGTCGGTTACACAATCACAATACTAATTCGACATAATGGCTACCTACTTTCTTACCGATTGCACGAAAAAATCGCACGAAAGCAGTGACTTGATTCTTCTCTGGAGAAAGAGGAACGAGGTTCCTCTCTCCCTAGTCGGGGAATAATTTTTCTTTTAACGCAAGAGATACAACAAGTGGAACTTGCTATTTTCTCGATCCACCAAACCAACAGCTAATGTTACCAACAGCTAATAAATTAGTACAAGTGTCAGAGGATAGATTCTGACCTATCCTACCACGATCTTGCCAACTAAGAAGGATCAAGCACCTCCAGAGTGCCCTCTAGAGCGACGCAAAAACATCTGTACGTGTGACAAGTTGTTCGGCTGAATCAGCGCGTGTTCAGGCTTTCGAGCCTGAAACAACGTGCTCGAACGGATATATCTTGAATCGTCAACGAAGCGAACCCGCTTAAGTGAAAATCACTGGGCGGTTTGCGAGCCCGTAAATATTGTACCGGTGTAGCCACGGGTGGGCAGAGCGAAACGAACGTTTGTTTGGGGGTGGTTTACTCGTCCATCTCTCTCTCTCTCTCTCTCTCTCTCTCTCTCTCATTCTCCCCCTTTCTCTTTCTGTCTTTTCTTTTTCCAACCGGTCGCAGCGTTCACGCGTACCTTCTTGTTGTCCCTTGAAGTGGTCTGCGCCGATATAGCGGAAGAATCGATTGCACACGAAGAGACCAACGAAGAAACGGTTAAACCTCTTGCAGCTACGTCGCATTTTTCTGCGCAATTCTCGTTCGAGGGCATTCTATCGATCTTTCTTTCGGAAACGAATCTGCCTCCGGTAATTCTCCGATCCTTTCACGCTGGACAGTTGAGACAAGGACACAACCGTTTCGTTTCACTAAACGGCGATAGCGCGCGGTTTTCATCGCGCGGTTACTCCCAAATCTGTTGCTTCCGCAACTTTTGAATTTGCGAAACAAACTGCCAAACAACGATAAAATGCTATTTATACCATTGGCGAAACAACGAGAATAGAGTTGAAAAGAAGATTTCAGTGAATCCGAAATTCAGAAGAAACACCAGGAAGCTGACCAGGAATTTTTCAACGTGAAATATCTTCGAAAGGATGGACTGTCCTAGATCGGACTCGCGTGAATTTTAATGTCTAGCCAAGTGCTTTCGGCATTTTCGAACGTTTTGTTTCCTTTTTTCCTTACTTTAGCTTTTTGACGTACACAACGGAAAGGAGAAAGGTGTGTAGAAGCGATCATTTCCTCACATATGTGTGTGCGTGTATGTTTCTTTTTTGATACAAGTAACGGTGAAATCTCAAAATATCTAATACGTTTCACGCAAAGTGAGCTCCTCTGTTAGTTTCACGAGACGCTGACCGCGCAAGTATTCCCTGGGAAAAAGTGAAAGTCTCTGCCATTCTTCTGAAGACGTAAAAGCGGATACGGACAGTATCGCGTTAATGTAGGCGAGCGAATTAGCAAGCGAAGTTAAACGACGCGGACGTAAGGCGCGGGCTGAAAAGCCCGGACCTTGGAAAGAAGGTGTCAAAGTAGCGGGGCAGCACAAAGGTTTCGTTTAATTCGTTTTGCGGCGCGCACACAACCTCCGGGGCCCTGCAGATGCCGCGTATTTTTCAGACGCGAAAAAAGCCCTCGGAGCTGCAGAAGCGAGAGGCAGAGAGAGAGAGAGAGAGAGAGAGAGAGAGAGAGAGGGAGAGAGAGAGAGTGCTCGTATTAGCGCCAACGAGTCAGAAAACCCTCCCGCGGCTCGCGTCGCTACAATATTTATGGGGTTGCTCGTGCGAGCGAGCGATTCCTGTTCGCGCGAGTTCGCCTCGTTGGGCGCTCAAGGTCCGAACAAGTCCTAACGCGTGCGCTCGCGGCGCGGCGCGGCGGCAGTTCTCCGGCTCTCTTCGGCTCTCCCCGAGATGAGACCGTGGGACGAGCGTGAAAAATTAATGAGCGAGTACCCGCCGACAGAGAAAGCCTCCGAGAACGCACCTTGTGAAAATACCGCCGCTCGCTAAAGCTTAGCACGCCGAACGCGCTTTCTCGCAAAGTGGGCCGATGTTCAGGGCCGAATTGACTTTTACGCGCGACTTCGTCCTGCTGAATTCGTTCAATTATTATAGACTGCGAATTACCTGCAATTTTACAACACTATGGTTCCAAATTTTGGTACATTCGTATTTACGTAGGTAGGTACTTGGTATCCGAAAACATTTGTAAGAATAGAAACGACTCACGACGGTCGACTTGTTCGATGTCAAAAAAAAAAAAAAAAGAAGCGTCGTTTGCAGCGTTTTACTTTGTTCTAGTCTGCAAAAAAAGGACGATTTCACGCGAGAATAAAATCAAGTCAAATCGGATCCGAGAGAATCCTTCGTTTGCTCGTCAGGGAGTGAAAGGTGGTAGGCAATCTAAGAGAGCTAAATTTTTATTCTGTCTCGATCGGTTCTTCCTAGAGGAATTTCTATCACGCCGTCGGGTGAAACAAGGATGTTCGTCGAGAAGAAGAGAAGAAGAAAAGAAACGGAAAGAGAAGAAAAGAAAGGGAAAGACGAAGGGCGAAATCTCGCGACTAATCAGCGGACCTAGCTGTGCTCTAGGTTTGCGCCTAGGCACTCTCGTCTTACTTTCTTTCGCCTAGGCGCGTCGCGTCGCCTACAAAAGTGGCGAAAAGTGTAAAAAAAAGGGGGATGGCCGGAGTTTTTTCACCCTCCGTCACGCTCGCAATCACGGCCAAGTGTCGCCTTCGTTCGAGGGTGTAAGTACCGATCCTTCTCGTCGAATACGTTCAAACAGCCGGAACCGGAAACGGTTCTCTCCAATGCCTGGCAAATTCTCTCTTAACATTCCTGATTCTGTTATCCGTCGATAGGCCGCCGTTATTCTTACCACTGACGCGTGAAACGCGTTCGAAAATCTGCATAGTAAATTTCGCTCGTTAAATTCTCTCTCTCTCTCTCTCTCTCTCTCTCTTTAGTATGTTTTTCTACAATGTTTTCTTTTCTTTTCTCTCTCAACAAAGAGTCACGGACACCTGCTAATTGAATTCATAATCAAACTCTGTGTTCCGATCAAATGTATCGCGAGGGATGCGCTGTTCTCGCGATGCGTGTTTCCTACAACGCGGTCGTAACCAACGAATTCATACGAAAACTTATCGACAGGAGCAGAAAAATCGCCGGAAGTTTTTCACGAGTACGCCAGAAGGAAAATAAGGAAAGAATCCGGAGAAGAAGGAGGGCGAGAAGCAGGGAAGGGATGGCGTTCAGCCAGCGACGCTTCCAGTGTCTGCCTTAATATCCGCCACTAACATTATTTCATAAAAGTATTACTATAAATCCAAACTCGCGTTATTTAAGCACCGTGCCTCCTGTGAGGGCCGGTCTCTCTCTCTCTCTCTTCGACCAGCATCCGCCCTCGCCCTCACCCTCGTCGTCGTCGTCGTCGTCGTCGTCGTCGTCGTCTCCAACCCTCTGCGTTCTCCTTTCTCCTTACATTATACCGGGCAGAGGCAACTTTTGCCACCCTCTTTTCCCTCCGTCACATTAGAGATATATTATGCAGATAGTGGAGGCGCCAAGCGGGGGAGAAGCGCGAAAGGAACTGCGGAAATTTAAAACTTTATTTACCCTGCGCTGAAACGATTTCGTCGCTCTCATCTCTTTCTCTCTCTCTCTCTCTCTCTCTCTCAACCTTCGTTCGAGCGTCTTCTTTTCTGTCGCTTTTCTTTTCTCATCTCGGACGATTTTTCTTTTTTCTTTTTTGTTTTTTCCGACATTTTTCTTTGCCAGAGGTAAGTCGTCGGTTTCCATCAGGGTATTCTTGCGTAATGGATGTATAATATCGTTAGTTGTTAATAAATTCGGCTCGCGAATGTATTCTAACGTTTTACGCATATACAATGCACATTTGAAATACTTAACATACGTAAAGAAACACACGTATCTCAAATATTAACTTAACAACGGAAATTCAAATTCATTTCCAAAGATTCATTTCTCTCTGATCATCCATGAAATTTATCATTCGAAAAGCACGATATACCTCTCAAATATCGGCTCGAAAATCCTGATCGACTTTATACCTACCAGCTATATCGCCTTAATAATACTTAAAATCCCTAGAACCTTCCACCACCCCTAAAAAAAAAGAAAAAAAGAGAAAAAAAAGAAAAACAGAACCCGATAGAAAGGAAGTTCGATCAGCCCGGAGCTAACGATTCCTACACATCCTTGTCGATCCAGTTCGACGTGTTTCAACGCGCGTCGTTCTGCTCCAAATCCTCGTAATTCGTAACCAGCGAGATCTCGCGAGACGAGACGCGGTTCGTTGTTCATCAGGCCTCTATTTCCCCCTCTCCCCTTCGCTTCCCTCGATTCCACGCATTGCGAATCGTTCTTTCTTTCTCTCTTTTTTTCTGTTTTTCTATCTTTTCTATCTCTACAGAGGGTACTTCTCTATAGTACCCCTTGAGCAATATTTTTCAAGAAAGTTTCAGGAGTTGAAAATAATTAGGCAAAAGTTAACTACGGTTAATCGAGACTGCTTTGCGCAAAACAGAATCAAGTCTGTCGAGTCGATCGGTTTAGGCTTTGACAGAGTAATGAAAGAATGAGGAAATATCACGTTTTTATCTTTAGCTTTGAGGAGAAGCGAAAATGAGGCTAGGATTTGATACAACGATTCAAACAACGAATCACAATTTGAAGGCAATCTTACTTGTTCCAATATGGATAATGTGTTTTTTGTTTCATACGTTCCTCTCCAATCCCTTCAATCTCTCTCTCTCTCTCTCTCTCTCTCTCTCTCGTTTCTTTCTTGGTAGCATCGCCGCGAACCATCTCGATTCGATTGCGCGAATCCGCGGCGGGAGATGCGCGATGATCGGCCGCGAACGGAAGCGGACGGGAAATAAAATGTGGCACAAGGTCTCCGGGGTATCGCCGGGGTTAACAGAGGCTGTGGAAAAGGGTGCCGGGGCAAACGGGCCGTGCATAACGAAGCGAGAGCCGCGTAAAATTCGTAGGCGAATGCTCTTTAATTAGCACGCGGCGTTGCGCTCGTTGGAGAAGCCGCGCGCTCCTCCTCGCAACTTCCACCCGGAGGATGAGGAACGCAAGAGGAAGAAGACGAGCCTGATGGGCTGGCTGTGCACGAGTATGCACGAGCAATTGCAAGAGGAAGAGAGGAACGAAGGGTTGGTTGGTTGGTTGGTGGTGGTAGTGGGCCGATGGAGGCGAGGAGAGAGACTTAAATAATTATCGTTTCGAAGCCGCCTCGCATGGAACCGGGAGCGGGCTGAGGCCGCATCTGTTTCTGATTATTAATTAATATCAACCAACCCGGGGCCGTGTTCGCATGAGCGAGCTCACACTGCTCTCTCATACGTAGCCGACACCGGCGTGGAAAACCGAAGCACTCCGGTGTATGTGTGTCTGTGTGTGTGCGTGTGTGGCCCGTGTACGTACGTGTATGTACGCGCGTGTGGCCGCTTGTGTGCACAGGCTGTTTCAGAATCACCGGTCGATCGAGCACGAAGAGTACGAACGGAAGAAAACGAAAACCAAAAACCAAAAGCTTCTCGCAGAGACGAAAGTAGTACGTTCGCAGCGTTCGTTTATCGCAGACATGGAAAAATGAGAGATATTCGTTTTCTGCAAAACGAAAAAATACTATAGTCGAATGATGTTTGTTCACAAGAACAGTGAATTTGCAGAAGCAATCATCAGCGAATTAATCGGGGAAAATTAATCAGGCCAGACGTCGAATTAATGCGAATTAAAGAAAATGAGGGAAAGAAGATGGGAAGAAAGCAAACTTGAAACTTCGTGGCCACCTATATTCGCTGTTTGGCCGATCGGTAATTTTGAAACAACCTGCAGGTGTCGTCCTCGTGCACGCTGGAGAATTTCGTGTGTATATTTTACGCGCTATTCGTCGATAGAGAGAAAGAGAGAAGGATATAGGCAAATACCATATTCATATGTTGCGCAGAAATGAACAGAATGCTCGGCGGGCATTAAAATTAATGAAACGAACGGAACACGCGTTTTAACGAAAATGTATGTGGGCGATCAGGCGGAAGCATGCTCTCTCGGACATGGAACCAGAAACGTACAAAACGCCTCTGGGCTTCGATCTTCTATCTACATAGTCTTTGCTCTTTCTAACGCGAACTCAATAATCTAAAACGTTATGACGCTTTTTGTCTACTTTTTTTCCGTATCGAGTTCGAAATAAAAGAAACTCCATGATATTCTAATACTAGTAATACAACGAATACTCTAGTATAAAGAAATTTTCAAAAATTCCACTCTAATGTATGTGTGTGTGTTAATTGTAATTAAAAAGTAAATTCTGTATCCCATAAAAATCTAAACATTTTAAAGAGAAAATTTTAAAGAGAAATTCAAAAAATAATCCCACGGCGAAATTTATATTCGTGAAACTTGACGAAGAAATTTAGCAATAAAAAATGGTCAAGTCGAAATTTCGTAATTCCTAAAAATAAACAGATACGTACGTATTACCACCGATTTTGATTCAAATATCTCTGATATCGCTTTAATTAAAATCATCAACGAAGAGTATATTTAGGGATGGTAGTTCCAGCGTTAAAGAAAGGAAAGATTCTCTAATTAAGAAACCTGACTTGACGGTAAATGGAATCATGGATGAATGGATAGAAGTATATAATTGTACACGAGATGACATTTTACCAACGTCAAGGGTCGATGGGTAGGCGCACGAATATAAATTTGTCCATTATCCAGTGATTAGTTTGCCGAGGGTTGCTCCTACGAGCAAGCAACCCCTTTGAAATATAATTTACATTGTTACACACAAAAATTCACATTTTAAATGAAAACATTTTGATTATTCCATTATTCTGAGTTCATACGTAGATATTCAATTGATCAATGCATTCCATCGATCTACTGACTTGAAAAACTGAGTTGTTTAAATATCTTATATCTTATAATCATTAATTTCTTAATTCTGTAAATTCTGTAAATTCCCTGCAACTACAGTTGTTCGATTACTTATATATTTATCTATTCTTTTAAAAATGTATTGAAATTTCAAACAAATCTGCATTGTTCGTAAAAAGTTCAAAAATTGATCGTCAAAAAGAAAAAGAAAGAGCAAAAACAATTTTAAAATTGTTGCTTTGATTCTAGAATCATCATCGCCTGCCGCGAAATGTCTTCTTGCATTCTTGTGAAGTTTCATACTTTCAATCTTGAACGGATTATAAAAATCTATAACACGTGTCTCAAATTCTGTAGAGAACACTGAATAATAATACGAATAGAATTAAATATTATTTATAATCTTGGCATCTATATTATTCAAACAATACTCATAGGAACAGAGTTGGAGAATACCTCTCCATTAAAAAATATTGAACGCGAAATTCAAAAATATCGATTTGCAAGGAAACCTATCCTGAATCAACCCAAATAAAACGCAAATAAGAAAATGTCATTACACGTGGTTGTAATAAATGCCCACGGTCGCTAAAAAGTCGTTAAAAGTTCTATGTAATATGACAAGACATCCGTGTTGATTCGGATCTTTTACATTAATTACGGCATAATTGAGCGATTAAAAAAATAAAAAAAAACATAAGACTCACCATTAGATGCGAAGAACATTGTCATCGATGTTGTCCTGGTATAGCAGAAGTGGAAGAAATGAAGACCAAAAGAAATCTGTAATAAAACATAGAATTAATTATATAGAATATTATAATCTATTCTTAAAAGCAGTGTTAATTATTTATAGAATTTAAAATAACGAAAAACAAATTCTTATTAAACATAAAATTTCGCTGATAATAGACAGTTCAAAAATGAAAAGTTTGAAACTTTTACTTTTAATTGATAATAATTTACGTAAAATGTGAAATATAGAATTCGTTTAAATATAAAATATAAAGTTACTCACATTCTTGACTTTTGAAGCACTACATCTTTCCCAGAAAGCAGGGAAAAGTGGAAGTTGTAAGAAGTCTGTAATAAAATATGTGATACTGTAATAAAATATGCGATTTTGCACTTACAGAATGTGCAAAAGATAAAATAAATTTAAACATAACATACTTACATTCTTCAGCTTCGGGAGACATTTTATTGTTTTGCGAGACCTGCGACGCAAAAACGAGTGCTGAAAAAAGAAATATATATTTAGAAGTGAAGTTTGCTTAGAAAAATAATGCTCTTCCAAAATTATAAACTAATTATTATTCATTCATTAGAGATAAAAGATATATTAAAAATTCGAAATACTAAATTATGTAATATTATTATTAAAATATTATTATACTCTATAAAATGTTTCGTAATATTATCACACATATATAAATATTATATAATATAATCAATTTGTAAAAACTATACTGTGGATATTCATCATATTAGAGATTTAAATATATTCCGAACAAATCAAATGTGGCGCGCTTTTATGGTCTGCGCAGTACTCAAACGACGGGATGCGCAGAACACGTTTAAATCTAACCGTTCAATTCTAATTTTGCGAAGAATATATGTATGAATTGAATGTTAAATCAACAAAATAATGCCAATTATTCAACAAAATAAGAAAACGAACGTACAAATACATTGAAAAGAACAATTATTACCATTTCGCCACGAAAAGATTTATCCTCCAATATTTCAAAGTTTCTCTTGCAATTAACTCGCAATCTATACAAAAAAAAGAAAAAAACATTCAAATAAACATATATTTTACGATCTACTATGATTTATACAGAATTATATTCAAATCAACTGTAAAAAAGAGGATAACACGTACGAGGAGAACAATAATCCTTGCACTGCGAACAATCACTGTCTACGTAGAATTATGGATATAGAATTATATTACAAACTCCGACCAGTATATGTGCTGCCATCTATTGGATTCGTCAGTTTAGTTCCACTCGAAAATTAGAGTGATTCAGATGGCAGAACCATCGATAGACAAAGACAGTAATAATATTCAACAAGGCAGACATAATAATCAGTTTCAGCAGCTCACTGATATTGCTGCAGTGCTAAAGCAGTAAACAGAGGAAACTCGTTAAAAAGCCTAATTAAGAAAATTAATTTGTAAACTTTTCCAAATGCATCTTTAAAAATAAGATTTTCAGCTCTCTTCCTACATGTACTTTCCATTTTGCATTGGAAGATCTAAAATTTGAAATTTTTATTCAATAGATATTGAAGGATGTCCTTTTGCACACTGTTATTCTCTTTTTCTATCACATAATATGTCTATCGTTGTTGCAAAGTATTGTGTCTTTAATCTTTTTCTCCTTCTTCTTTGTTTTAATAAAGAATTTTCATTAAAGAGAACATGCTTAGAATCCTTTATGAGTGCACGTACATGTGCGTACATTTCAAAAATATAATACTAACAATATATTTACATACATGTTTCTGTGTACGTTATCAATTTATGGACATTAGAGAATAAGGAAAGAGGAAGAGAAAGAGAGAACGCAGAGATATGGCAAAAGAAAAAAAAGAAAAGAAAATAGAGGCAAAAGTGTAGGTTAAAACACAATCTTTTATGCTAACAAAAAGTCATTTCTCTTGTCCATATGTATGTAATAGGAGCTTCTTCTTACTTTTTACGTCTAGAGTCTAGAGTGTTAGTCGATTTTAATGTTCGTTTTATTCTATTGTTGGTACTGATTGTATCATATACTGATTAGTGTTGTTCTTGCTACAGTGGTTTTGTTATAGCATTTGTGTTACTTTTTGATTATATTCTGTGTTAAAATATCACTGCCGATTCTTCTCGCCGTGATGCTGCGTCCTTGAATGGATTTTATCTTGTACAGACTATTGGTGCATTTGCATGTTAATGCTTTTCTTGTGACAGAAAAGTATTCTTTCGTGAATTCAGGACAGCCCAGATGTAGTCTGGTCTCTGTTCCTCGTACATAATTCAAAAAATTCACAAATTATTTTTCTTGATTAACTTCTCGCAAACGTGTACAGTGTATAATTTTGAACCTGGTAGCGTCGTCTGTCGGTAAATCGGTGGTATTAACTAATTTCGAAAATAATTTTAATTTTTCACACCAATAATTTACATTCTATAAGCATGCACTTCACAGATGACGCTATACGTTACAAATAAATTTAATTCCAATATTTAATGTAATTCGTGAAACAATTGAAACACATTTGATACATATTTGAAAAAACTGTCCATCTGCAGAGCAATATTAGAAAATAATTATAAATACACATTGAAACGTACATGGCACGTAGCGAAACGTAAAAACGAAAGCTAGAGATCTAAAACAGGCGATGCAATTTCAAAAATTATTCCTCTTGATTATTTTTTTCGGCAAATTAGTGTAAAGGGCTTCCATTTTGACATGGTGGCGCCATCTAGCGGGTACTCAGCGGTACTAATTAATTTTAAAAATACTAATTTCTGCATTTTACGGTTCAAATGAGGTATGAAAAGAAAGCTGAGGATCTAATTAGGCTAATACAATCACAAAAGTTCACAATTAATTTCGCTAAATTAGTTTTTTTCGCAAATGAAAATTTCTCTGTTTCACGGGGTAAGAAACACTAGCGTCGCGTTGTGGCAGAATGGTGGAACTAAACGCTTTATATCAATATTAAAAAGAATTATTAATTTCAGTATTCCGCACCAATAATCTTCATTTTACAAGCATATACTTCAAAGACAATGACATCGATTACGTTCACAAATAAATTTGACTGCAATATTCAATATAGTTTGCGAGAAAATGAGTACATTGGAACACATATGAAATACACAAGACTCCCGATCTATTAAATAAAATTTGAAAATCTTTATTAACAGATATTCATACGTAAATAGCACGTACAATGAAAGCTAAGGGTCTCAAACGGACGATGCAATTTCAAAAGTTGGCAAATTATTCCTCTTGATTATTTTTTTCGGCAATTTAGTGTAAAGGGCTTCGATTTTGACATGGTGGCGCCATCTAGCGGTTACTCAGTGGTACTAATTAATATTAAAAATACTTATTTCTGCATTTTACGGTTCAAATGAGGTATGAAAAGAAAGCCGAGGATCTAATTAGGCTAATACAATCACAAAAGTTCACAATTCATTTCGCTAAATTAGTTTTTTTCGCAAATGAAAATTTCTCTGTTTCACGGGGTAAGAAACACTAGTGCCGCGTTGTGGCAGAATGGTGGAACTAAACGCTTTATATGAATATTAAAAAGAATAATTAATTTCAGTATTCCGCACCAATAATCTGCGTTTTACAAGCATATATTTCAAAGATAATGCTATCGATTAAGTTCACAAATAAATTTGACTGCAATATTCAATATAGTTTGCGAGAAATTAAACATTCACTATTGGCACTACTAATGTAAGCAAAATCAAAAAATTTTTTTATATACGTAAACAATACTTATACAAATCACAGAAACAATACTTATACAAATCACAGCTAAAGGTCTAAAACTGAAGATGTAATCCTAACAGTTCACAAATGATTCCTCTCAATTTCTTTTCGTATTTAATGCAAACTGTCACATTTGGATTTAGTGACCGCATAGTGACGCCATGCATATACAGCGTTTAGTTCCATCGTTCTGCCACAACGCGGCGCTACTGTTTCTTACCCCGTGAAAGAAAGAAATTTTCATTTGCGAAAAAAACTAATTTAGCGAAATTAATTGTGAACTTTTGTGATTGCATTACCCTAATTAGATCCTCGGCTTTCTTTTCATACCTCATTTGAGCCGTAAAATGCAGAAATAAGTATTTTCAAAATTATTTAGTACCGCTGAGTAACCGCTAGATGGCGCCACCATGTCGAAATCGGAGCCCTTTACACTAATTTGCCGAAAAAAATAATCGAGAGGAATAATTTTTAAACTTTTATAATTGCGTCGTCCGTTTGAGACTCTTAGCTTTCATTGTACGTGTTATTTACGTGTCAATATCTATTAATAAAGATTTTCAAGCTTTATTTAATAGATCGGGAGTCTTGTGTATTTCATATGTGTTCCAATGTACTCATTTTCTCGCAAACTATATTGAATATTGCAGTCAAATTTATTTGTGAACGTAATCGATGTCATTGTCTTTGAAATGTACGCTTGTAAAATGCAAATTATTGGTGCGGAATATTGAAATTAATAATTCTTTTTAATATTGATAAAAAGCGTTTAGTTCCACCATTCTGCCACAACGCGGCGCTAGTGTTTCTTACCCCGTGAAACAGAGAAATTTTCATTTGCGAAAAAAACTAATTTAGCGAAATTAATTGTGAACTTTTGTGATTGTATTAGCCTAATTAGGTCCTCAGCTTTCTTTTCATACCTTATTTGAACCGTAAAATGCAGAAATAAGTATTTTTAATATTAATTAGTACCACTGAGTAACCGCTAGATGGCGCCACCATGTCAAAATCGAAGCCCTTTACACTAATTTGCCGAAAAGAATAATCAAGAGGAATAATTTGTCAACTTTTGAAATTGCATCGTCCGTTTGAGACTCTTAGCTTTCATTGCACGTGCTATTTACGTATCAATATCTATTAATAAAGATTTTCAAGTTTTATTTAATAGATCGGGAGTCTTGTGTATTTCAAATGTGTTCCAATGTACTCATTTTCTCGCAAACTATATTGAATATTGCAGTCAAATTTAATTAAATTAAATGATTATTTCATTTCTCACAGTTTTTAACTTAAATTCAAATATAGGCGCTTTAGGATTTAGCGCCATCATGTGTGATTTATGGGACTATAACCTACAATAGCGTTCAAGAATTTGAGTAGCACGTGTGCCTTTTATAAAATAGAATTTGTAAATATTTAAATGATCAGTACAGTATCTCTGTGTAAAATATAGTGTAATATTTAAGAATCAAAATGCAGCACGACGATGTAAGTTTGTCAAAGATTATTTATATCGATTCTTTATATTTTATATAATTTCAAACTGTTCCAGGTCGTGTGGAGTATCATTAATAAATCATTCTGTTCTTTTAAAGTAAAGTAAGTACAGTTTAAGAAGCATAATAACATAGTTTTGTTTAATATGATTTTAACTTATTTTTTGTTTCTGTAGTACTAAATCACAGAAGTTCTGTCGCAATGAATATAACCTCACGGGTCTATGTAGTAGATCATCTTGTCCTCTTGCAAATAGTCAGTATGCCACGATTAGAGAAGAAAATGGTATTATCTATTTATATATGAGAACAGCAGAGAGGTAAAAATTTCTTGTTTTTTTACAATGCAATGTGAAATTGTACATTCTATGATTGTACTCATATCGTATTCTTTGCAGAATACATTTTCCAAAAAATGCATGGGAAAAGATAAAACTTTCTAGGAATTTTGAAAAGGCGATGCAGCAAATCAATGAAAATTTGCTGTATTGGCCTGGTTTTGTAAAAGCAAAATGCAAGCAAAGATTTATAAAAATCACGCAATATTTAATACGTATGAGGAAAATAAGGTTAAGAAGACAAAAGCAAATTGTACCAATTCAAAGGAAGATTGAAAGAAGGGAAAGACGCAGGGAAGAAAAGGCTCTTATTGCTGCAAGATTGGATACTGCAATAGAGAAGCAACTTATGGAAAGATTAAAACAAGGAATGGTATGTATTCCTTTCTTTATCATCTTTGTACCATATTTTTTTTCTTTACCAACCTTTTTTTCAGTACAAAGATATTTACAACTTCCCACAAAAGGTATTTGATAAAGCTGTAGAAGCTGTGGAAGTTGAAGGTGAAAATGAAGCTGAAAGTGAAGAAGAAGAAAAAGAACTAGAAATTGAGAAAGAAGTGGAATTAGAACTAGAAGCAGATGAAAGAGAAAGAGAAAGAGAAATAAATACATCTCATTTTGTAGAAGCAGAAACTGATGAAGAAGATGAGGATGATGATTTTGATGTTCAAGAGATATCTATGGTAATCTTTCATTTATAATTGTATTTTATACTTAATATTAATTGATCTATTTCAATAGGACGAGGATAGTGATTCAGGGAAAAAAGAAGAAATCGAATTATCTGATGGCTTTGTATCTGACACTAGCGATATTGAAGTAATTAATGTTATAGTTATTTTTGTTTTTCTTTATAATACGGTTGTATTTGAAATTATTGTATTATTGTAGGATTTAGTACCTGCAGCAAAGAAAAGTGCGAAAAAATCTGTTGTCAAAAAACAGAAATCCCAAAAGAAAACTCGTCCAAGAGTCGAAATTGAGTATGAGATGGAGTCAGAATTGTATGAAGGGAAACAAGCGAGACAAACTTTTAGTTAGGATATCTGTAATTATATTTCTAATAAAATTTAAAAATTGTTTTATATATTCCACAATGTGTACTGTTCCTATAATTTCTTAATTTTTTTATTTACATATTTTAGTAACGACCATCAATCAATAGTCATTACAATCACGTAACGTGATACAGAAAAATAACCGTAGAATTCAAAATTGGCGCTAGCTTAAGATTCTCTAAAAGCATTTATGCAAAACATAGATGGCATCCTTCCGAGCAGAAATTCGCAGATTAGCAGACGACACGTTTGTACATAAAGAACAAGTTAAAAGGTAAATTCTCTCAATTTTCTGCATAAAGAATATAAATGAACATGAATGAACAAATCACAATTAACAGAATCTTGGTTCAAATAAATTGTTATTGATTTGAAAATGTGACGTGTTGTACGAACTTTGACAAAAATATAGCATCGAGAACTTGTTTAATTGTCCATCATATGTGCTGTTTATTTTTTACGTATTCAAATACACGGCTGTCTTTCTCAACGAGAAATCACAATCACTCAAACAAGATCTTAATAGGTGCTTCCTAAATAAATTAACAAATAAGTAACAGCTAAAGTACATATGTATACAATGCGTCGTGTAGATATAACCACTTGAGTGAAGTAACTCTTCGTACTTATACTCTAAAGAAAAAGAGAAAAGGAAGAGGAAAAATATATTCGTTGGTGGTTTCTTAACGAACTAAAGGTTTTTTGTCATCGAATTGTTGATTGCTTGAAGCAAATTTGCTCACTGTTTGCGAGTTCTGTGCAAGAGTGTCATAATAAATCAGCTCCAACCAAATGTCACGAACATCGCGTTACCCGTGACAGTGCTTTTGTTTGCTATAAATAGAAAAAGTAGGTTATCCGCGAGATCAATTCTGAAAATAGAATAATTAACTAAATACATTTATCGTTCTGTATGTAAAATTTGTAAAGAGAGTCCAAAAGAATCATAGTTTTCACTGTTTTGTAGAATTATTTTTCTTTTATTTCATAAATCTTGCTGTAACATATCTCTTTAAAATGTTTGATAAAAATTCATGAATAATGTGATTATAAATAAATTTCATTGTGACAAATGTGTATTTGGTACGTTGTTAAGAATAGTTGACAAATATTGTTAATGAAATGTCAATTTTATCTTTATTATAATATACATGTTGTATTTATAAATCTATTAAAATTACTGACTAAGCTTGTCAGTATGTTTGTATTGTCTGCTGTTTTATTAATATAAAATTTGTTTTTTATTACAGGCATATTATGAAATTTTTAAAAGAATTTTTTGACATCTTTAATGAGAATTAAAAGGAGACCCTAATGTAGACTGATTTTGATCTTGCATCTTTTCAAATTTGCTTTTTATTTTGTAAATCAATGCCAAGATATTAGACAATTTCACTATGGAACTGAATAATGTGGGAAACAATAAAAGTTCCATACACATGGCAATATCATTTAAAAAATTGTGTTTGGCAACGGTGTCCTTACCTCTTGTGACACTTTTAGTTTGTTTTGTTACAGCATATATCTTTCAACAAGATGATATCCATGAAACACACTGCAGGGTATGATATTTGCACATCTATGATCTTTCTCTTAAATCTTCTAATGTTAATATTCTTGATTTTAGGTTTATAATGTACTTCCATCAATCTCAGCTATTACTGGTATATCTCCTCAAAGATATTTATGGCGTATAAGCATAGCATTACACATAGGTCCACGTCTAATTATTGCCAGTGTATATCATTCATATTATTATAAAATACTTAAAACAATTGAAGACGTACCTTCCAAAATTATGGGATCTAGACTTTTAAATCTATGTTACTGGTTAAACATTGCAGAAGTAGCAGCCCTATGTGGAGTCACATATATCTCTAATAGGGAAAATTATTGTGAGTAATAATGTAAAACATAATAGAATATTTGTATAAAAATAAATTGTATAATACAATAATGGTATTTTTCAGCTGTGCACGAAAAGATCTTCATCCTCTTTATGATTAGTTCTCTAACATATATGCTAACAGAAGTGAGATTGGGTCGTCTTATAACACCAAATGCACAGAGTCTTCAGTACAAACAAGCACTTTTTATAACTAGTCTTGTTAGTACTGTAGGACTTATTATTTTCTTCCTAAAGCACAGGCTACTGTGTCATGATCTGGGTAAGAGAATTTACACATTTTATGCATAAATTATAAATCATTAAATTATTATAATATCTTTCTTAACAGCATTTAGTTGGTTTTCCTTGTGCGAATATGTGATTGCCTCTGCAAATATGGGTTTTCATGTAACTGTAATTCTAGACTTTCCTAAGGAGCAGCTGATCGTTGGAAATGGCTTACCTGCCTTAAAGGTGGATTAATTTGTAATATTTTATACTCATTATTATCTTATTATTGTCATCAAAGTGCCTACTGCCACTGTCTGGAAGTGCTATTGCCAAAAGTGATACCATATATATAAAAGTGATATCATATAATACCGTACTATAGATAGCTGAGTATCCACTGATATATATTGGTAAATATTTCTTAATAAAATAATTGTACATTATATAAATGAAATCAAAATTTTAATGAAATCAAATATTTAAAAATTCTCTTATCTTAAGAAAAATAATTACGAATGCAAGATCTGTATAACAGTTGTCGTAATTTACATTTCTTCTTTTTAGTAACTTATTCAGTAACTTATTGATTGTAAATTTATTCAAATCGCGATTTATATTTAAAAGTATTTATCAACTATATACTTATTCGAATAAATAATTAAATTATATGAATAAATGACTTTTATTAAAAGATATTTTATATGTTTAGTGGATACACGGTTTGAAGCACAATATCTTTTCTATTAGCAGATTTTAGCGAAATAGAATTAATTTTATCGTTTTAAGTAATGCTGCAATACGTAAGATAATTTTGGGCTTAGCATTTGCTTAGTTGACGATTTTTATCATAAATACACCTTCCAATTACAAAAAGGCACAATTGAAAGCTAAAGCCAAAAAGAGAAAAAATATTTAAAAAAAAATCTAGCGCTTCCAAAGTATGGCACTGGTATCTTCCCAGGCAATGAGAAATAATCTTTAATGGCCTTTTAGGTAGTGAGAATTTGTAGTGATACAGAACAAATATGTATCCTACATACAAACAATATTTAACATAAAAGTTCAAAATAATGAAATTTCATATTTTGTTTTCGAAGAAAGAACTATTATTAGCATGAAGTAAAGAATGTGCTTGTTTATCGTGAGTTTTAAATCGCTTCTCTAGTTTTTAAAAAGTGAGATTTCTAGTCGATATTTTATTCTAGTCCTTTTACAATTCTCTCTTTATTTTCTTTTTTTATCTGCTTTAAAAAGGAATATCATCATTCTCATATCATGAATTTTTAACACATTGTTAGCATGTAGGATGCATTTGCGTACGTTCATGGAATAATTGTACGTAATCCTAATTTAAAATATACATAGTAGAGATATTATTCATCATTGTACAGCTATAATACTATTGATATATTTTATCGTGTCTATATATCATACGAATCATACACTATGTAAAAATGAAAAGAAAAATACCAACCAAAAGAGGTACTCATATAATGCGGATTGTAGCAATATTGTATCATGAACATAAGGATAAATTACTATATTCATTTACGTAGCGTATGATTCTTAAATACAACACGATTGGCATTTAAATAATCACGACGCAAAATAGGAAATGCTGAAACAGAAAGTGAAATTAAATGATTATCTTGTACGATATATTCCTGACCAAAGCATGACTATTACGTCCAAAAAATACGGAGCAAATTGACGAAGTTAATTCGAATAACTGTTTGTACTAAATTTTATAACATGTTCCCTTTCAAGATATTCGCGTTAAATATTTCACAGAGAGCATTAAATAAGAAGCAAAGAGAAACTATTTGTGATAAAGTGCACTATTGGAATCAGTTGTATAAATTCCTACGATTGTATATATTACTACGACGTTACGTAGTAAAATTATGATTTTGTTTTTTAAACGCAATTAATTCCAAGTATATTTGCACAGTATTTTTTTTATAAATTGGCAGACGTCAATATGTTTTTGAATTTGCACTACTTCTTTTGTCGAAATTGCAAGTTAAATTATAGATTGATATATCTCGAATTGCAAGTTAAATTATAGATTGAATTGTCAAGTGTTCAAAAGCACGGGAAAATTGTAAATCATGTATAATCATTCGAGCAACATATCTTGACGACTACCATTGTAATACAAAAGCAAGCATTTGTAATTGCCATATAGAAGTAATCGCAGACTTTTATGAATTAATTTATTGGTTAGGTGGAACGTTGAAATCCGTGCCAAGTGATGATTAAAGATATCGTGCGTCTATTACACACGTCTATTACATTGGGATAGATCTCGATCTGATAACAGAATATCTTTAATGAATCGCTTATTCGCGATAAATCGTTTTTGTAATTTCATTTTGTCCGAATATATTTGGAAATTAAACGATTTTCTGCACTTGCTGCACACATATGAAACATACACTGCTATATATATATAAAACGTTGTCTTCGTAACGCAACGTATACGCTATATGAGAGGTTTGAAAAGAGACGTGATAATTTTTGATCGATTGTTTGTGAGATTTCTTATTATTCGTTATTGGTATAATTGTGAACATTATTGCAATCATAGATACAGTATATATCTGAAATAAGTTTCAATTTAATTGCTAATTTTCTGCAATTGATTTTCGAATAAGACAAATCTCCCAAACAATTCTTCAAAATTTTCCACCTATGTCTCGAAAACACCTCGTATGCCACGATTCACTCAGACATTACATTCGAAATTATTACATTAATATATTTAAACTAGATAATATTGTATCCAGCGTTGTTCATCTTGGTATCTGATTTTATAGAAAGCTTGTATATAAGCGTTATCATTATATTATACTTGACAAACGATCGGTCGCGGTCAAGGAACAAGAGAAATCTAACACGATCTGTGTAAAGCAGCATCGTCTACGTCGATGTTGCCAGAGCACGACGTGCAGCAACCTTGACATGTGTCAGAATCTCTGTTTAATTGATGTCAGCCACTTGGCACGATGACACTGTCATGAATTAGGTTGAACGTCTCCTCGCGACTCTTCGAAGGTTTATTATAATAATAACAGATTTATTATGTAAAGTAGTTCAAAGCGGGTTCTGGAGCAGAGTGATACCACCACTATAATTATAACGATTATTTATTAAAACTGTCACATTTACACTTTGCTCACTCTGTCTCCTCTCTCTCTCTCTCTCTCTCTCTCTCTCTCTCTCTTTCTCTAAATCACGTGTACATAGAGCAAATGCACATACACAGACATACATAGACAAAAATATTGAAAATACAGCGTGAGAAACTTTTTATCGCGATTAATACTCAGATTAAAGGGATCGATGATAATAGTTTATTGATCGAGGATTACAGGGGTATTCTAATTTAAAATTTGACTTTTGGATTTTTTTTCGTCGCATGAACGATAATTACGTGTCACCGAAGTTAAATTTAAAATGGAAACGAAGATAATTCCTTCGGTTCAATCTATATTACCACTTATCTAAAACAAATATAATCCCTATTCTGCTGATAATAATGATAATACTGGGGTTAATCTAAAATTATTTATTTTTTGTCACGTGCCAAAAATCAATGAAGAAAATAATCATCTAAATTGGGATATCCCTTCTTTGCGATTAACAGGATGAAAGATAAAAAAATTTTAGAGATATACGTAGCGTTGTTCATTTAACATCTCTAAGTCGTTGCATGCGTACACGCGTATTAGTATTTTTGGAAAAAAGCTTTTTATCATTCGGCAACACGAGTTTAAATATTTAAAAATCTCATCTTGGAAAGATCGAATTTAGTAGAAAAAGTTAGGTACGATAGATACTCTTTCCCAAAGTGATTAAAGAGAGAACAATATAGCTGATGAAACTAATTGAAACATTTGCTCTGCTCTTAGGATTATTATTATTATTCGTGCTTTTTGTATTTTTAGAGTGACAAGATTTAGTTACGAGTCGATATTTTATGTACAGTTATTTACAGGTATATGACGAGAATTGCGTCTCGTAATTGTGAAATCATCAAAAAATTTTAAAATGATTTCATAGCTGTGAGACTTAAAAATGAATATATCTTTTTTTCTTTTCTTTTTCTCCGCTAAAGATTTAGAAATTTCGCGTACCAGGAACTTCGTAGATTCGATTGAACATTATAATTAGCAATAACAAAGTAAAGAGAGTAATGACAAACATATCGATTCGATAGAATGATCGGAGTTTTGATTTCCATGTATTGTATATAGGAATATGAAGACGATAGGAAAAGATAGGGAAAATCCTGAAAAATGATATTTTCACACGAATGTTATATGCTTCCTTTTAAAAATTATTTACTTTCACTTTGTTGCAATAGGAATAGGAATTTCAGTATTTTTTCTTTCTCGGTACGTGAATTATGTAAACGACCGACAATTCTGTGATAATCAGCACAAATATGTAGCTGTTTTACTTTTTGTTTTACTTTATGTTTGTATAGGATTTTACGTATTATCTTTTACAGAGTCTCTAGTAGAAATAATTTGTTTACAATTTTTCGGGATCATTGCTCTTTCTTAATTTCAATTGAAAGTTTTGTTGTATGCGTTGTCACGCGTGCTTCTGTTTTAATTGAACTCTCATTGGACAATTGCACGTAAAGGTTGTTCTTCTTGAACTTTTGAATTTCACTACGCAAACACAAACGAAATCTAATATAAAAAATGAAAAACGATAATGCTAAAGGACACTTAATACTTTAATGATAATTTAAAAAAAAAAATATCGAGTCTTTTTATGAACGAAAATGCTCAAATTGAATTATACTTTCGTTTAATTTATTTAAAAAAAAAAAAAAAAGAAAGGTTTTGATATAAGCAGACGAAGCCGAAAAATTTAATTCGAGCAGAGAATTTATGATGAAAAATATCTCAATCTAACTGCACGACACGATTATGTAGGTCGTGTAGATTTTGTGAATCGAATAATAATGTAAAACAAGATTAAAAGAAAGAGAACGACGATTTGTCACGGAACAGTAAGGTGTGCTCGCGGCTGTCTGCAATTTTCTGGCGCCTGAAGCTCGATCTTTTCTTGTACGCACGATCAATTAGAGCGAAAGTGATCGAGCGTCAAGTCCGACTAAAACTTCGGCATGTCTGCCGAAGGTAATTGAACTCCGTTGACCTTAATACAGAAAACGAATGAGCAAACGGAACGAACCGTGCGACAACGATGGATGAAGCTTGCGTGAATTACCAATAGACTGCGAATATTTATGCATTTGTGGAAAGTTTCAAGAAATTAAAAAAAAGAAAAAAAGAGAATGCTTTTAATGACTTTATAAATTCAAATCAAGTTTGTCATACTCGTAGGCAACTAAAAGAAAATGTGCAAAAATGTCGACGACTAGAATAGAATAGAATATCGATTATCTATTGATTATAACTAGTTAGTAAGTGAAACAAATCTGAATCGAATCTGCATAAATATTCACGGCCTAATTAGCAAAATTATCATTAGAGTGAATGATCGTGTTCTTTTTTTTTTGTTCAAATGTAATTTATTTTTATGATTGGTTGAATCAGTGTAGTGTAACGAGCTACGTTTATAATCGGCTTAAATAACGCGCTCTATACTGTGATTGAAGCGTTGATACGCCCGAGTAAAGTGTGAAACTGCGTGGATTTTTTTTTAGAGAGCGAAAAACGTTCGAGATGGATTTTCCATTGTTCATGTAATACGTAATTAAATATAATTAAATAAAGCGTACCGTGCATGTACCTTCTGGTCGTTCCGAGTTCTTCCATCTTTTATTTTCTTTCAATTATTGGCAATATTCATTTTCATTTTGTTATGGAACGAGTGACCGAAAGTTTCGAACCTATTCGTTTTCTTAATTGGCTCGACGATCCTGTCCTCGTCTTTTGGTTTAAATAGAGAAAAGAATTTTTTGTAATCGATGCAACTTCACCAGCGCAACCAATTCGTTGAAAAATATCTAAAATCATGAATATTCTCTATCATATATGAATGAAATTGAAAAACAAATTGACACGTCTTGTAACTGATCTTACACACACACACACACACATATTTATAAATGGAAATGTCACAGTAGATAATCTATTAATTTATTATAGGAATATTTCAATCTAATATTAACCTATCATTAATAAATAGAAATATTAATTTAATCATTTTCCAAGTCAAAATATATTTAAATGCATATTTAAATATTCAAAGATAATCCCTTGCACGAAACAATTTTATTTCATATTTTTTATCTATTTTTTTTCTTTTTTTTCAGATAGAGTCATCCTCTCATACAACCAGTTACAAAACATGTCTGTATGACACTGAGGCACATATATTTACCGGACGAAGTTTGATCAGCGATATCAGTTTCATCTTTCAGAAGATTCCCATTCAATCTGCTCGATTTGTTCACTTTCGCAGAAGGTTCTTTGGCTTTGCCATCGTCGTTCGGTGGACGAGATCTTTTCACTTTCTTTTCATCGAACGCAACGACAGAGTTTGCTGAAGAAGTATCCATACATTTTCTACACCGCCACACGATCCTCGGATCGTAGACGTCGATGTCGACGACAGGGGGTTGATGGCAAAGGGGATGATAGACTTCTTGACATTCTTGACACTCCAGTAGTATCAGCGGTCCTAACTTTGCTCCGTTACAGACCTACGATTCCACGAAGTGAAATTAGGTAAAATACTAAGTTTCATTTTTATACGACAATTTACCGAGTTGACTATCAAGTTGACGAATGTGAAACGTTTTAATCACAGGCCGTGTACTTTTTTTTTTAAATAGGTCTCTTACGATTCGATGCACGTTTCAAACGATTGGTAGACAAAGAATATAGATAACGAAGAAACCTTGCACAAGAGTCCATCTCCAGATCCTTCGTCAGGAATAGATATCCTGGGAATATCCGTCTTCTCGCTACAATCCTCAACATCCGCGTCAAATATTTTCATTGGTTTCCAATTACTTTCCGTCATATCATTCGCAGGAAATAATGGACTTCTGGTAGTATTTCTGGACAGTTCGTCGTCGCTTTTTTTACGCCAAGACGTTTCCGATTTCTCGTTGGCGAACGATTTTCCACAGATTTTCGTATTCTGCAGAAATTTCCTCGGCATCCTGGCCATCAAAGTTTTGTCAAAGCCATACTTCTTCTCGATGGTCGTATGCAGCATTTTACGAAGCTTCTCCGCGCTATCGTCCTCTGTCGAATGTAGCAGTGCCAATGCATTGTAAAATTCCTCGTCAATGTCACACGCATCTTCCGTATCCTCGTACATTATGTATGTTTTCCAAAATGCCCTTTCTTCGAAATATTTCTCTTTCTTTTTTTAAACTCTTTATTTCAGACGAAATTCTTCGTGTTTTCTTAAAGATAATGTGTAGAATACGAGGTGACCAGCAAGCTATTGACTGATTTCAATCGCTTAAACTCTACGTTTGACATTTGTTGGAAGAAGTTTTGAAAGTTTTCTGCATTACCCGGTTGGACGAAGTATATAATGTGAAAGATGCACCATCAGTCGCGGATGGTAGATCACTTTAAATTATTGTTATTATTAGATGCGAAGAAAATTTAGAAACAGTAGAACCTAGATAGAAAATTATTTCCAAATTTTTCATAGATGCATGAAAATCCGTAGTCTAGTTGACGAGATTATAGCTAGTTGAAGTAATAAAATTCGAAAATGACGTACTTGCTCTTACCGTGTTTCAGAATTTTCGCGAGTTTCGCAAAAGTTGAAACTTTCTGTTCGCTTCGAATAGACATTCAAGGTGAAAGGTTCTTTATAAACTGAAAAGTAGATGTGAAAAGTTAACGGGGAGGGTGAATACCAAAGCTGTGCGATTACACGAAGAATAACGATACTAGTATAAACTTGAGATGGACGTCCATTGTGAAATAGGCCGAAGGAAAGTAGTTGATATTTATCAACTCGAGTATCGACTTGCTCGACCGATTGTACATCGATAAAATTTCACCGATGCACCATTGTTTTCCAAGCTGACAAGCTACCAACCGGTCTGCCACTATTACACAATATAATATGTACGACCGGCTATGAATATCAGCGACAGTTTCTTATAAAAATGTGAAATATGTCGTGGATTTTTCATTCCATTGCATTTTTAAATTACATTTTTAAATTTTTTTTTTTTTTTTGGTTACGACAATTGCAGAAAAGGCATTTTCGTTAACTTTTTTTTTTCTTTTTGTTACAGATATTTATCCTGATTTTCTAATACACGTTATTCTGAATCATGCGTATTTTTATATATGTAATTATTTTGATCCACTCTGCTTGGCAGTGCGAGGACTGATAAATATGTATATACGTAGATTCTCAGTCGACTTTAATTATGAAATCATTGTCGTTAATTACGTTTATTGGTTTTAAATGAAGCAGTAATTCTGAACATACGCAGTTCTATGATGCCTCTACAATATTCCGGCAATCTCGTATAAACGGCAGAATCAAAGGTTGACATACTTTACATTTATATTTACGATTGAAATAATTACGATATTATGATACATTGATAGAAGAATAATGCATTCAAGGATTAAAGATGCGCATACCATGCGCAAAGCTGGTATTGCCTTTGCTGTTGTGAGTGAATCGGCGAGTGGCGAGGCACCGATCTCTGGCATTGGATTTCGTTCGAACAGAACGAGCTGGCGCAGTGGATCCTAGGGGTGTGAGTGGATGGAGCGGAGTCGAAGAAGACGTAGTCAACGTAAACGGCGCTGGTAAGGAAAGGAGTAGGCGGCGAACAGGGAAGAGAGAGAGAGAGAGACGCGTAGCTCACCTGGCATACCAGCAGAGTATCGCGACACATTTTGATCGAATTCTTCTCGAGGTCGAGGAATGCGGATATCTCCGGTAGATATTATTACATATTTAGGTGGAACGGTACGCTGCCGGAGGTAATACACTTAGACGTATTCTCTCTGTCTCGGTGCGCGTTGCCGTTGAACGCCGGTGTTAGTGAGGATGTTACACAAGTATTGGTGCACAGAGCTCACGATAGGGGTGATAGAAATGGCGATGGCGGCGGCGGCGCTGGTGGTGGTGATGGTGATGGTAGTAGTGGTGGTGGTGGTGATGGTAGTAGTGGTGGTACAACGGAGGATATGTATCTAGCTTTACTCGAACACACCGCTCTATAACCGTGTGCCTCTGCTCCCGACCTCGAAGGATCGCAGTTCTGCGCGATATCCTGCATATCTCGGCATACCGTCCTCGTCGTTTCCGACATTGTTCCCCGGCCCCGGCCCCGACCCCAGTGTCCTGGCTCCAACTCCCGATCCACCGGCGAATAATCCTACTCGTTCGACGTCTACCGGGCCCGGCTTCTCAGCTAGATTCCACTCGATTCTGGTGCCGTGCTTGCTGCACCGAAAACCCGCCACTGTCCATAATAATTGAACGCTTTTTCCGATAAACATCATCGGGTACGCCTGGCAATCGCAGCTTTACGCTGTCTTTTGAGAATTTTACGGATAGTTTTGCTTTTGTCTCCGGTTGTTACACGTTTGAAATGAAATCTAAATTTTATTAGAAGACATCTAAATATCTAAGACACCTAAAATCTTTACTATATTATTGCCATTGCTCAGATGGAATTCTTCTTCTTTCCTTCGAAAATTATCTCATTGTAATTATCTCACGTAACACTAAGGGCGAGGAAATACCCTCAGTAAGGATTTTTCGCTGCATTATTTCGTTGCAGTATTTTTACTGTAAATTTTACGATGCTTTTCGCAGCCCCCTCGTCGATTTTATTACTTAAAAAGAAAGGGGTGAAAAGACGCTCGATCCATTTCGACGACGAACCTTCGCATCACCTCATAAACTTGGAAAACATTTCTTATAACCGGCGGATGTTTTGCGAGGGTCAGATTCCTGAAAGAGCTTATCACAGCGATGATTTACTTGCACGAACGACAAGCTACAAAAGTATTAAAATATCGCGTGAACAGCGCATTCGAGGAATTCCCGTATCATCCGTGGAACAGAGATGCTTTTATAAAACGTTATCTTTCCTTGCCAAGTTTATCTCTTAAAATTTCTTCGGAATACCTTTCGCATTTTAAGGATACGTTATATCCTTTATTACGTTTCTTTTCTATTCCTTTTTTTCTTTCATTTTCAGAATCTTTTAGAATCTACTTGGCATTTTTCGATTAAAAATTTTGAGAATTTGTAATTAAATCGTTGTTGAATCATCATCAATTGTAAATGACGAATGATCGTTTCAAAATTCTGATTTCCTTTCAGTTTCAAGGTTAAAAAGATACGTTTTCGATAATACCAATGTAATTCCAGTTATGAGCATTTGACCCGCCAACGTGATATCCGAACATAATCTGGCCATTGTCGCGACGCAACGTAACAAATCCAAGTGGGAACTGGAATTGGCCAGCTTCCGTGTCCTGAGATGTAGTTTCAAACAATGCAGGAACAATAGATGTAACTTTTGCGAAATGATAATTTCAAGTTTAGTCCAGAAGTGTCCGTAGTATCTACTGCGTTGTTGTGTCCAGAAAAAATTCTTACAAGGGGGCACATTTACGTACGATTGTTAATTTACTTTTTTATTTATTCTATTCTTATCTGAAATATTTGTCATTAACTTTTAGACTTTCTTTATTTAGATGACACGCTCCCAAGATTTTAAAATGGTATTTGTTTTTTTTTTTTTTTTTTTTTTAAAGAGAAATTATACGTTTTCATTTGAGTGAATTCATTCAGTTATGATTCCAATAGGAAATTCCGACCAAAATGAATTTACGAAACAGTTATACTTTAATCGAGGGTGAAGAGAGAGCAGCGGACGCGAAATTGCTGTGAAACTAACGGAATCGTTTAGCCGGCGCGCGGCTCGTCGGCACGTCACGAAAATCGAGCGTTAACGTAATTAAGTAATTAAACCTCGCGGGTGAAATCGGACCGTGCCTTTACCCCCATTGAATGTGTCGCGTTCGGTGAAAATCCGCACGAAAACTGTGCGCGTTTCAACCCCGCGGCTCGCCAGCTACTGTCACCGTGCACGCTCCGCCTACTCTGTGGTCGTTCGTAAACATTTGTCCAGGCACAATGTGTCCAACTGACAAAAGGAGCTTGCTGCACTACAGCGCGCGCGTTTAAAAGCATTAATTACGACCGCTTTTGTCTCTCTGTAAAAGGCACGCTTTGACCGTCATTTTGATACGTGACATTCGATTTCACGAGCGTTTTGTCATGTTTAAAATCGGCCCGATAAACGCTTGCACGTGTGCGTTCAACCACACCGACAGTCTTCAACCTATCAACCGGACCTTTATTTTTTTCTTTTTTTTTTCCTCTTTTCGCGTCACTTTGAGCGTTAATCGCTTTCGCGATTCCGTCGAGCAATTCTATATATGTAGGAAATGTCATTTACGTATGTAAGTGCGTATAAATATTAGGGATATTTTCTACTAATTTTCTTCTAAATTTTCTGTTTGTTCCTAATAATCTTTTAATCGTAGCGCCTTGGTTATCGTATTGCCAAGTTATTGTACTATTACTATAACTATTATTATAACTAGTATGCAAACGATAAAAATGCATTAAATTCAACAATAAAAGATCTCTTTTTATAATTGCAATTGTAAATCGAAATATTTGAAAAACATTTCTTGTCTTTCATCTTTCGAATTTTATATAAGTTATTTCAATCTTGTTATGTATACCATGTTATAATTACACTTAATTACATATTTATCTTTCTATAAGTAAATAATGAAATTTTACCGCATTTTTCTGATAAAATTTCATGCAATTTCAAAAACAATTGACTTCTGCAGATAAAGTAGGAAGCTTATTATCCGAGCAGTATCGATTAATTTAACAAGTTTGCAAAAATATATGTATTCAATTCGTTTTTTCTAATAAAATTAATAAATTTCAAATACGAAAACGTCAAATTTGGATATCTATGAAATCAAATATAGAAAATCAAATCTTTATAAATTACGCCATGGAATAATTTTTAATCAATTTATATTTCAACATTCTATTTTTCATATAATTAATTTGCAGTTATAGATAGACAACCTTTATTGTTGAAAAATTATTAACGTAGTAAATATACATGTGATACAAAAATACAATGAACATTTACTACTTTAGTAATATGACAGTTTGTAGAATGTCAGTCTATCGACGTATAAATTGACGTAATGGGAAACCGCATTGTTTAATTACGTGGGTAAACATAATTTAAGATATTTATGCACTTTGTAATAGTTACACTTTGCAACTTATGCATTTAAAATTCCACACACAAAGACCTTTAAATCGGAAGAAAAAGCTTGAAGAAAGGTGTGAACCCAGAGAGAATGGGTTCTAAAGAAAATTATTACACAGGTATAAAAGAAAACTAACCCTAAGCTAACGAAAGTTGAAAAGCTTTTCTTCCAACAAAGTGTGCAGTTAATAATCTTAAAACAATACACTTATACTGGTGTAATTGATGACTTTGTCACCTTATGTACACAAATGATTATGGACAGTCTGTTACCGAAAAGAGGCAGGTAAACGGTTTGTAAGTATATACGTAGTGTACAAATATGGAGGCTGTCACGTGACCATCGTTTAATAGTAAAAAAAAAAAAAGAAAAAAAAATAACTACAGTGAATGGTTAAATACACGAATAAGCGAATATTCTTTGACGCAAATTTCAAGTAACAATATCATTTGTAACAGAAACGAAACATTTCGTCGTATGGTAGAACAGAAAAAAAGAGCGCATTGTATTTGATAGCGTTCGGTGCATGTTTAGTATCAGATTGCATGGGAAAAAAGCGTATGCAAGAGAGAAAGGTGGTCGTTTTGTGGTCGGTGGGTTGGTGCGTTGCCATTTATCAAAAGGTTTATTCGAAAAACCTAAAACGTAACCTCTGAAATTCAACAAGTGCCCCTCGAACATCGAGCGAGAGAGAATAAACGAGTGAGCGAGCAACAACATCCAACCTCTATTACGTGCGTGACGCGACTGAGTTTCGTGCGGGGAGTGGGGAGACACGAGTCCCCCTACATCGTGGTAAGGGTACGCGATCGGTGTAGTTCGGAGTAGCTCGTAGTTAGTCGGACGCGCTCGGCTTCTGGTTTCTCCCGCGGCCGCATAAGCGGTGTCAGCGTGTGCGCAGACCGGCTGCGCAGCAGGCGTGTGCGTTGTCCAGATTCTTTGTGCCATTCCTGGCATACCAAAAACAAGAGTGGTGACTGCGCTCGTATTTACCGGGGTGCAGCCTTGCGCGCTAATATTACTGTGCGAATTTTACCCGTGGTGTAAAGGCCCCGCGCGCGCGCGACGCCACGTCAGCTCGCCCAGTGGTAAGTACATTAAAGAAAATAGTGTCGAAAGATCGCGGAAAGAGCGCGTCTACTCGTCCACGCCCGTGTGTCCCAGCGGCGTCGTCCCACACAGGGGCCGCGCACCGAACGGATTCGACAGCAGCGACGAGACGGCGATATACAGACACCGTCAGACACCGACAGACGGACAGACGGACAGACGGACGAAAGAGAGCGAGAGACAGAGGGAGCGAGAGACATTCGTGCGAAAGAAAGAGACGGATCTACAAACCTATCGTGCGATAAAGACAAATGTACGAAAGAGAACCTGAATACGACAGAGTGCGTGAATGGTGTGTATGCGTGGCGACGTTGTCCGGTAGAAAAAACACATACCCAATCCTCGTCATATTCCTCGTATGTCGTGATTGTCAGGTTCGTACTTCCGGTGACCGTGATGTTCGCATTGCTGGCTCCGATGTTGCTGTTAGTGCTCTTACTATTGCTTTCCGAGTGAGAAAAAAGGAGAGAAATATAGTACATATACGTACGAGCGAGTAAGAGAAAGACAGACCAGAGAAGAGAGAACAGAGAAAGAGAGAGAGAGAGAGAAAGAGAAAGAGTGACTGTGTGTGAGAGAAAGGATAGGAAAGTAGAGGGAGGGAAAGAGCGAGTGAGTGAGCGAGCAAGAGAGAGAGAGAGAGAGAGAGCGAGCGTGATGAAACGATAGTCGGATCAGTTTGATAAACGAAGAGCTGGAGTCGTGCCGGTCTCTGTCCCTACGGTTTGGCGGTGCATCCGTCTTTGTCCGATTGTCGCATGTTTACGAGCGTTGTGTCAGCTGTGTGTCAAGAGAACGCAACCGTGTGTATACGTGTGTGTTACGCGAAGCGTGTGCAGTCTCTCTGGCAACGTGTACGGGACGGCCAGCGACGGAGACTCGCGTCGAGGAGGTTAGGAGCGATCGGTGTGCCGGTGGTGGTGGGCTGCGTGCGTTACCCCGAGGAGAGCGCGCCACGACAGAAACGTGTGCCTCTCTACCTAGTGTCTGCGTGCCTGCCCGCTCGCTCACCCGCTTCTGGTGAATTCGTATGGTGAATTATTGATCCGCGGCGGCGTGTGCGTGCGGAAAAACCGCGCGCGACTATAACGCACCGATTCACGACTATAACGTACTCGAAACCCGCTACCAACGAACCGATGAAACCGATGAGAAAGTTTGCCGATTAAAAAAATAAAAAGACAGTAACATGTTGTTTTGAAAACTGTGCGCGCGAGAACGCCTTGTATATCGTGCGAGATCGAAGGTGGAGCAGTGGTGGCAGGATTTTCTTTCCCCTAGGCCGGGACCAAGCGAGAAGTGTGCAAACACATATTACATACGTTGCTCCGAACGCAGTGTCTTCCTTTCTCCTTTTCTGTCACTGTCTGCCCTGCCTCTCTCCTCCTCCTCCTCCTCCGTTTGCCTCTTTCTTTCTTTCTTTCTTTCTTCTTTCTTTCTTTCTTTCTTTCTCGCTCTGTCTCGTTTCCCCGCTCTTTCCGTTATACGTTGTGTGTGTGCGCGCGTGTGTGTGTGTGCGTGCGTGCGTGCGTGCGTGCGTCTGTCTCGCTTTGGCTGCGTTACCTTTGGCCGCGTGTGCATCCACGAAACTAAACGCGGGAAAATCTTCGGCGCGAAACATATCCCGAGGGAATGTACACTTGTCCTGTGGTTATCGCGGCACGCGTACGCTTCTCGGAGCCGGGCCAGTGAGTGAGATTTCCAAGACCGTGCGAAAGTATGTTGGCGTGAAGGCAACGAAAGTATGTTGTCGTGAGGCGACCACAGAGATTAAGGTTCGAGGAACTTGAAGGCAAAGCTCTTTCTTGATAATCCAGGACGAGCGAACCCTATCTCCACCACCGCGACTTGGATGGATACTGTGCATTATTTCTGGAGTGAGTTTCTCTTTTAATCGCTTGTGTACGTTGCATGGGACCAAGTTTCCTCTGTGTACCTGCGTGTACATGTGTATGTATGTATGTGTAGCAAGAGGGGGAGATGTAGTAGGTGTGTGAATAACGAGTGTCTTCTAATGTGTTGTTTCTTCACGGCTCTCGCCACTCAAATTTGCCGCCGTCGGGACACACGTTCGCGTAGACAGGTTTACGACTATTGCTTCATTTACTTTTTCAATTCGTATTTTCCACGTAATTTCATTCGAAAACATGTTTCGGTGAATATTTTTGAGAAATATTTTCATCGTGACAAGTGTCGATATGCAAGAAAATATTATTTTTTTTCCCCCGTGTAATATTGTTCATAAAATATTTTCGCGGGTTCCTATAGTTCCTATCGTAAACGTTGTTTACACACGTATTTTCTTAGTCAAATGAAACGTTTTTAACGCGAGATGTACGCGTTTTTAACATAATATTGGATACTTAACAAAGGATAGGGTAGAGAGATGGAGCGTTAAAAATTACTAGATCTCTTTTAACGAGTTCCCTAGATTTAAACTTGCCTCCATCTTCCATCCGTTGTCTCCATCTATGATTCGATTTGAATTTCATAGTTGCCAGTCGACAGTTGACTTTAAGGGTTAATGAGAAAAGTATCGTCGAAGTGACAGTGACTTTAATACCGTGACGTTATCGTAGTAGGTTATCAAAGTAATTCCACGGTGTGTAACATGGTAACACGCCATTACATAAATTTAATCAGATACTTGTTATCGTGGCGGGTAAGCGGGTACGACCAGGTACGCTGTTTGGAAAAGATTGTTGCCGTCGATTGTGCATTTCGGGTCAGTTTATTCACGCTGGCTTCTCCCTGTCATCGACCGGTTCGTATTTCAATTAAAAACTAGTTAACCGGAACGCCAGTTTTCCGCCTTCGCTTTATTGTCGCTGCGAACTTGTCATACAATGACGTGCGTTACAACAAACAACTTTTTTGCATAAAGTTAAGATGTTGAAACGATCATGGATTTATTTCATTCATGTGCATTATATCATTTACTCTTTTTATCAGAGAGAACATGTTTACCAAGAAACATTCAAGTAACTTTAAAGTCGTATTACCATTTGAATTGCTTCGATTTTTAGAATCATTCACGTTGCATACATAACCTCAACGTTCTGTAAGATTGAACAACATTCTCATTATTTTAATTATTTTAATTATTTTAATTATTTTTGCTTTCCACGACAATAAAGTGATTGTACCATATTATTTTATGTAGATTGTAGACGAGTGTAATCACTAAACGTAGATAATGAAAATTGAATAGAAAATTAATTTGCTTTGGAATGGTTATGCTCAATGGCGTCGCGATAGTTGGCGTTGGTACAATTAAAGTTTAGAATGCCGTAAATTTTGTTAACACCGGCGTGCATTATTTTTATTCATATCTTATCTCTTCGCACCTATCGAAGATTTGATCGAAGAAATATCTCAAATTGGAAAAGTCAAGTGATTTGAATGGCAATACAGATAGATAGGTGAACACTGAGTATTCGACAGTTTCATCGCAATTTAAAAATTTATAGCCATACTCCGTTTCGTCATAGGAAGATAAACAGTTGTTTGCTAACGTATACTAATGAGATTTGAATATTTCGAGAAATGATTATTCGATATTAGGAATATTCTCACGTACGGCGTTATTTATCTCTGGCTCTTCCTCACGAAGTGAATCTTGAAACAATTGCTAATGTTAAAAACCTATATAAAACACGTAGCATTTTGTTTAAAAAAAAAAGTTGAAAGTTATACGTTTTTATGGATGATATACAACAGTTTGGAGATTCTGTATTTTACGTCACGTAATGCAAGTAATTAATTCTTCGTATAATGTATAGAGTACAAAATAATATTTATCAACGTATTATCGATGTTCAATAAGAATAAAAATAATTAAGGATTCGTCAGTTGAAGTGAAATATTTCAATGAAATTCAGTGACTCGACTGAAATTCAATCCAAACTGTTTGTGGTCTCGCCAACGACGAGAAGAAATTATTGAATTTTACATGGGTACTTTGTAAAAATGATTTTCTATCCGACGCGACGGATGTTCAACAAATGGCAAACTCATGTCCGAGGCAAAAGGAGCATCCAGGTCTGGAAGTTTCGAGCAAGGGCATAATGGGGATAATTTTACGACGCGCCAAATGCGATAAATCGTTCGAAATGCGTTTAAAATCACATACCGTAGTTATCGTTGTAAATTGTATAAGCACGTGACGGCGGTCCGCGGAAGTGTGGATCGGCCGGCGGTGCGTGTTGAAAGTCAAACGAGCCGGTTAAAAATCGTCGGTGCCGGCGGTTTGGAGGTCTGGGGGCCGCCGATACACGTCGAACTTCTTAACCAGGGGCCGGATAAACATCTCCTCGGTGGAGCGGCTCGTTGGGGAGGGGAAAGGATATCTGGAAGTGAAGCAACTCTGTAGCGGCGGCAGGTGCAACCTGTGCGTTTCTTGGAGCTTGTTCTCGCCCCTCCTTGTTCACCGCTAGCTGAACAGCTCGTTTTTCTTCTGGAGCAAGCGGTGCACGCACGCGAACCGCGGAACCGGTAGCGTGGTAATCGGTAATCGGTAATCGATGAATTCGATATTCATATCACCTTCGCTTAAACTCATACACACGCTTTCCACACGCCTGATATCAGAAGCTTTTTATCCACGCGTCTTATCGCTATATGTCAAATATTGCAGCTCTAGATAACGTCACTTTTTTTTTTCTTTTCTTCTCCTCCTTTATCTCTCAGTAGCTGATCGATTTTAATATCACGTTTATTTAATTCCGATTCTTCTCACTTTCTTCTCTTCTTCGTTCTTTTGTTACGCAAGATTCCGTAAAATCTGTAAAATTATCGCGAGACGTTGCAAACTGAAAGAAATTGCAAAGCGACCGAAACTCTAAAGTAATTCGACTGGAAACTCTTGTGGGATCATCGACGAACTGGGAATTGAAAAATAGCATTCGGTCTTTCATCGACCTTTTTTTCTTTTCTCTTTTTTTTTTTTTTTTTTTTTTTTTTTGTTTTGTTTGATAGAAGAGTGATTGTATCTCGGTAGAAGAGTCTCGTGACAACAGCTAGACTCATTAAACCGAGGCTTCTTCGCGATATAAATAGGACTTCTTGTCCCATTGCACTACGGAAAGAGCAAATAGATTATCACGCGTACCACGACCCTCCGCTTCGACCACTTCTCTCTTCTCTTTTCTTCTCCTCTCTTCTCCTCTCTTCTGTTCTTTCCTTTTCTACGGTTCGTGCCATTCTGTTTCTCTATTTGTACACTCTCCTCTCCTTCTGAGTTCCATTTGCTCTTGCAAATGCTCTCTCTCTCCCTCTTCCCTTCTCGAAGAGGGGTCGGTAACGCGCATGACTTTCTATTTGGCGTAGACGGTGCCAAATTGTCAAGTAACTAAAATTACCTTCGAAGGTGTCTTTCTCTTTTTCCTTCTTGACGTCTCCTTGCTCCCCTTGCTTTTTTCCCTTTGCTTTTTTCACACCGTGGCACTCGCGCCACGAATGGCTCCTTCTGTCCTCCTCCTCCTTGTTCTCGTACGTCGAATTTCATTTTCCACTCTTATTGTTAGTTTAATTAGACGAGTCGTCGTTATTTGGCTTCTCGGATCTCGAGCTCTGCGTTGAGAGCTACCCTAGCCGGCAAACGTTTCGCATTATTTCACTTTATTTATCTCGTAGCGGTTGTAGATTTCCCAATGTTTTTTTGTCCAATTTGAAATTTCGTTACTATCCAACTTGAGGTTCGATAGGAAATTTAAAAAAATACAGAATGCTGCTCGCGACATTTAGACTGAAATGTATATCTGAAAAAATAGATAATACGAATCTTTGTTCGGATTTGTTCTTCTCAAATATTGACGGAGGGATTAGCATCTTTAGCGCAGAATTTTGCAAATCATTTATGGTAGCTGCGAACGCGCTCGTAGGATCTTTATTAAGTGCTGTACAAACGATATACTTGCCGCGTCTCTTCACTACTGATGACAAAGCTCAAGCAACGTGAAACGTGCAATTTCTTACGCAATCTCGCATTGTCATTCGCTTTAATTATTTTCTTCGAATATTTCGTTGATCCCCCCCCTACCCTCCCGGCACTTTGTGCATATTTCTTGAAAATATTTTTACAAACGGCGAACGAGTTTTCAACAAAATTCGTCATTCGTACAACGAGCGATCGATCGATCGATCGATTTTATTCGCGAGTGAGGAATAATCGATCGATCGTTACGACTGTGTTTCGAAGAGTAAGTGAGTTGATTTTTGCCACGAGAGATAGAAGCGAAAGCTGCGTGGAGAATTGAACGTCGCGCGTTCCGAAATTGCGGAACGATTTAACGGGCGCGTGCTTTTGTCGAGTGTTCATTAATTCAGAAACGGGGTTCTGGGACATTAACTCCGGTGATCCGGCGTGTGTGCGGCAAAGGACGACCTGTTCGACCATCTAGTGACCCTAATAAAACCTACGCAAAAGGTCATCGTTCCTAGATCGATTTGCGAAAGGTCGAACGTCACGAGACCGGAGATTTCCCACCTCTCCATCAGTCAAAACTCATTCAAATTGTTGTCTTTGGGATTTAAACAGCCGGTTAGCTCGTACGACGCTTTGTTCGGCAATCGATCGATTCGTTTGTCTAATTAATTATCGTCGTTTCCATGGACGGTACGTGAACAAACGGTCGTCGGACAGTTCGTCATCAAGCGCGAATTTCCCAAAAACTCGCCGACAATTTTCACTTTGCTTCGATCGAGAGACAATTACTGGAATTTTTTTGGAATTTCTTGGCGCGATATAGTTGGAAAGGTAGAATTTACCGATTAATCTATATTATAGGTAAGATTGAATTTTTGTGTCGTAGCTTATTAAATTTATACCAACGCGTACATGTGCTCACAGGCTAGAAGCGAACCCGCGAGTAACGTTTCAATACGAAATATGAATTCGAACAATAGAATGTTCAACCAGCAGAATGTTTGACTCTCTGTGCGAGTAACGCCAACAGTCGTAATTATACAAATCTGTGATAAATCAATTTTCATAAAGATCCGCTGTCCAAATACATAGGTATAACGATGTTGATAACAACGCGCGTGCACTACACGAGGCGATAAAAATGGAGATGGATGACAGCGCTCGATCGATTCTGAAAAATGACAGAAGAGCTGAAGTGCGGTTCTCGAGCAATTTGTTGATTCATCGGGCACGTTTTCGTCCTCCGAGAGAGATAATTTCGCGTGACGTTGGTTTTTTAAATAAATGTCACGTACACACGTGTGTTGATGGTATCTAGATCGTCCGTTTATAAAACCAAAACTGCCAGTCCTTGCAATCGCCGTTTGCGTTTTCAACTGTCCACGATTGTTCGACGAAATTCTTTTTTCCTTCTTTCTCATTTTTTTCTTTCTGTTCTCCGCTCGTCATTAATAATGTAAAATTGAAAGCACAGTAAATTAAACGTCGGTGTGTTTCGCGCGCGTGCCCGCCCGCCCTCCCGTCCGCTCGACCGTGTAAATTTCATCGAATCGCACATGAAAATCGTACACGACGCGTTGATTTGTATCATGCTCATTTGCCCGTAATATTATATTTCCCGTGATATTGCGATCGTGAGCCACGATTGAAATTTCCCGGCGAATCCTGCTGACTACGCGTTACGAAAGTGTTCAATTTGATATTTCAAAAAAAAAAAAAAAAAAAAAAAGGGTGTGGGAGAGAGAGGAAGAAAACTAAATACGTATCATCACGGTTGAATGGAAGCGAAGGAGCTGATAACGTGCTGATCGACTGTTGAAAAATAGATAAATATTGTATTGAAAACAAAAAGTCGCGATCGATCATCTATCTGCGTGATTGATAAACCACTGTCCGATAAGCGGTGTCACGATCGATGGAATGTTACTTCGCTGCGAGATTTTCAACAGCCTTTCTTCGCGTAGTTTTTTCTTTTTTTTTTTTTTACTTCTGCGGAGAAGAGCGCAGAAATCTGCAAGGATTTTTATACAAGGAAATTCACATTCTTTGGGAATTTACATGTATCGGACAAGATGAAGTTTGCGGGATTTGTCTCTCTCTTCGAGCGCACCGGTTTTTCAAATCGCTACCAGATTTCGCGTGCGCTCGACGCGACGTCGCGATTGTTATTACGAAACGAGAGAAAATGTTCCTGCCCGGAGTAATCGATACTCGATATCCGGTAATAAGACGGCCGATAGACTGCATATATATACCAATGCCACGTACAACAGATAGCACTAGAGAATTTATCGATGTGTACACGTGTAGCCCCGTATCTGCCGGTTGAATGCGGAGAAACGTGTGCATTTCAATCGCGTGATTGAGAACGTGTACGGGGTCGAGCTCTCTCTCCCCCGGGGGAGTTTCACGGGTCAGAAAATCATGGGGTGGCTTTACCACCTGGCCGATGTTCTCCTCTGCTCTGCTCTCCTCTCCTCCTCGCTTCTGGTCGCCTCTCGTCTCGGCGCTTTTACGTGTGCACGTGTCTCTACAGGGTGTGACACACGGAGAATCACTCGACGCGGTAAACACGCGGAAAAAAAAGAAGAATTTCCTCGTTATTCGCGGTCGAAGATTGATCGAATTAGATCACTCTCTACTTTCCCCTAGAGGAAAAAAAGCTCCCTAGCTCTATCTGGCGAAATTCTATTCTTCTCTCGCGTTCTCGTTATTTAACGATCTCTCTCGCGCGCGTAGATACGTAAAGATGCGACAAAACTTTTAAGAGGGTAAAAGAGTTCGTTCGATTTTTCAGGCCTCTTGCCGATTGTATCAGCTCTCTTGTCTACCGAGACACCCTGTGTACATACACTTACAATACAAGCGCACACAGTTAGGACTCCCCTCACGTTCGAATCATCTCCTTCCCCTCTGCGTCCCCTCCCCCCCCCTTTTTACCCTTATTCGTCGTCTACTTTTCTCTTTCTGAAGCAAGGCTGCGCCCCGGTGCAGTTTGTCTGCATACCAGCCGTGCCGCAATCACGCGATTCCGTCGTTCGTATCGGTCACCCGGTACATAATGAAGCCTCTTTGAAGTTCTTTCGGATACTACCGCCATACTGTCGTGCTTTCCAGATAGCTTTCGCCGTGATATACGAGCGTGTGTGTTCTTACTGTTAGTTTGGGGGGATGCTCGCTTGTCGCGAGCTTGCTTCGAAGAAATTGCTTCGATATCGATGAACGTTAACACGTTCGCTGCGATTTTTATTAAAAAAAAATTGCTGATTCTTTTTACGCCAGTCAGTTTCGATTCGTTCTACTTCTCTCGTCGGAGATTCTCGTTCAGAGACAATTATAATGAATATTTCTCCCTGTAAATGCGGGAAAGGAAACCTTTTTTCTTAAACGTAGTAAATTTCCCACAGAATTTCCTAGGATATTGAAGAGTGCCTGCTTTCATCGGACACGACTCGGGAATTGTTGGCAACATGTTCAAAATATTCGAGGCGTTTCAATTATTCCGTAACACAGAAACTGCGAACGAGCTTCCGCGATTACATCGTTCGTTATAGCGATTTTTTTTTAAATTTCTCTCCTCCCCGCACACCGGCGTAATACGTATTCATAATACTTAAACCTGGAGGGACGCGAGGGAGATCGGTTTCAATTTGCAATTCAAAAGCCTCCGGGACTTATTTCGTTTCCCAGGAACACTGGGCAATATCCGTAATAAAATAGCCCAATTTCGGCGCGCGATCTGCTGTAACGAAGGATGTTAATCAGTTTTCACTCGCGAGTTCGCTTCTCGCCATTACGTAAAGCACACACGCCAATGCGCGCCGATTTATATTGCAAGAAATACTTGGCCAACGCGAATCTCGACGAAGGATCACCCCGATGATCTCTCCGAGCGATCCTTGGCCGAATTTTTCGACCCGATTAAAAAAGAAAAAGAGAGAAAAAAGGAAAAACAAAACTGTACGCAACCAAGACATCGGCACGGGAGAATGTTCGTATTTTTATTCTTTCTCGATGAAAGGAGAGCACCGTTTGATTCGCAAAGCGTCAGTCGTTGGCACCGTTTTATCTCTTCGTAAATTTCTTCGTAATGGATAAGAGGCAAGCACCGTTGGACACAATGCCGGTCAGTCGCGTACGTCGCGTATCGGTAGGAATAATTTCCTCGCGGGAATGATAGGTTTCCGAGGGAAAGGACCGGTCCGCGTCGAGCAAATAAAACGCACGCACTCTCGTTATAATCGCCTACTCTTTCCAGACACGCTCTCTTCCCGCCAGAAAGAGAGTTTAACGTACGATTTATTACCGGTTTATTATCGGAAGGAACGCCCAAACGCGCGATATAGATCGATATATATCGCGCTATTCGCGCAGACTGACTTGGCTCGAGTAAATTGAAAAAAAAAAACAGAATAGAACAGAAATTTGCTCTTGCTCTACCGGGCGAACTTTGTTTTCGACGAAAACGAATTTGAAATATCGTGGCGTGCCACTGTTGTAGATATTACGCCTGCCCCGAGGGTTCTTTTCTTGCGTTCTCTTCGGTCCACTGGTAATAGAAATCGAGTAGACGGTAGATGGATAAGGTGGAAGTCTTCTCTCTCTCTCTCTCTCTCTCTCTCTCGGTCTCTGTCTCTGTCTCTGCACAGAGCCACGTTAGAAATGGCCCTTGGGCCTCTTCCACACAAAGAAACGACTCTTTTATCTTCGATCTCGAAAAATCTCGAGGGTACGCTCGACTTCTCGTTCGTCATTCGACTCGAGTCCCTTTCAACCGTTGCCTTGAACGAGAAATTTTCGAAAATTAGGACGACGCTGGCTTTTTTGTATTTTCTTGCTTCTACGCGGTTGTTCTGTGAACCAGCAAGTCCCACCGGTGGATTACCTATTAGGAAATGAAAATTTCACTACCGTCGTACCTTTATTGTTTCATAAAATCACGGATAAAAACAAGTTTCAACCACTATTAAAGACATATTCTTTTCCATCGCTACAGTTAACAATTCTACGCGAAATAATCGAATAAATTCAACATTTCCGTACTCGTGACTGCAACTTTTTTCTCTTTTTTTGTTCTCGAGATAAACGATAAAAATGTTTCAATTTTTTTTCCTTTTTTCTTTTTTTGTTCTCCTCGCGATCTTGTAATTTCTGTAGATCGCCGAGGGAAACGTGGCTGCAACGTATCATCGGACGAGTCGAAAGAACGATCGCGATCCGTGTTTTATATTCCGAGAAGCTCGCCGGCATCGATAATGAAAATCGTTTCGTGGTCACTTGATGCGATGCACGGATGGCTCGATCGTTCATGGTTAATGGACTAGAAAGTCTGGCGATTAGGGGGAAAAAAAAGAAAAGAAAAAAAAAAAGTTTCCCTCCAACGGTAAACTTCTCGCGGGGCTGACCTCAGGGTAATCTCGATCGCGATATTTTCTGCGATGATTGCTGCTCGATATATACAGGGTGATCCTCGCGGAGCCGCGCCAACGAAAGCCGCGTCGACGATGTTACTCGAGCTTCCCTCGAGTTAATGCTAATCAATCATTTAACTTACAATTAGCATTCGTTCGAGCGCAACTTGTTCTTTTCCTTTTCTTTTCTTTTCTCTTCGAAGAAACGTATCCTCTGAGAAATGTAGTACGAGATAATTGACGTTGACATCTTCGAAGATTGCAACGAGCTTTTCAATGTTCTACCGAGAAGAATTAAACAAAGCTTTTTCCTCAGCTTTGTTGCGCGCGAATGTGGATTTTGTTTCTTTTCCAGAAATTTCTCGGGGCGACTTAGCAACTTGAAATGTCACGTCTTTCGTGAGATTCACACGTTGTACGAAATGTCGTCTTTCCATTTGATCGCTTCGCGTTTCGAGCGAATGAAATAAACTTTTCTCGGTTGGCAACGCAATGATCATCCATCGGCGATTAAACGTAACGGTTTTAACATAGAGGCGAGTAGGTAGCGAGCGAGTAGCTAGTTGGAAAGGTGAAAGATCAATAGGAAGTCGTAGTCCGATGAATCTCTCGGACAAGTTGATAACTTTGGCGATTCCTTTCACGAGGTCATCCGCCAACAGATTCGCCAAGGTGATCAACAAGTTCCCTCCTCAATCTACCAGTCGCCAAATAACGACTGCGATTTCGCGATTTTTCGATCTTTACCTCGTTTACACGCGAGAAGAATAAAGAGAGAGAGAGAGAGAGAGAGATGAGCGTTGAAACTATCCCTGCGTCGTGCTATTTCTAGGAGTCCATTAGTCGGTCTAGTAGGCGAGCAAAAATGTAATAAACCGCGACACGTCGCCGTCTTCCATAACGATATAGAAGCGTCGACACCGCAGAAAGATTAAATTGCCGGCCCTGCCCTGTTTTGCCACCCTCTCCGCTATTTTCAGCCCTTTCTTTCCCTTTCGTTAGAAGTCGCGAGAAAGATGCTCGCTCGATCAAATTTGCCCCCTCGAGAGATTTTTCATTTCCTCCGGTGGAAATCTAGTCTTTGCGTAGATCGTGCTCGTAGTTTCGAGCCTCAGCTTCTTCGCTGTCTCTCGGCTCAAAATATCATTCTCGGTATTTCGGAAACACTGGAAATAAAAATAAAATTCGCCAACGAAAAAATTCCGTTTTCTCGATCTAGAGGTGAATAATACTTGGATGAGCGTGTTTGGCCTCGTAACTTTGCGAAACTCGGATGAATTATGCAAATGAATAAATCAAACGAACCCACATAAGGCGCGTACTCTCTTGCGCCCGTATGCAACAATTCTGTGCACTTGCAATTCACTCGAACATTGACCGATATTACGCTCAGAAACTACTTCACTTTGTACAGAGCTTTGGAAACTAGAAAAGGTTCGTTTTATTTATAAACTATATAAGTATTCAAAATCTTACGTAGCCTATTAATGAAAAATTGCACAACGGGTGCTAACGCGAAATTTCCACATATTTCGGACTTTCTCCGAAAAGAATTATTTTTTTTTCTTTCTTTCTTTTTTTCATAGATGTATTTCTCCATCGATTGAAGTTAACATGGCCTCCAAGAATAATTAAAGCATTTAATTGAAATTCCATTATTAAATACTTTTACTTTGACTCAGGATTTTTATCACTTTAAGACACTTATATATTTTATTAATAATAACTTTTATAAAAGAACAGAAATATTGTTATTTACAATTATCATAGGATTATATTTCTCTTCAATTCAAGTAATGGAATATAATAATGCATATTTTTGTTCAAATGATAGAATTTACAGATCAATTCTTTTTTTTGTCATCTACATGGAATTCATTTATATTAATTATTTCATTAATTTCGAATACATAAATTACATTTTTCGTTAATTCATTTATTGATTATGAATTATCAATTTGATGTTGACATTTTAACGATGTAATTTGATTATTTCTTGAAGGCGAAGCCTTAAGTTGATCGACTTGGCTGTCGAAAAGCCAAATCGGAGAGAAAAGTTTTTCGCCCGGTATTGCGGTCGACGTCCAATCACGCGCAGATCTCCACGTTCCGCGCGATGAGGAGTCTCTCGCGGTTGAAAGTGAAAGACGATGCAATCGGGTTTTGCAGTTGCAGTTTTTCCCTTTACGAGTTTCTGCCCTCTTCCCCTGGGTGCGCACGTTATTTCTACGTGCGGGAGATATCGGTCAGGTTAAACCCTGCCTTTTCCTTCTTCTCTTCTTCTTCTTCTGTTTGCGTTTTATCGTCGCGGTGGTGGTAGTCTTTTCGTAGCACGACGACGACAACGACGACGGCATCATTGTATTAACGCGGTCGAATGGAAATTACAGCGACTTCTGGTCATCCGGACGTTTCGTGGGCGCGTTTACGACGTCGTTTCCCCGCTTTTAATGAACAATGAGCGCAACGAACGTTTTCTCTATGGCTCCGTTTTATCGCCGTCCCGAATAACGCTGCGTTAGTGTACTCTCTCTCTCTCTCTTTCTCTCTCTCCCTCCTCTTTTTACTTTGCGTTTTTCAAAGCTTTCCTTTCTTCTTCAACTCTCAAGCCCGGGCTCGAATTAAATTTTTAGAAGAAACCCGTATCAGTTCTCTTTTGTGATACCGTAAATCTTGAGATCTAGAGTATTGCAAGCGATACTTCTCTGTTTGGGAGAAACAGACAGACCCCTTGCAAAATGAGAGACAGTTCCGCGTGATCGGTCGTAAAGGTTCCGAGCGTGTCAATGCACTAATCTAGGATTTATTGCCACTAAACCGCGCTTAATTCGCCAATAAAATAAACGAAAATAGCGTATGGTGGTTATCCGTGGAAGAGAAATGTGAAAGAACCGTAAAATAAATATCTCGGCTGGTTCGGTAATAATTGTAAAGGGATAAAATCATTACAGTCGAATGAATGTCGAGATACTTTTTCATAACATTGACATAACCGTAATAGTTTCGCGCCAAATTTCAAACGGTTAATTAAATCAAATTTGCCTCTCTGCGCACAGAATTTTACGCGGTTCCTTTTGTCCGCGTAGAAAATCGTCGGCTATGGAGAAACTTTCCAAGTGCAGACTCCATAATTTTGTGCTCGCGTGTTTCAACTGCAGCTATTGTGTTATAATCCGCGTGCACGATGGAAGTGTAACAGGTAGCACGGAAACGTGAAAAAATGCGTGACGATGCTCTGTCACGTGTTTACGACCCAATGTTCATTCAGTCGTGATTGAAGTTTGGCAGATTTGGAATTGGCCATTTTTCTTTTTTTTTCTTTGTTTTTTTTTCTCTCTCCGACGGAATCCGTTGCGCGAGACCATGATGCAAGGATTAACGAATGGTGAAAGTTTGACCGATCCGTGAGATGATGGCTGCCGGCAGAGATGGAGAGCTGTATTTCGCGCCCGCCATTGGGTCGTCGAAACATGTGGGGAAAGTGCACTTTTATATATATATATTTACCACGAAGCGCTTAATTTTCGGAAAAATATTCGGACGATGTCTGGCTAGAACATGGATATATTTGGAAAAATTGCCTCTGCTCGTCGAGTCTCTGAAAGCTTTAAAAAATAGATGAAAACTAGCATGTCGCTGGAAACATACTTAACATTTTCCAGCCGATCAGCACGGGATCTTCCGTTTCTACGTAAGACAATTTTAGAAGATGAAACGAAGTGTGGAATTACGGCTCGGCAAGTTGAGATTTAACGTGACTTTGCTAAATTACCCGGCACACGAATCACGCGAGGACCACGTGAATTCAGAGGCGACCAACTCTGCTCGCCACTTTGCTTCCCGATGGATTATTGAACGTTCGTATCTCACTGATTGAATTTTATAAAGACTTGCACAAACGTTCACGAACATTTTCTCATTCAAGTTAAATACTCCGCGTTGCGTCGAGATTTCAAAGAAAGGTGTCCACGAATCCGCGCGAGGAACTTTTCTGGCAAAGTCTCGCGCAAAGAAATTTCAAAAAATCGGTGAAACAATCGGTTCCGAAATGGCACGAATTAGATCAACTTCGATAACGTCCGAGAATTGGCCCGCTCCCAAGGCTCAAACATTACGTTGCGTCAATCTTTCGATACCGTTTTTATTTCTTCGCGGTGTTTCGTTCACATTATTTTTCACGCTGCATACCGCGATCGTGTACACTTTGATCGATGCTCCGAGAATGCACCTCGGGGTGTCCCTTGAACCAACAGAGATAAATCCGAGACTGTGTGTGTGTGTGTGTGTGTGTGTGTGTGTGTGTGTGTGTGTGTCTTATCAACCTTTGGTATACAGTTCGTTTTCTACGAATAATTATTAATCACCGAGCGACACACGATCGTGCGTCGTTTCGATTTCGCGAGGCTGCGCTCGCACCTACGCTCGGCAACCGAACCAAACACCCACGCCGCCTTCCAATTACAAATCACCGCCGGTTTCTAATTTCGTTTAAATTCTTACTTTTACCATCCGACGAGTGAAAGATTCAACGGTAATCATCCTAATTTTAGCGCCGAAATTTTGAAATTTAATCATATTTCTCGTAAAGGTTTCAAGAGGAAAGATATATATTCTCAGTTTGGAAAGAGAGGAATACGACCAATGAAATACACGGTGCTCGCAGGAGTGCAAGAGGAGAAGACAACGAGAAAGAAAGAAGAGAGACTTCAGAACGCAAGCTTATTCTTAGTTAATGACTCTCTCTCTCTCTCTCTCGTTAATCTAATCTGGTTGTAACGATACGTTTGTATTCCGGTGTTATTCCGATTATCATCGGGGGGTCGTCTCTTCGTCGAAGGCTAAGACTAAGAGAAAAATATCGACAAGTTTATTATTCGCTTTGCAATTCGCGACCACGGAATTTTTCTTTCACTCGATTCTCGATATTCGATCTCCCGCCAGTATTCGCGCAAGTAAGTTTTGTTTCAAATTCAAATGGTGGCCGATCAACTTGAAAGAAAACTTGATCCAAAACTGGTTGTTCCGGCGATGTTGTTACAACATCAATTTGAATAATCAATATAGGCGCACGCTCATAGGAGCAGCGGACTTTGTTCGAGGAACGCGCGTCGCCGAGACTGGAGACGACGGTGGTGCCCATTAAAAATCCATGGAACGGTACTTTTCTTTATTAGTAGCGGGGGGTACGGCTTGCTGGCAACCGCACGACGCCGCGCGGTGGTTTTCCTTCGCTGGCAAGCGGTTTATCATAACATCGGCCTCTTATTGTTAGTCACTGGCGCATATGTCAGAGCTTCTCTCTCGTTCCAGTTTTATTTTTACGCGAGGGTAGATTTAACATCGACAACATAGTGCATAGTACACCTGCTTGCGTCTCTATACACCGCACCGGATAGAAATTTATCAATAATCTTTATCTTCCTTTCCTTTCGTTTTACCGTTTGCTTGATCCTCGAGCAAAGGAGAAGAAGTTGACAGAAACTCGTGTCGCGCGCAATCGAATATCAACGAACCGCGACTTTGTTTTATTCCAAAGTGGACAGACTCTCGGCGATCCTTGAGCGTAGAGAGAGAGAGAGAGAGAGAGAGAGAGAGAGAGAGTTCTATTTCGATAAAACGAGCATTTCGTTTACACCGAGGGGTGTGTTTCACGGCTGCTCGATCCTGACGAGAGTCGACGCGAGAGAGTAGTTTTCTATTAGGACTCGAATTGGCCTCGGAGGAGCGTGGCTTGGTTGGATCTTGCACGGAGGGCCGTCTAAGTATATCCATGTTATTTCTGGCGGGAGCTGACGCACTGTTTCTCTCCTCGGTCACCTCTCTCTCTCTCTCTCTGTCTCTTCTCTATTCGCGTCTTCCAAAAGAATTATCCTCGCGTAAGCAAACCGCGATACACTCGCGATCGAAATTAGTTCGCCTCGCGAGTATTCGAGAATTCTTTTTTCTCGAACCTCGCACGCGTTTGGTATCCGGTGTCTCAATTATAATCCGCATTTGCAACGAAAGTCAATCGATACTTTTCGTCAAACTTTAGTCATTCTCCACAACGGGAGCGTTGCACTCTCTAATTAATCGCGTGCGTAACGTAACGACGTTACGCGAGGGGTAATTCTGTGATTGGCGAGCAACTGGAAATTAGTGAGATCGAAAGGTGAATCGAAGTTTGGGTACACGCTGCGCGCAAAGTCGAGTGCCAGATGCGGCATAATAAAGCGAGTGAATAAAGCGAGAAGATAACTGTACCCACCTACCTCGGCTTGTAATTAAGACGAGGCAAGGGCGAGGTGAAACTGTACGCTGTCGTAAATCTAGTAAAACTGGCACGGTAATAAAAGCGTGGACGAAAGATAGAGAATACAGTGCATCGCGCCTATCGCGTGTACAAACAAATACGTGAGTTTCTTCGTTCACATGCTCGGGGAAAGTAGCGCGTGTATCGCGAACTCTTACGTTTGAATCTGTTCTGGTATCTCTCTGCAAGTCTCTGGTTTGTCGCGGACGATTCGAGAAATCAATCGGCTCGAAGGAAGCTCTGGTGTCTTGGAGCCTAGTTTCGTCGATGAGGCTAGGGAACGCGTAACAGCGACCTCGACGTGTAAAGGCCGGGCCAGGCCAGGGCAGAGCAGGCCAAGCTGAGCACAGGCGGACGATTCACGCCAGCGAAGAAGCAGCGAGCTGTGGCTAGCTAGCATGTGTGTTACGACGCGACGATCATGGGTCCCCGTGACTCCGTCGCTCCGTATGAATTATTCATCGGGGCCGTGGCAGCCGTTGGGCCCTCCGCTCACGTGATCCACCAGTCAGACGCAGACCAGTCAGTGTCTCTCTATACATATACCGACACACCTACGTGCTCGCGATCGCTCGTGCGAGCGTACGCGTGAGCAACGAGCATCATCCGCCTTCTCTCCTCTCTCTTTCTCTTTTCGTCGCACGTCCCTCTCAAGTATCCGGTCGGTCATTTTGCTCGATTCGCGGTGTAGCGGCGAAACGAACGAAAACGCGCGAAATCGCTTCACGGAGATGTCAGTGTCGCTAATCGTCAATAATTTTCGATTGTCGTGTCGTATTTCCACCTTTTCAATCCACGGTTTGGTAGAGTTTTTTTTTACTCCTCCAGAGTCTAGGAATATTCGATTTATGCTTCGAAGTTCTGAAATATTGAAAAAAATATATGTAAAATATGAAGATTCGCAGTAAACGCACGTAGCGCGTTTGGACACTTGCGTTGACGTTATTTTTTCCTTTTTTCCCTCGCCGTCTCGTTGGTTTTAATGTTATATAACGTGTGGGCGGTTCGAGAGAGGCAGGCCATGCCAAACGAACGATTAACCTCGAACTTGCCACGACCTCCGACGCCCGTTTTTACGCTTCACCATCTCCGTCTGTGCTCTCTCTCTCTCTCTCTCTCTCTCTCGGTATTCCACCGAACCAGCGAATAGTTTCATTTACTCGATAGTCGTCAATCACGATCAGTATATTCTCTCTCTCTCTCTGTGTTCGCGTTCCGGTCGTTTCATTTTTCCCGCCGCAAGCGAGCAGGAACGATACTTTCGATTCGTCGAAATCGATTTTTCACTTTGGTTCGTCGAAGGCAATTGTGTTGTCGCAGCGCGTTATGATCAAAGTGGAGTGAAGATTAAAGGGTGAGGGGGGGGAGGGAAAATTTAACGATTTCTTGAAAATTAGCTGGCAAGGTTTGACGACGGGGGACGTTGAAGCGTGAGAAGAGAGAATAGAGGGAGAAAGAGGAGATGATAACGGCAACGACGAGAGAGGAGCAGCTTAGCGTCATTGAAAGGTCAACACTATCAAGTGCACACTTGTCGCCCGGCTCGTTTACAATGCACGCTGCATCCCAAGCGGCGAGCATGTCGCTTCCCCACGGTTCGTTCACCCCGTACCACCCGAAAATTTCTTTTCAAAGTGTCCAGTCGCCGCGACAGGAAGAACGTCCAAGGCTACCGATTCTCCTTATCTATTCTCCAGCGTGGCAAATCGCCTAAACCTAAACTCTCGAGTAGACTCTGAACGCTGGAACCACTTGAACTGAGAGAATCATGAGAAAATGAGATAGTTTGTCCGAGTATTTTTCGAGACTTTTCATCGACGCTTCAACTTTGCAACCAGGTCTTTCCGAGTGGAAATTTCATGCTTTTTAGTCGGGAACTCGGTGGTTCGAACGTGTTCTCGTCGTCGAAAAAGAGACGATAGAAACAGACGATGTTTCGCAGTGGCGGTGTCGATCGCGTCTTTCTATCGGCTGTCGTTTGCATAATTCAAATGATCCCTCCGGTATCTCTCTCTCATCGTGATTCCCCCCTTGTGGCCAGTTCGTTCCTCTTTCGATGCAATTTGGCCGTCGCGTAGTCGCGACATCGCAGTCCAATTAAACTAGTCGCCCGAACGAATTCCCTATCGGCCATTTCCATTTTCCCGGTGGCGCGGCCCGGCCCGGCCACCACCGTTGTATTTACGTGTCAATTTCCGTGCGTCGCGACGACGGATGGATGGCCCCAGCATCATGGAACACGCGGCCAGCAAGGGTGAAGAGTAGAGGGAGAGAGAGAGAGAGAGGGAGAGGGAGAGAGGGAGATGGAAAGGCATGATCGACGGGGAGGCTATCTAGAATTCGAAGCTGGGCCGGTTCGTTTGGCGCCAAGCCAGGCCGACTTACCCAATTAGGTTTCATCACTGGGTCGCCAGCTTCCCTGGCTGCCAATATTTGCAATACCTAACTAAACTGATCCAATTATAACCAAACCGCTGCTCCATCATTCGATTGACGTGTAGCTCTGTTCTGCGCCAGATACGCGTCCTGCTGTGGCTCTGCCTCGATTTGCCTTTTCTGCCGTTTCTATAGTCGCTGGAAACACGATATATATAGCCATTATAGCCGCTGCTCTCTTCGAAATTGAATGGGAACGTAGTGTCGCGAGGCGTAGACCGTGGTTTTTTCACGGAGGATTTTCAACGATCTTACACACACACACACATTTCGAATCGCGGATTCGAGGCGAGGAATTAGGCAAAGCGAGAAGCAATCACCCTCGTTCACGTTCGAGGGCGATGAAGAGTCGAGTGATGGGGGATTCGTTAGGGTCGGTACGGTGTTTAGCTTCAAAACGAGCAGATGATTTGAGACGTTAAACGTGGTGTACGTCTCTCAAAAAAAGAGTGACGTGTTTTAATATCTCTGTTGATCGTCTTTGCAAAGAATTCCTGTAGAGGCTCTCTCGAGAGAGTCTTGTAAATTTTCGTAGAAACTACGAAAAAGGCCCGTCCTTTCCCACAATTCCCTCCAAAAAAAACTTCCGAAAAAATCCGAGCCTCTCATTTACGCCTTGACGATTATACCGTCCGAAAGGTGGGCAAAGATCATCCGACGATCCTAAAAAGACACTTCTAAATACCCTAGCGAGGCTAGTCCATTGCATGGATCGGCGGCAATCCAACGACGCATCTCGATCCACCTTGGAAAACGTTCTCTTCGTTCTCACACACACGCGTGCCCCGTTCGCACGTACACGCAAATACCCGGACAAAACAGAGACTATCGACTGCGAGGAGCAGTCGGGGCGGACCTTTCTCTCCGCAGAAAGCCGTGATGCTAAAGAGAGAGAGAGAGAGAGAGAGAGAGGAGAGATGGAAGGAGCCGCTCACCGGCTATTCCAGGCATTCGATTTGGTATTTTTCTTTGTGTATCGCGGATAGTTCGAATTGTTCTGCAAGCAGGGCATTGATATATCGTCCCGCGGGTCCTTTGAGCCAGCTCGCCGCGCGGCTCCGAATTATCGTTCGCGTACTCTCACGGAACCTTCTCTCCTCCTTTCGCCGAATGCACTCGCCACCATCCTCTTTGCCACCCCTCCTTTATCTTCTCTTCGGCGAACTAGAGAGAGACAGAGAGAGAGAGTAGAATCGAGCCTCTCTCAGGCTTGGTCGTTGGTCTTTTCTGACCCCTGTGGCATCGGCCACCCTCTTTCCTCCTCCAGCCAGCCATCGCTCGAGGACGGCTACCGGTCAATTTATCCGCCGTGCTTGCTTCCCTTCTTTGCTTTATTTCGGCTCTGGCTTTCGGCTCGAAATCTACTCATACCTTACGGTCGCCGCGTTCCGCCGAAAGCACCGCTTTTTCGTCGTGCTCGCCTTCGGATACCTCGTTTCTCTCTCTCTCTCTCTGTCTCCCTCCTCTCCCAACGTGTTCGACCTCGAATCCAAGAGACACCAGAGCAGACGGCACGTTGAGTCGGCAACGTCCATCTCAAACGTCTCTCTTTGTGCGCATCTCTCCAAATCGTCGCCGTGTTTCCACTTGTGGAGAACACGTTGCCAAGGCTACGCTAATTGCTCGCGATTCCGTGGAACACGGATTCGTAATTTTTCGTAAGAGCGATGAATTTTAGACACTTGCCGGATCGGAGAACGGTCGGAGAAGAAAATTCAAGCGGAGTGGAGGTGATTTACCAAGTTACTGCGGGTTGATGAGAATTTAAATATAACCCTGAATGAATGGAGACGCAGAGGGAGATGATTCATGCGTTCGGTGATCCACGATGATTGCTAGAAACGAGAAATATCTTGGAGAAACTGCGCGAACGCTGTTCGTTGATTTTTACATTCGATCTCGGATGGGGTTGAAGCATCGTTCCTAGCGAATCTCTCTTTTTTTTCTTTTTTTTTTTTCTTAAATTTGCGTTACAATAGATTTCCCGTTTCACTCGGCAGTCCCATTTCGAGGCGCTAAATTTCCCTCTAAATCCCGCGGACACGTTTTATTCGTCGTTCCATCTTCAGCATTTTCCCCTCTGTGCGTTTGATCTCCTTTTCGCGCACGGCGGATGGATCGCGCCAAGGACGTTACACAGTTTTATTGAATTTTCTGCAACCATTTTCCTCCGCGATGCCTCTCTCTCTCTTTCTCTTTGAATTTTTTTTTCATTTCTCTTCGTCCGAAGAAGAAGAATTCACGGAAAGGTTGTTCTGCTAATGTTTCTTCGGCAAGAAGAAGAAGAAGAAGAAGAAAAAAAAAGAGTACCTTGCAGATTTCCTTCCGATCGGCTGAAACGAATGAAAAGTCTTGATTACGCGCGAGAGAGAAGAAGCAACAAGAATATGAACGACGAGTTGTTGAGAAGCCGGATGGCTTCAAGCTCTCTCGGTCTCCCGGGTCCCGTTACCTTTCCAATATTCATACAGCACGATGTTTCATACAGCCGCGTTCGTCCGGTTTGCTCGTGCCAGTTCTCCCCCCATCTATCTCGGCATCGAGAACGAGAGTCAGGAAGAAAACGAGGCGCGGAAGGAAATTTCCTTCTCGATCTCCTCGCAAACTCGCTCGTTTCTACCTGCGAGTACCACCTCTTCTGGTCTCGCGTTCAACCTGCAACAACCTTCTCGTCTCGTCTCGAAACCACCACGTGTTGGTTTTCTTTTCTCTCTGTCTCTCTCTCTCTCTCTCTCTCTTCGTCTTCCCTGACTGGCCAAGGCTCGGTCCAAGCTTCCCTTTGTGTGTAACGGTGAATCACGAAAGAACGACGGACCAGATCGGTGGAAGAAGAAGAAGAAGAAGAGGAAGAAGAAGAAGGTCCAAGAAGAGGCGTGGGAACAAAGGACGGCGACCAGAGGCGAAATGAGCAGGACCAAGGGAGAAGAAAGAGACAAAGAGTTGTCTGATCTTCTCGTCATCCCTTTCTTTTCTCTCTTCGTCTCTCGTAGAGAGGAACGCCTCGATCTTCTCCTTTTTTCTTTCTTTCTTTCTTTCTTTCTTTCTTTCTTTCTATCGTCCGCTGTCGTCTGGCCTTTGAAAGCCCAAAGGAAAAAGAAATTGCCCCGAGAGTGTTATCGGGAGTAGTGCTATTCGCGAAGATTGCTCGTCGAATTAATTTCCAAAATTGCCTTCTACTTCTCGCGGATCGTTGGATAGTTTGCAAGACTGCTGTTTGATGACTAAAGTCGAGAACGATTCCAACGCCCTGGATAAATGAATCAAGTGTAACGTTAAAAATCGGTAGATAAGATCGGTAGTAGAACGACGAGCCAGCGAGTTGAAAGAAAATCCGCCAATTAGTGCGGGTTAATTGATCGATTGCTGGCATCGATCTCCAGAAGAAATTCCAGGAGAACCCTGACAGTGGCGATGGTTCTTTCATCTTTCATCTTCTTCTAAAGAAACCAGATGGATCGTGGCGGAGAAGGAGGAAGTAGAGTGACCTTTGGCGTGCGTTGCCTAGAAAGGGGAGGTAACATTGGCGAGAAATTGACGCGAATCGAGAGAGTCTTGCCTCATTTTCTGCCGTTTAAAACGCCGTTTAAGATGCATGCGATCGCTGTGAGAACGTAATTGCAACGTAAACGTAATTCTGGATCACTGCCGGAGAGATCCAGGGAGACAGGAGGTTCGCTGGACATTGGGACAACAAGCCGTTAATTGGGCTAGCAGGTTTTTCGCAGGGATGGTGTAACGAGATATCGGCAGGCCCCCGCTTTCCGCCTGCGACTTGCCTCTGTCCCTACCTCCGCGCGCTGAAAGCAACGATACCCGAAAGAAAGGGGACTCTACTCTGCGACAGATGCGAGATGCGTTGGCTGGCATTGCACCTTCTTGCGTGCACTCTTCGTCGTCGACTGGCTGTCCAGCTTGCGCAGCTTGGCTCACTTTTCTCCCATGCTGCTCGAAGAAGGAGCTTCTTGCAGTCATTGCACCTTCTCTCGACTCGAGCTCGAAAGTTCCAAGAATCAACTCGGACTATATTTGGGAGAATTGCGATGATAACGTTTTCTTAACGTTAATTCCCATTATTGTTTGTGCGCTCGTCGACGAAAATGCGGAGGGCGGTTTCTCTTCTCTGCGTGTACGTCAACATTGAAATTTTCGAGCGTTTGGAAATGTTTGCTCGGCGACGACTCACGAGTTACGGCCATTTGCGCATTAAGCGGCCACAAATTTCACAGAGAGAGAGAGAGAGAGAGAGAGAGAGAGAGAGAGGAGACGAATAGGTTGGTTGAGAAAACGCTCGATCGTTTTCGTCGCCCAAGCCACTTTCGTTTCGCCTCATCTGCCTGCACTTGCGCGTAATGACGCGTAAACACGCGTGCGTCTCTGCTCCTGTCGTCGACGTATACCAGAATGCTGACGGAATAACGACCGTTCGTTCGGGCACGTGTCACTCAGCCGCGTTCACGTTGCTTCTTTACGTTTTCCTCCCACTCCCCCCCCCCCCCAGCTTTTTTGCTTCTGGCGAATTTTACGAAACTATTTCGAACTGTTGGTTCAAAAAACAAACTTGACTTGTCTCTTGAGAGAGAGAGAGAGAGCTGTTTGTGACACATAAGTCGATCGTAAGTCACATACGTCGCATCACACGGAGAAATCTTGATGTGACTGATAAAAGCTTGGTAAATCAGGCTAAATTACGCGGCGTACGAGAATTTTGTTGCAATGTGGATAATTTTCCTGTCGGGGTTTCGATCGTTACATCGGGGATTTATCGCCTCGGCACCAGCAATCGCCGGGGCAATTAAAACACTTGTACACAACAGTTTCTACGCAAGTCCAATGACCCGCTTGAAAAATCGCAACCCTCGAAACGATAAACTTGTCAGCAATAAAGTATCGTTCTGCCGCTTAAGCTAATAACAATTTATTCGTAATTTCCGGAGTTCGCGTACCGTGAATGCTCACCGCCCGAAAGGGGGAGAGACGATCGCTCGAACAAACGTACGTGTATTTCTCTATTATATTTCTGTATTATATTTCCCACCGAGTCCTTCAATTTTCCATCCTCCGCGAAAATCGTCGGCAAACGGAATCGTTGGGGCGCCGATTTGCGTTTCATCGCTTGAAATTCCTCGAGAGGGGGGAGGGGGGGGGGCAATTCGAAAAACGAGTCATCAACACACACAGTGAATTTCCTTTAAATGAAAATTTCACCTTTTAACTTTTCTCTCTCTCTCTCTCTCTCTTTCTCTCTCGTGGATCTCGTTCTTTGAAAGCTCGTTTAGAAGATAATGGGCTTTTAGGCCTTTCTTCCTTCCTTCCTCGAAGTCAACGCACATTTACTCTTTGAATGACAAGAATCACAGGATTTTAGGGATTAGCTTAGGTGGCTCATGGCCAAAAGAAAGGCTGGGGGCCACTATTTTAAACACAAAGGGAATTGAAAATTTTCAAACAGCTAGTTGCATCGTGAAGATTGCTTTCGGCCACGTTGGAGATGGTCGTCCGCTGGCCGTAGCGATTTGATTACAGATCAACCGGACGAGTACCATTTCTCTCCTTTTTCGTTGATCTCGCTTGCTCTCGGCCAGCCACCGTTTTTCTCGAAAAGGCTAATCGTCTTGCTTACCTTAATGACACCGTTTACCTGAACGGACGAGCTCTCGTCGTCGCTCGTTAACGTTCGTTCGGTGACGTTTGCTCCCACGTAGCCACCGTTTCACATTCCCCGAAAGACACGGCTTTGAAAAAGAAATTTCCTTGCTTCTCACTTTGGCATCTCAACGATTCAATATATTCGTCGAACTCATTCGTCCTGCGCGTATATTCTTCCTTGCGTGGTAATTAATATTTTATTAAACTTGGATTAAACATGGTCGTATTGTATCGGAGTATTTCCTTTTTTTTTTCTCCTCCTTCTTCTCCTCTTTTTCTTGCCTCAAAGCAAATCGCGGACGAAAAAGGCAGCACGAGCTTCAACGTTTTTCCACGAACCTGGTACTTTCGATGGTTTTTGTCGGCCGAAGGAAACTTTCACCCTCGGCTGAAGGAAAGTTTAAAGAACGTGGTTCTCCTCGATAGGAGATCTCGAACGAGCGACAGAGACATAGAGAGAGAGAGAGGATTTCGTTCGAACCACCAATTTTCAAATCCGGCCGGGTTCGTAAATCATCGTCGTCCGTTGTGGAATCAGCTGATTCACGCGAAACGCATTAAGCCGGCTCAACGAACTCCGCGAAAGTGGAAGCGAACGAGAACTGGACAGAAAAAGCGATCGTTTGTCGCTGCAAAGATGCGAACCGCGATAATATTCATCGTCTCGCTGATAACTTAACGATCCGGTAATTTCAACGTTCGTTCAGTATTGGCCAACACAGTCCGAAACGACGTCCAGAAACGTCGTTCTCCGTGAGACTTTCCTTTCGCTGTCATTCAACACTGCTCCGACGCGTGCTCGATAGAGTAGCTCGAACACGCGTGTTCTTCTTCTTCTTCGTGCAATACGCGTTAACAAAGTATCGAATTTCGCAAATCGTCGCGCACGCTGGCTTGCGAAAATGTATCGCAAAAGTCCCGGTCATTTCTGGGGCAAACAACGTACAATCGCACTTTTTATAGACGATTCGACGTTTCATTCAATAGCAACTGGCCCAAGCAACTGCGTCCAATCGCATCATTTATAGTCTTCAGGTGATATTCTTATTCCTTCTGGTCCCTCGTAGAGGATCCTTTGTGAATTTTATTGTACTACCGACTTTCATTGCACTTTCTAAGATCTAGCCTCTTTCTAAGATCTAGCAATTTAGATTTCCGTAGATTGTAAATTTCACGAGATCCGCGGAAATTCGTCTCCGAGGGGAAATTTTTTTTTTTTTCACCTTCTCCGCGCAATAAAAAGTAACATTACTTTGAGAAGAGAGGTGAATGGCGTAGAACAGAGCGAGAGAGAGAGAGAGAGAGAGGAGCGTCGGCAGGGGCAAGTGGAATAAAAGGGTTTATGGTTGTTTCGGGTGCTCTATCTTTAGGACCCACATATCATGCCACGCTCGCTTTTCTCCTCTCTCTCTCTCTCTCTCTTTCGTTCTTCTTTTTCTCGTTTCCACGCTGAACCCTCCTGGCTGAACCCTCGACTGAGTTATTTCACGGTTAAAATAGTCGAGTGTTCCTTTCGAGCGAGTGTTCCGTTCGTGCAGTTTCACGCGAAGAAAATGCTCGCAGTCGAGGCACGCCTCTCTCTCTTCTCTTTCTCTCTCGGTTCGTGCTTTTTTGGATTTCCTCTCTGCGATTCTCTCCTCCGAGCAGTTTTAATGGATCCTGAAGAACGTTTTGGGAATGTTGGGCTTTCGATCGAGCAGTTTCTACTTTTTTTTTTCTTTTCTTTTTTCTTTTTGCCTTTCCATCCCGCTGTCTCTGGCGCTTCAGGTCTCGAGAATCCTAGATCAATCTTTCTCGATCGTTTCTCTCGAGCTGAAAGTTCTCTCTCTCTCTCGTTTTCTCAGAACTATCGGCGTCCGTTGACGAACTTTTAACGCGCGACTACTATAGATTAGATCCGATTATCGATGCCGGAAATAGCCAGTCAGTTTGCCATTTCGAGAATTGTCGCGAAAAGGAGACCGTCGTTTATCTGAAATTTATCCAGCGATGAATTATTCATTTCAGATAAATGATACTTCTCTTTCGAGAGGAATCATCTCGAAACTGGTCGTTAATTATTGCGTGAAACGAGGCGAATTATATATACGCCAACCTTCGGATCTCCCTTGAGCGAAAGGAGATTTCCTCAAGAAGCTGAATTGGAGACGCTGGATTGGAGATTCAGAGGGGGGGGAGAGGGGGCGTTAGTTAGAAAAATGACTAACTCTCGTTCTATTTTCATATTCTTAGTGTCGTCTTAGTGACTTGTGATAAAGTGCTCCGGTGCGAGCATGAATGAACCAATTTCCACAATGGGTGGGGACTTTGGCAAGTGGATCGAGCCCGGATGCGTGCTGTGATCCGAGCACATTTTACTTTCTACGCTCAAAGTCGCGATCGTCCTCCACTCCATTCCACTCCTTCTCCTCCCCCCCCCCTGGCGACTTCTTGGCGCGCGTGCAATTTCGGTTATCTCGTTTCCGGTCTCTCCTCGCCTCCGATCCGGCTAACGAACCAGCCCGCAACACACGAAAGCGCCGGAAGAATCATCAGTTTCCAAGCTTTTTCCAAGTTTTTCACTCTCTTTCCTCTTTCGAAGCACGAATTTCATTTGATTTCGATACGCGCGTAACACGTAAAATAAAACGTTGCGGAAGAGATGATATTTAGCGAGAAACGGGGCTATAGACGAATATAGAATTGTTTATTTAAAATAGCTCTAAAGGACAGAACGTTTCAAGGCGGTTGTCGATGCGAACAAGCTCACCGGCTGTCACGTAAGCTATTGGCAATTTTACAAATTTTAATAGGCAGCGCCTACATTGTGTATATATATATATATATATATATATATATATATATATATATATATATACATACATCTCTCTGGGCCTCGTTCGTTTCACTCTGTTTCGAGATACGGACAAAGTAGTCTTTTCAATTTTCATTCAAAGTCGTGAGAAAGTCTCGCGACGCGGCAACCGTGAAATTAAAAGAAAGAAAAAAAAAAAAGAAAAGAAGAAAAGAGAAACAACGCGACAACGTTCGTTTAGCGATTTACAACATTTAGGGGTACAAAGTTGAAAGGCGTTGCATATTTGACGCGTACTTTATCGATTATTGTGTTGCGTTGTTTGTTGGTTAATAATCAACCAGCTAGGTACGGACGAATGAATAACGCATCGGCAATTATGGCTTCGACCATCAAGATTTTAAGATTTCGACGTCACCGCGTCGCGTGTCTTTCGAAACGAAAAACTAAGTATTTCGACGTTTTTATCGCGGACGGAAAGCAAACAAAGTCGTTGAAAGACATTGAAAAGAGATTTGAAAAGTAGTAGTGTCCCTTTTAACTAGGTTTTAACGTGATCCTTTCAACGGCGAGGCATAATTCATCCCTCGAGGGGAACAATCCATTTAATCTCGAGTAATTGTGCGGCTGAAAATGAATTATATTACGATCCGTGACGATCGTTGGCTTTCTTCTTCCGTTAGAACGTTAGATAACCTCCGCGGATTTAGATTACCTCTTTTCAACGAATTGAAAATTAAACTCCACCGAGTTCCGAGTCTCGGGCAAACCGTTCCGGCAAATTTTGGTTTCCGTTGTTAAAAAAAAAATTTAAAAAAAGGGAAAAGCTTCCGCGAATTTCGCTGTTTCGTTGAAAGAGAGAACGCGCGCGCCGATGTAACAGTATAAATGCAAATAATCAGCATTTCCCGCTCTTTTTCTTCTTTGCCCCTTTATTACTTTATTCGGTGCAAACATTCGAAACACTCGGGCAAAATAGTACGGTTCCGAATGAAATTTTCGCAAACGCGTACCACCACCACCACCACCACCACCACCACTAGCAACAGCAGCGACGAGTGAGGATGGTTGCCACGCGGTCGCTCGATTTTCCCAAGCGAGTTTACCCGCCAGTGGGAATTATTGCTGGCGTGGCGGCCCGCTGACGTTTAAGCAGAGTTAAATATTTAAATCGCGGCGGATAGAGCAGACCCCACGGCCTCGCTTTTCTGCCTAGCATCGCGAGAGGCGCCGCGCGTCGAGCGTGTTGGAGCCGAACTCGCAGCTACGCCTGCCGGCGAAATATCTTTCCCAGTTCGATCTAGCGTCGAAACCCTCCCCTGTCCTTCCCCGCACGCCTCCCGATTCTTCTTGAATAATCGCGCCCGGGCCATTATTAGATTCATCGATTACGCATCGATCGACATAGCTAGCGTCTGTATTTTTGCCACACTGTTTGTCGTGCTTGCGTAACCCGTTGCCAATCTGCATTGCCACGCTGTGCAGCATCTCCGTCTTGACGATTGACGCAGGCACGTTCTAGGGACACGAAGCATACGCGTGGCTCGCCGATCACCGATGGGAAATTTCCACGTTCGATCGTCACAAAGTTGTCTGCAAAGTTGTCGAAATCGGCAAACTAGACAAAATCGAGACTTTCGAGACCCCGTGAAATATCGCACGTTTCGCGATTACGAGTCCCTGTTCAACTTTCCGGGAAGAAATGTGCCAACAGAGCCATGCGATGAAAGGGACGCAGAAAAATTCTCTCTCTCTCTCTCTCTCTCTCTCTCTCTCTCTGACTAGAGCCATTTTTCTGGCTCTCAGTCGATCAATCCAATCGCTCTCGTACCGTGCGATCGTTTTTCGAGAAACAGTATATAATTCAATGTATCGACGAGTGTTTAATTTTTTTTCTGATCCCAGTCCACGCAATAGCCTCAGTCTCGTTGTAATTTTGCGCGCTCTTGTGTTTATTGCAGTTATGCTAGGATCAGACTCAAGTGTATGAACTCTTTGCGGACGAATGTGGCCAGATAATAATTTCGTTATCTATACCGTCGATAGGTTTTCTTTTCAATTTGGCAATATTGGGTAGTACACTTTATAAACCTACTTTACTTTTCGTTTGACAAGAATTTGCATCGGTACGGAGCGAAAAAGTTTGGAAATCCGTCTCTCTCTTTCTCTCTCTCTCTCTCTCTCTCTCTCATGCAGTGGCAGGAGAGTCAATGAAAGAGAGCGAATCGACGCGCAACGTACCCGGCTTTTCGTTATTTCTCACAATCGCCTACGCTTGGCTACACGCCAACGTTCAGAGAGAGAGAGAGAGAGCTTGATTTCCCGAGAATCGAAAATAATCACGTCTGTTCGTCCACTCTGTCCTTTGTCTTCCTTCCTCTCGAGGAGCGGCCGCGAGATTCGTTCGAGCCAATTTAATTAGCGATTCTTTTTGCCTTCGAATTACTTCGCGACGGCTTCTCCTCCGTCGCGGGTCGCTCGACACAATGAAATTTACGACGAACAGCATCGCGAGGGCACGAGCGTTTTAAAAAAAAAAAGAAAGAAAAAGAAAAGAAAAATGAGACAATCAGTCCCATGTTGGACTAATTTTACGTTTGCCCCCAAAGTGTGTGTGCGCGTGTTCCGGGATTCGAATTTCGAATCGGGTTTTCGACCAATTTCGGCCGCGAACGAACCGCGGACACCGCGCCAACTACACACGTTTGCTAACCAGTTTCTCTTTCTCTTTCTGTTGTTCCAGGTAAGTCTGAATTTCGAGAGGCAGATTTTTCGTCCACGCACAGAACGCGCTCTTAAGAGGCGGCTGTTCGCGCGTTCCGCACGCGAAATGCCAGATTACGTGTGCACAATGAGTGAGTCCGTTTCCTTTTCTACTACTCTTTCTCTCGTCGAGAGCGACGAGAGCCTCTCTCTAGTCATTACTCTCGTCTACGCGTCTTTTGCAACTTTCCAACTTTTCAGCTCTCTGGAGCTTTCAGCGAGATATCCGAGCTAACCAACGAGCTACTACTACCACTCTCGTACGAACGTTCGTTGAACCTCTGAAATAATCTGAAATCCGTTCTCGCGGGGGATTTGCCGCGTTTGCCTGCGAGGATCCCGTGCGATTATCGGGTGAATCGCGGACCGCGCGTAACGTAGCCGCCCACGCAATGATTTACGACGACTCGCGAGAATTGCGCAAGACGTTGCACGGAAATCCTGCAACATCGAAGAGATAATGTTTAAGCTCGTTGATGACGCGTCATATCCTCGATGAGAAATTGAATAGCGTCGCGAGGAAGAAATATCTCCCGAGAGAGAGAGAGAAACTCTTTCTGAGCCCAGAGAAGTCATTCGCGCGCTGCTATTTGCGAGAATTCGATCGACGTCCAAGCTCAACGCAGCTAATTTCGAAGATTAGAGAAAAAATTGGCCAAAGAATTCTTCCACGTGTGACATTTTTTTTATCCTTGTGACAACGGGTCTGATGGTTGAAAAGATTCTGGCGCGTCGATCAAGATGGACAATCCCGTTTCGATCGCGACTCGTTACGTCTCATTACAATTTCAAATCGACCAGACGTCTGCGTAACGACTCGTACTTTTTCGTAACGATTTCGTCAAGAACGTAACGACCGCGACGACGAGGCATGCGTCTTACAAAAAATTCTAGACAACTATAGTTTGTCCCACCATTGTGAAAATAAACTATAAAGTAGCGAGAAATCGGCTCGATGCGAAAGATTCGCGTTGATAACGAAATAAGCGAAATGTCTGGCACGTGAAATGCGCCAACGTTCCGAAAGTCAATCGATCGCGCTGCCAAGATCGAAGCAATTAACGCGAGGATCGCCGCTCTCCGATGACGAACGTTCGTCGTCCCAAGACCGGTTTTCGATCGATGATTCACTCGCCATCGCGTGAAACGATTCCGCCTGCTCTCCGACTGCCTTTGCACCTTTGCGTCCTGGCATCTTTCATCGCCTCGCGTTTTCCCCGATCAACGTACAACGTAATTGGATTATGACGAATAATTCCGTCCGAGTTTTCGGCAAAGCAAAGAGAGGAAGAGTGAGGGAGAGAGAGAGAGGCGCGGTAGGAATTCCCCGGGACACGGCAGTTTCTAGTCGGCGGTTTCTACGCTCTTTCGATGGCACCAGTTACCCTTTGAAATATAAATCAGTTACGATAAGACGCCTTTGTCGGCACACTTTGCGCGCCGGTGTTTGCGATCAACGTTTCCCAGCGCGCGCGCCACTGTGACTCTCCTCCTCCTCCTCGGGGCGAATTTGTAATCGCAATTGCACGCCGACTACCACCGAGTTTCCTGATAGCAGATCTCACCGGCAGAGACAATCTTTTTCTTTTCTTTTTCGTCTTCTCGTCTGTCTGCCTGCCTCGTTTCGAGGAAGAAATTCGTCCGTCTCGCTTCTCCAACACCGAAAATTTTCGAAAAGCCACTCGTTCTCGACTCGTTCGAGCGAATTCTTCGTGTTTCGGAGCAACGAAAAGTCGTTGATAAATCTATAACTGATAAATCGTAACTTTTTGAAGAAAAGATCACGCAACGGTCTCGCGCAAGCCTCTACTTTCACAGTCGCGAGTTCAATCTTTTTTTGCCGGGTGACTTTAGGTGGGAAACTTTTTTTTCTCGAAAATTACCAAAATTCAAACGCGTTGAATTAAAAATGTTAAAAAATTTTCTTCGCAACTAGATGTATCATTATTTTGAAAATTAAAGTCTCTCCTTTGGTTCCGTGATCTTGTTGAGCATCAGGCTTAAAAATTCAAGAAACTCCAACTCTATTTCGTCGTGCGATCCTAATGGGCTGAGAAAAAGAATCGTACAGTAGTGAAACTCGTTGTAAACAGAAAATCTCGATCCTCGAGACGTTGGGAAAAAAAAAAAATTTTTTTTCAATGCTTTTCACGCGCATTTGACAATTTTGACAATTTTCATCGTTGAAAGAGAAAAAGTTTTCTTGCACGATCATCCTCGGAAAAGGAAAAAGGAAAAAAAGAAAAAAGTTAAACTCACGACTGCCAAGGTAGAGATTTCACGCTTTAAAAAAAGATAAGATCACACTGCGTCATCAGTTGAAATTGAATCGACAATTTTTCATCGTCACAGTTATGTACTGTTCGCGGTATCACGTTATATTTAGCAGGTTCTTACACGTGAGAAGAGTGGTCGGCAGCGAGAAGTGTACTTATCACGACGTTCAATTGACGTCGCTAATCTATCGTTTTTTAATACCCTGAGAAGATTAACGATGCGTTCGAGGATGGATTTGCTAATCCTGCTCGGACATATTGCTCGGTGAAGTAGCGTCATCTCGGGCGAACGCCATTCGTCGTGTTTAACACTGACGCAACGACGTTCTTGACAACTGTGTATCGCTCGAAAATTCGCCAACTGATCGTTCGATCGGTCGTTATCGATATCTTTTTGTTTCTTTTTTTCTTTTTGTTTCTTTTTTTTTTTTTGCAAACGAACCGGCTCGTAAAATCGACTCGGTTCTCGAACGTTCTAGCCTCTCGTCCCTTCGCTTCTCGTTTCTTATTTCCAAGTTCTCGATTCTATAATAAGCAAGGACAGAGCGGCATTTGTCAAACTGACAGTGTCGTAGGTGGTAGCCGTTTCCGACCGTGGTTTGGTTTTAACAGACTTCGGCAAAGACTTTGGTTGACAATTTAAAATAGCTCTGTGACGAACGACAAACGAATCGCCACGCATTTCATCGCATTCGTGTGATTTCATCTTTGCGAGGTGAAGCGAGTGTTTCTCAAAGTTTCTTAGCTGCGAAGGAAAGAAAGAAAAAAGAGAAAAAGAAAGATTCCACGTGTGTGTGTGTGTGCAATCCACCGCGCACCCGTCGATCAAATTCCCGTTTTTTGCTCGAGGGGCATGTTCGAGAATCGTCGATCAACGATCGAATCAGCGCGGCGTGTCTCGCATGAAACAATAATTTCAATATCGTTTCTAGTATTAATTTACGTAACTAGGCAGAAAATAGCCGCCGCGACAGTTGATTTGCTCGTGTTTCGTCGGCTCTGCAGGTTGCGGTCACTGCGGAGAGAGCGACGTTCGAGACTGAATTATTATGGCGGTGCACACAGCCGGAATATAGAATCCATGTGCATTATGTATATGATGTACGTTTATATACGACGCGTGTACACGCACACGGGGGTGGGGTGGGAGAGGGTTACACGCACACGTAGCTGCGCGTTTTACGTGTACGACGCAACGCACACACGACTATCGGCGTCGACCAATCGCCGCACACGATAAACCTGGAATTGATCCACCTATTTGTAAACCTGCAGCGCGCTTCGTCCCGTTTGCGAGCAGTCTCTCGCGGCTGCTTTACCACTCGTTTCCGAATCTAATTTATCCGGCGGCTTTTCTTCACCACACGACGCCACCAAACTCGAAAATTCGAAAAGAAAGCTCTCATCGTTAAACTTCGAGAACCGACTGTGTATGTAGTCTCTCTAACTCTCTCTACCTGAGAGAGCCTCGACGTCTCTTTGACTTAGACCCAAGGGTCTAAGGTGCGCACCTGAAGTCACGACAGAGCCACCGGCTCGTCGATCGTTAACGCTAAACGTACCGGCATTTTACATATACCTATCTTACCACAAGGGGTCATTTGAATTGAAGGGCCCCTTATGAATAAACGTTGATTTTTACAAAGAAATTCTGAATTTATTAAAGGAAATAATTCGCGACATAACTTCTGATTTCTAATATAATAATCAAACATATATATTTTTATTTAAACAAAGAAAATAATCAATTAATTGCACTTTTTACATATGACTGGTTTCTTTCTCCTTCGTGCATTTGTCCGCAGACAAATTTTTTGCAAATTATGCAAGTTTGAGTGGTTTCATTACCAGTGCACAATCTTATTTGACATGTTCTTCGTGATTGGGAAATATTGCTTTGATAGTGAAGATGTTCCTTTTTGTAGGTTTTCCTTTCCTTCTTCAAGAAATTCGTGATTAGTTCATCTGCTAATTGTAAACAGGAAACGCTGTCTTGACGTCTTTATTCCAGTTGTTTCCCGACAGACTATCCATGCATTGATTCCAGCTAAATCCAGGATATTAAAGAATACGTATCTGTTGCATTTGGATTTGACGCTGTATTCTCGCGCCATTTGGTGCAACCACATCGACGCCAAATTTAGTCTTATTATAATAACTAATTATTTCGGGTGTTCGCTTTCTATTGTTTTTGATTTTGACGCATTTATGTCTCGAACCTAATATCGTAACATTTTCTGTTGGTTTTGATTCATAAATTCAGTCAGAAAAATACGCAGATTTCGTAAGGGGTCAAATGACAAGGTATGCAAAGGATTTTTCTCGGTAAAAAAAATAAGCTAAGAGGAAAACAGAAAGCGAGAAATTGAATAATCAGATAATATAAGAATTTACAGAAACGAAAGATTAGCGAAAGAAATAACAATGAATGTACGTAATTTTAAAGTAAATTTTGAAAAAGAGTCATTTGATCCCGTTTGGTACGTTTAGTGTTAACGATCAGCAAGAGAGAGAGAGAGAGAGAGAGAGAGATCCTTTTTCTGTGCTCTCGACGAAACATCCCTTCTTTTCGAAACGATGTTTTAGGATGTGTGTGTTTGCCTTTTCCCACGCTTCTCTCTCTCTCTCTCGCGCGCTGATAAAATTGGAAAAATTCGGTTGACAATTATCGCGACCCAGCGTGATAATTTCAGAGTCATTTCGTGCGAGTCCGGGGCACCTCTGAGGCATTTGGGTCATCGATCTAACGAACGAATTTTGCGCGTAGTTGCTACATGCTCGCTATAATAATCTATCGTATTAAAACGCATCTATTGGATTGCATTATATCGAACGTCCACGGATATTCGACGATAATATTCGAATTTAGAGCGTCTCGCGAATTCTAAATAGTTCACCGCGAGACGCGCTTGCTCGCTTTCGCGATTCGATCGGTTTCACCGATTTTGTCAATCTGCTGTTAGACAACGCCCGTTATTCGTATATCGCTGTAACTACGCGTGATTCTTTCACGCGACTCTCAACATTTGCCTCCATATTTTGAATTTCCTCAGACATATCATAAGGTTGGTTCCTTCATCTTTCTCCGATTGCCTGATTCCAGAGTGATTTATTCGCAGATCGAAACGATACTCTTGGTACTCGATCGAACGTTTGAACCATCGAGTAAGAGCCAAAGATTCTCTCCGGTTTGTAAATTTCCAGAAGAATTCGAGAACGATCGGGAAAAGCGGAAAATTCGAGGGAACGAGCGTTGTGCACGTGTGTGTGCAATGGAAAAATAATACTTGGCATTAATTATTAATTTACGTTACTTTGTCACGTACGCATATGTGTATCAGCGTATCGGTGAATCACTGACGCAGTTCGCTCGACAAACAGGGACAACTTACACGCGTATTCCATTAATGTTCCGTTGTTGATCGCGACGATTGCGAATTAATCGATGATAGAGAGAAGAGATCCCAAGTTATCTAAATTGACGGATTTTTGATGTAGCTTCCGACGAGATACTCGGGAATCGGTCATCGACACGAACAACTTGTTCCAACGTTCCGTCGAGACAGAAGATCGGGCGGAAGATTTTCGCCTCGAGTGGAAATTTCAACAGTCGCGAAAGATTTCCCAAAGTCTACGAGTATTTCTCCACGAAAGGAAAGATGTGTGTATTGGCGTAACTTTGAAACACGAGATGTACCGAACTGCCCAGGTTCTCTCCTGTAACAATGTTACACAATATTACAAATATGCAATTATATAATAAAAATTGTCGTCATTTCAGATGAAATACAATACGAATGTAAGAGTCTTTATAGACTTTACATAAAATTAAATTAAATTTGCTTTGCACGATACAAAACTCTGTTGACCTGAGTAATATATTGTATTATTACGTAAAGTGTATTATAAAATGTACACGATGCGAAATAAATATCAAAACGATAAAAGTAAGTCCCTGTGAGTTTCTGAGCTGGAGAGTGTAGGCGTGTGTGTAGATATCGATAAATCCGCGATCGACGGTAGCCGGAACGTAGTCGTGAATTGCTTTAAGGAAAATCACCCCAGCCCGTTGGTGTACGTTGCGCATCTGGTTGCATCTGGTTGCATAAACGTTGCACGGCCGTGTTCCGAAACGCGTTGACCTTCTATTGTTCGCCGACAAATCGCCGTTCGCCGAGCGCGGTTTCACTTCTTGCTTTGCTACCTTTTGCACCGGTTTACCTACCGATCCCAGCGCTCACTGAGAGAGGAAAGACCCAGTTGCGTGCAAAATCGACAGACAGACAGCCAGAGAGAGAGAGAGAGAGAGAGAGAGAGAGATTCCGTGCTCATCTTGCCAAGTCGGCACGAATCCCGATGCAGCTTCGCCGCCGCTGCATCGATGCATCTTGACCTTTTTCCTGGCCCTTTCAAATGTCATTAAACGGCAGAGGACGGCACGATCTCATTGGAAAAGGCCTTGAAGTGGAAACTCTACGTTTGCCCCATCGAGAGCACAGCCTGCACGCAGGAAATTCAAACCCGTGAATAAATTATCCGTGCCATAAAATGGTCTGTTTAGGCAGCGTTTAGGCACGCGTTTGCTCGCTGAAAAATCGGCAGAGGACGGCACGATCTCGTTGGAAAAGACCTTGAAGTGGAAACTCTACGTTTGCCCCATCGAGAGCACAGCCTGCATGCAGGAAATTCAAATCCGTGAATAAATTATCCGTGCCATAAAATGGTCTGTTTAGTCACGCGTTTGCTCGCTGAAAAATCGGCAGAGACTTTGAGGACAGCTCACGAGCTACGGGTTTTATTTTATGTTAGTTTCTTCTCCCCTTCGTTGCTTTTTTCTTCTTTTTTTTTCTTCTGCTTCTCGCGTGTAATTGCGAAACTGAAACTTGCGAAAATTGGAACAGGAAAATAATTGAATAATTGGAGATCGGTAGGCGCAGTAGTAGCGTTTCGCGTTTTAATAACAAAGTGACTTCAGACGTCAATTTCCCCCGGCAAACTCAGTCCGTGTTGGACAATTTCCGTGGAAAGTCGCGGAAATTTGAACCAAACAAATCCGAGTCGCTCTTGCAAAGTTGGACACGTTAATTAATTCCGAAAACAAGACAGACGCGAAAGTATCTGATCGGGAAAAAGACGTCAGTGAAATTTTCATTTTCGTCAAAGATGATGACAACACCAAGTCAAGAAAATAACACGAAAGACAGGAGAAGAGATCGATTGTATGAGCGACTATGAGAAAGTATATATATATATATATATATATTGGTCGACAAACAACGCAAAAATTAATATCGCGCTGATATTTTACGATGTTGTTCGTTTCGAAAGCGGAAGATCACGTTCCGAACTGAAACGCGATCGTCGATCGGTTGGTTGGTTAGAAAATCTGGGTCGGACCTCGAGTTTACAAAATCAGAGCCGAGTAATTCGGTCGATTAGTCATCGCGCGTAATGTGAAATCACCTTTGTTATCTCGCGAGAGAGTTTTCGATCGTTTTAATCTCAAGAGCGAGAGATTTTAGGTTGCGAGAGACTTCAGATTGCGTCGAATGATGGAGAAATTAAAAAAAAAATTAATAATAAAAAGGAAGAAAGAAAAACAATGAACGCGCGCGCGCGCGCGCGTGTGTGTGTGTGTGTGTGTGTGTGTCGTCAAATTGTCGTAGCGAGATTGAAAATGAGAGAAAATTGCTGGACAAGAAAATCCTTATCGAAGGTTAATATAATTAAAGTGATACGGTAATCGGATTATACGATCTTATAGCTAATGGATGATATGAATTTCACGCGATACGATGTGTATACGGTGTTCAATAGAATTAAAGGATTACGTTTCACTTGCTGCACGCGCTCGTCCCCTGAATTACGTATTAGCTGATAATTGGTAAAATTGTAAATTATTTCGTTCGAAATTCGATAACAACGTTGGCGGTGCGAAACGCGTTTGAAAATGACAAGAGAGTTTTCAACGAGATAATACTTTCCGCGAAATTGCGGAAAGGACAATCGCTGCGAAACAATTAATTGAAACAAATAATTTCTTAAAAATATATGAATTTCGAAGTTCGAGGTTGCGATTCGAGAACGTTACTCCAAAGTTTTATAGAGTTAAAAGTAGATAAAAACAAAGCGTTGTAGAGTTTTTTTTTTCAGTCGTCGCGATCGAAAGAAAAGAAACGAAATTTAGCCGAATGATAACGTTGAGCAGAAAAGCAACGACAGCGATAACACAAGACGAGATTCACAACTAGATGCGTGTTTTTGGCTGACGCACGGCGAGTTACGTCACTCGCGACGATAAAACGATCGTCTCTGCTAATTAACATAAAGACGGCGTGTAAATTCGTTCGTGGAAAACTGCGAATCGAGTGATAAATTGCAAGGTTGATAGTCAATGGTTAAACGAGTTGAAAAGACTCGGCAGTAAATCAAATGTCGACCAAAAAGAAGAAGAAGAAGAAAAAAAAAGAAATGTTAAACCTTTAATCTTTTATCGAAAGCGTGACACTTTGTCTCTTCTTTCTATTTACTTTGTCGTCTCAGTGTGATATTGTCGCGTGTTGAAAATTCGCGATTTTTATCTTCTTGCAAACCGAGTTTCATCAATGATGCAGCCTTCTCGCCTGAGAGAATAGAAATTGATCGATTATGCTTCGAAGAGCATTACGGAGTACTTGGAGTCCCTGCGAGTTTTTCCACTGTGCAATTACATTCGTAAAAAAAAAAAAAAAAGAATATTGATTCGAAAGAAGAAGAAGAAGAAGAAGAAGAAGAAGAAGAGAAAATTTTGCACAAAAATTTACTCGGTTGGATTTATTCGCGGCTACCCGGTGTGCAAACGGATACGAGTGGTGTACGCGGTGTGACAAAGTGACGATTGACGATGCCGAGATCCACCTTTAATCCCACTATCGAGCTATATCGAGGCAGCAGCAAGCAGCAGTGGAGGCAACCTGGCCAAGTAGAAGTAGCCGTCCGAGGCAGCCCAGGCAGAAGTGCTGACTGCTCGGAAGAAAAGGGAAGAGATGGCCACGGCGAGTGAAGGCTGTGGAGAGGAGAGGAGAGGAGAGAGGGAAAAGAAAGAAAAGGAAAGGAAAGGATGGTTGGAAGAGCGAAGGGGTAAGGGAAGAAAAGAAAGAATGGCAGAACGAGCGAAGAGACTAAGAGAGAGAGAGTGAGTGAGTGAGTGAGGAGGAGAGAAGAGGGACCGCTGGCTGCCAGGGGAAAAGGCTCCTCGCGTAGCCGTGGCGAACCGGTTTTCCGTATCTCCGATGACTCATCCTCCGCGACGACGCTGCGTCAAGTGCATTTCCTGGCCTGGCGCATCCTAACCTAAACTCTCCCTCCTCCTCTGTTCTTCTTTGCTTTTCTCTCCTCTCTCTCTCTCTCTCTCGGTTTCCGAGGTGGTCTTCAGTGGTGCTCACGCTCACGCTCGCACCAGTGCCTTTTCCAGTCGCGTTCGTTTCGCCATTTTCTTTCTTTTATTCCCCTCCCCCTTTTTGTCTAGCCATTTTTCACGATTCTCGCGGAAACTCATGAAAATCATCGTCAAAGTGCGAGAGAGAAGCACGATGCGTCGTTGAAATATACGCGGGCGATCTTTGCGCCAATTGGCAATTAGTATGGCAGCGAGAAGGGAGAGGAAACAGACACCTTTCACGGAATTCTTGCTTCGTCAACCCGCTAGTTTTACCGTTACCGGTACAAACCAATACGTAATTCCACGTCTAACAGTACAAACAGAAATCTCGCGACTTTATCAAAGTCCTTCCTCGCCCTCCAAGCACTCGCGAGCAGCTCCAATTCGCTTGAAAGCGATTTCCTATTTATCGAGACTCGTGCAGAGTGCGTGTCGTCTCTCATCGAGAATCACGGAATGTATCTCTCTCTCTTTCTTTTTCCTTTGCTGTTTGCAGCAACTCACATCGCATGGTACGTGAAATTGCACGCGTCAAAGATGATTCGTTCGGCTGTACGGATTCGGTGCAAACGTTAAAAGCATAGTCGAATCGTTGGCGCCGCGATTGAAAATTTAAAAGTTGAATCAATTACGCCGATTTTCGTCGTTTATCGACTCCGAGTGTACGAGAAATAATTTACATTTACACAGCGAGGACGAAGAAACGTTTCGCCTTTGCTGGAAATTTGTCGGGTAGCTCTCTAACGATAGCGATACTTATTTTACTTTGTTCGAACGAACGCAAGCAGACGGTTGATCCTCTTCGATCGCAACGAGAGTCGACAATTAAAGTCGAAGTCAGAGAGAGAGAGAGAGAGAGAGACGAGCTGGACGCGGTTGGATGCTCGTCTAATTTAATTGTCCGCCGTGATTGCCGCCGGTGGTCTGTTTCTCTCTTCTTTTTCTTCTCTTCGTTCGCGATAATAGCAATTTTTGTAACGTTCGCCGCGGTGCTGGCTACGTTACAAAGGAAGAACGGGGCGACGACTGAAACACGCTCGGTCGCACGTTTTAAAACGAGCCCGCCGCCGTGCGACACTCGCGGTAATTGCCAGAAAATTACCGCTCGTAAATATTACAGCGGAAAACCGGCGTTGCGGGAGAAGCTGCGTGAAAAGTTGATGGATCGTTTCGCCAGAGAGAGAGAGAGAGAGAGAGAGAGAGAAAGAGTTCACTTGCCATTTGTAATTGCCGAACGAACCTTTGACTCTTGATTCAGTTAAGCTCGGATCGCTCAATTGTGCAACTTTGCTACTTTTCTCTAAAAATAAAAGAAAAAGAAAAAATAGAAAGAAGGAATTGCAGAAAGGAAAGGAAAATACACGACAAGGCGAAACAGTTCAAATGTCGAACAATCTCGAGCGTGTTTCGCTGTTTTGCAAAATATCGAAAACGGCCGATGTTTTCCCAGTCTGTCGATCCGTTTCACGCCGATCCGGAAACACACTGGTCGCGCAACGATACGCGAAAACGGGTCGAGTAATTTAGCAAAGTGTCAGAACCCGGGGAACGTGGATTTATTTTTCATGACGAGAAGAGAGACGGTAAATAAAAATAAGAGAGAGAGAGAGAGAGTGGATGAGAGACTAAAAGAAGAATGGAACGAACGGTCGCGGATCATTTGCCACAGGATGAAGGAGCTGCTCTTCCTGCTCGCACGGAGGAGGAGAAAGGCTAGGTGAAACACACACTGGCAGTTTGATTTATGGTCGACGTACCGAGTTATCGCTTTGCCAATAGTGGAAATCGAGGAGAAGAGCGCGGAGCCAAGTCGAGGGTGAAAGAAAAACGGTTTCGGAGATGAATCGATGAACAGGAACGTTTGCCCGCCTTCTTCTTAATCAATGCCCCCCCTCCCCCCTCCTCCCTCCCTCTTATTTCGTTTGTCCTCGTGCAACAACGACGTTCGTACGATCGCCGGCGTTCTTTTTTCATCCTGGACGTAACGTCCGCAGTTTGGTAACACGATAACGATGTAATTGTTAAATTTCGCCTTTTAATTATTGAAATTAATGCGAGCTATGCGGGAAATGTAGAACGGTGGTGGAACAGGAAACACGAAATACTCTCGAATACGCGAAACGTTTGGAATATTTTCACTATGTTGCGCGCTACTATTTCGCTCGCGTCTTTATTTTCTTCGATCGATTTTTCTTTCTTTTTTTTTTTCTTTTTTTTGTTCTTTGTTTGTTTAATATTTCGCTGAAAGAACGTACGAATACTTTCGCGAACGAGTGTTCGAGTCGAGGTTATTTCAATTAATAATGGCGGCCGAGCAAGACGCGATCTCTTTTGAAGAACAATTCGACCTCGAGGGAGCCGAGCGATAAGAGCCAATAAGGGGAGAGCGAGAGCGTATTTACCATTCCAGAAACCACCCCCGTTCAACAACCACGCACGTATACACGTAGCAGATCCGTAAGATTCGAATTGGAATGAAATACAACGACAACGAGCGAATCGTGTTTTGCTTGATGGAATTCACGCTGTTCGGCGTGGGACGAAACCATCCCTATGCTCGATCGAACACACGACACAACACCGCACCGAGTCTTACTCGAAACATCGTAGGGGCACGTGGATTACATGGAAGAGGATATTATCTATTTATTTGTTTTTTATGGCACCAAGCTAGAAGCTGAAGCTTTGTACTTTTCGACGGAGGAGTTTGCATTTTTTCCCTCTACGATTCTCTTCTCGTCGTTGAAACGTAGCGCACGAGAACGAGATGGGGAGATTGCTCCGGTAAATTCTTTTAATACTGGAGTTTTCCGTTGGGTAAAAAGGACGGGGCCAGAAGGGGTGACTTTACGGATCAAGGGTGCCGAGCAACAAGTGTGATTCTAAGGGGGTGCTTCAGGCTCGTCACACGGCAGTGCTCATTGTGGATTTATCGATTTCGACCGCGTCGAAACAGCATTCACATTTAAACAGAGGCAATTCTTCTCCCCTCCCCCCTCCCCGATTCGTCGCAGCGTTTTCTCCTCCTCCTCTCCTCTCGTCTCGCGCTCTGATATTTGCAATTTGTTGCGCCTTTTTTTTTCCTCCTCCGAAAGATCGCCAACTTGTTGTCTCGAATCGTGCGATCGGAAAAAAATTCCCAGCGCGACGAACGCAAGCCCTTCGAGAAAGATCCGAGTTTCGTTCGATGGGAGTGGAACAAAGCGGGTGGGAAAGGATCGAGAAAAGAGGAAACACCGAGAGGAGGAGAAGGAGGAGGAGGAGAAGGAGGAGGACGAAACGAAAGGCAGCGAAGGGTCGAAGCGCGTGGACCACGCGCGATTATGGGGAAATTTGTCGGTGGTATGCGCTTATATATCGCCATAAATCGGCACGCTGGTGCGCCGAGGCGCACAGTCGTTCGCAATAAACTCGTGGTCTTTCGCAATAAGGGTGGCGAACTGAACCCCAGAACTGAGAAGAGAGAAGTACTATCGAGGGTGAAGGGTCGTAATCTATTCCGCCACCTTATATTACCGAGAGTGGTATGCCCTCTCGCGGCAATCGAGTCCCTCTCGTTTCTCTTCATTCCCATTCGCCGCGTCGCCCGTTTTATCCGTTATCTTTCTCGTCTCTCCCTCTTCTTCTTCTTCTTCTTCTTCTTCTTCTTCTTCTTCTTCTTCTTCTTCTTCTTTTCATTCGTACTCGTATTTTCGGCTCGCAACTCGTCGCACGTCGTACGTAGAGGGATACAGAAAATTCCCGCGGAACCATCTTTCAAGTATGAAAGCGCGACAGTTGGATAAACGTATAACGTTGTTTCTCAAAGTGAGATGGACGCGGTAAGAGGCGCGTTAAAGCAACGCTGAGTGCAGGTAGAGTAGAGAGTTTTATCTCTCTAGAGATAAAACACCGCGCTAGAGTCTAGGAAGATCCTCGGACTTGGTTCAACCCGTGCTCTTATCGCAGTATCGTAGCTTAAGGCCGTTGCTTTTCTCCTCTCCTAACGAACCTATTACTCTCAAAAAAAAAGAAAAAAAAGAAAAGAAAAAAAAACTTGAACGATGTGTTTGCGAAATTTCTTTTTCGATCAGTCTGAAATTGCACGGAAAGATCCACAACGAATCCGGTGATAGCTCGAGACGGTTTTCAGCTCGTTACAGCTCGGGAAATCCGATCCATCGCGCTGCTAATTAAGGTGTGAAAAATATCTGCTGGATCGAGAAAAGCTTCTCCTCCTCCTCCTCCTCCTCCTCCTCTTCGTGCTCTTTCCATCACCTCTTTCTCCGAACGGCTCTGTTCTATGATCGCGTCGGAGGAATTTTCAAATATTTCCGAGCAGACGCCCGATAAATTCTCGGAGCTGGAAAATATTTCCGATAGCCAACCGACAATCTGCTCACCTTGCGGACCTCCTACGCGGGGACAGCTCTCTCTCTCTCTCTCTCTTTCTCTCGCGCGCGGAAATGCGCAAGGAAACCCAGCCCCTCCGCCTCGTCCTTCTCGTCCTCCTTCTCCACTGGTTAGATTTAAATTTCACCGTGGATAAGATAAACCGCGATACCTTGGATTTTCCTCCGAGCTCTCGAACTGGCTCGTCAAACGGCGAATAAAAATGAAACGCAGGGGAAATACTCCGCGGATAGCCCAGCAGGAGTTATTTCGCTCGCTCGAGCTTCCACCGAGCTTCCTTAAAATTCAATCTCCAACGTTTTCTCCGCGTTTGCTGGTCAAACTGGTCATTCTTGGAAAAAAAGGAAAAAAATATTACAATTTTTCCCGTCACGTCGATATATCGAGCGTACGTATACGACGTAAAAGTTGCGCGTCTCTCTCTCCTTTTGATCTTGAATTCAAGCTTTTCGCGCAAAGAGCTGTTGGCCAGTTTCTTTGAGTTACTTCTCTGTTTATCGTTGCTTCTTTCACCCCCGGTGGGACACGGGGTGTTAACCTTTGAACGAGCAACAGTTCTTCCGACGCTCAAGTAGCGGACGACGCGTCTGGTCAGACACCTCGGGCGAGAGACGTGTCTCTCCCTCTTTCTTGAATTATATATACGACTTTCTTCGAGAATGATTTTCAACGTTCCGTGCGTTTTTTCTTCTTCTTCTTTTTTTTTTTTCTTTCTTTTAAGAGAATAATCGAAAAAATCGAGAACCTTCTCGCTCGCAATCGCAAGTTTGAAATTGTTGTCGTTCGAGGCTCGCTGTTTAAAAATCCCTCGGTCAGCTTCCGCTGGCGTTGCAACGCTTCGCCGCGTATATATCGTTGGGCCGAGATAGAGGCCGTGACAGAGCGCGCGTTTATCAGCGGCAGTAATTCAAGCGATTCCGCGTTTCGAATCTGATTCGATCGTTTCCTCTATCCTCCTTTGGCAAGGAGACCCACCGCGATACTCGATACGTGCGAAATTTCCCGGTGCTCGCGCCGCGATATTCAATAGATGGTTGCAGCTCGATACACGCGAAGCCGATTTGGCGAAGATTCAGCCGCGTAACACACGCGTGTCTGAATCGTATTGCCAGTTGAAAGAGTTCTCTTAGAGAGAGAGAGAGAGAGAGAGAGAGAGAGAGAGAAGAACGCGAAAATGAGGAGAGACAGACGGTTCTTTGAAGACGGTTCATTTCGCGTTCACGTGCCGGTCGTTAAAGTCTTGGAACATTCGGAAGGTAATTGCAAAGTTCTCGGCCAGTTCTCGGACAAGAACGAACGATTTCTCGATAACGAGCAAATTATTCCCGGAGTTTGGTGGTCGGTGCGACTCGCGAGAGAGTTCGCCTCGAGGGCAAACCAAACGACGATTTGGTCGCAAAGCGGACGACGCGGTGGTGGTGGCGATGGTGGTGGTGGTTCCCGCTCCAGAAATTCAACGGCGCGGATCCGCTTCGAGCGCGTGATTCACGGGTGAGGCAACTTGACGCACGTGTTCCTGGCACACGCGTCTCTCTTTCGTTGGCCGGTGGCCAAAGTTCCGAAACAAGCCTGCTGCCCCCTCTCCCCCGCCGCCGCCGTCGCCGTCGCTGTCGCCGTCTTTAACGGCGCTTCGCCTTAATTATCGGGGCTCGATGCGACGCGGCTAATTTACGAGGTTGTGCCCGCTAGACTGTGGAAAGCAGTCAAAGGTTCATTGTCGTTTGCTACCTCTCTGCCCTCTCCCCTCTCGAGAGAATTTCAAACGTTGCGAAAAATTTATTTAGTCTAGGATGTAGGAAGGAGTGTAGGAACTCGCCAAACTCGCCAAAGGTGAAACTCGCACGGTCTGCATACAGAGATGAAAACGAACGGACGAACGACGCACGCCAGCTTCCCCCCTCCCTCTTTCCCCGACAAATAGAGGGAATTAAAAGTAATCACGTGCATATTTACGCGGCCGATGAACAGAATGGTTGCGTCAACCGCAAAAATGTAACTGCACGCGAGAGCGGCGGTGTACGCGCAGGTGTGTGTGTGCGCGCGTATTGTACGGTTGAGCGTGCATGCACCCCCGAGAGAGGGTGGCTACGTTTTGTGGGGTGGAAGAGAACGGAGGGAACAACGCGAGTCCCTCCATATCGCGTTCTCTCGCCGCAACGACGAATGACCGGGACGACAAACAGAGAGAGAGAGAGAGAGAGAGAGAAACATTGAAACGAAATTACCTGAACAAGTACCTGATAATATATCGAGTGCATGCTGTTGTATTTGTGATTATCTCGTACGGTATTTACTCGAACGAGAGAAAGAAGACGAACAGAAGAAAGCCAGGGAAAGCCGATGAAAAATTGAAGAACGCGGGTCGAGAACAGACAGACAAAGAGAGAGAGAGAGAGAGAGGGGGGGGGGTGATTGGAACTCTGGAGGGAGAGGCAACGGTTGCAGTTGAAAATTTTCTGATCCGCGGGGGAGGCGTGCATACCGGGGATGCAGTTTGCAACGTTAACAGTTATTTCAACGGAAATCCGTTTTTGGGTTGGCGCGCGATCGCCCCGGATGGAATTTTACACTGTATAACGGTGCTGCTCGTACGGCTTGTTGCGCTCGCTAATTGCGTTACACCCTTTGTTCCCCCCCGTTCGACTCGACCAGTATATATTTCCCTTCTTCTCGACTCGTTGCGAGTCAGTTTCACACGCGAGGAGAAGAATCCGCGGAAATCATCTCTGGAAATCATCGAGCTGGCAATCGTTCGAGTCGGGCAGAAACGCTCGCGACCGGATGTCATTATTAAACTGTAATTAGCGGTAGTATCGGCGCGCTCGGTGGAAACGCGGCGTATATCGTTGGCAACACACAGCGAGCAACAACGCGAAAGTTAGGGGTCGAGTGAAAGAATAGAAGGGGGTAGAAGAGCGGAGAGGGAAGCAGCGGTCGCGAGCGTTTCTGCCGGTTGTGTTGTACAGTGGCTTCTGGCTGTATACACGCGCGGTAGCGTGCAATGTACGCACGCGTCCGCCACGCCGAGCCCGCGGCTGTTTCGCGATTACATATCATTATTCCGCATGGTTGCTCCAACCCCGCGGAGCTCTGTTTGCAACTAGATTACCGTTTGCAACGCTCCTTCCTCCCACTCTCACTCTGTTTCTACCCGTTTTGTACCCTACCTCGATACCCTCCCCCTCCCCGTTCGTTGTTTTCCATTCTTCGCGCACCTGGATCTGGATTTAAATTTGCAAAAGAAAAAAAAAAAAGAAAGATCGAAGAAGGAACAGCGACGTTCTCTCTGTGCTGCTATGTTGTTGTACCGCGAGAACATTAGGAGAGGATGAAGAAGAGAGAGCTGTCCAGCGGCAGCCTAAGGTAGCGGGGGGTAAAAGCGGAAGTAAAAGCGAGGCGAACAATGTTACCGTCGGGACGACGTGCCTTTGGCATTGGAGGTCGAAGTCGCCACTATTAGATTGAGGTTCGGGCGGTGGGCACGGCCGCCGCCGTCGCATCGGTTTACAATATCGTAAATCGCTTGCTAACCAGTTGGCCCCGCGGTATGCTAGGAATTCGGCTGCTTCTCCTCTCCTCTCCTCTCCTCTCTCTCTCTCTCTCTCTCTGTCTCTGTCTCTGTCTCTCTTCCGCGACGCTGGTTCGTTCTATCCGGCGTTCTATGCGATAGCGCGCCGCACACTGGTCGTCGTCCACCGAGTGTAGTAGACGTGTACGTGTGATCGAATACGAAGAGATGGATGACGAAGAGAAGAGAAGAGAAGAGAAGGCGAGGGGGGACGAGAGGCGAACAGGAAGGACGAAATACTCTCTTGAGTGGTGGATGCAGGCGAACAGGCGGGTTGTCATGCATCGTTTACAAGCCGAGCATCGTCCGTTGTTGCGGCGAAACCGGCAAATTCACTCGGCCGCTCTCTCTGTTATGCACCCTTGAATGGACCGGGCAAATATTCGTAGCGAATGCTTCCACGGATGTTTCTCTCTCTCTCTCTCTCTCTCTCTCTGTCGCTCTCTAATTTGCTTCCTCCGTGTATCGCCACGGACTGCTGCTGCTGCCTCGAATATCACTGCCGCGAGACACCGCTGCAAAATTAACATAATTCTCCGCGATTCTCCGTGACTCGCGCCAAATTTCCACCGGGCAATCCTGCATTATCTCGAAGCTCGTTGCGTCTCAAAGTGCCTTTGTTCCAAGATGCCTTCGAGGATTCGCTTCACGAAATCTTCGCAGGGTGGGCGTGAGAGAAAAATGTGTGTGAAGAACGCGCGAGAAGAAGGGAGGGCATAGCCTCGTGTAAGCGTGTAAACGATGAACGAGAAAGTAGCGTAAGAATCAACGGCGTGAATTACGGACGATCGGCGCCTCTGCTCTTCCGGACAAATGAGGCTAAACGACGGTTATTGTCGGAAAACGGAGAAGAGCGGAGCGACGTCGCGTCGCGTCGCGTCTCGTCGCTTGGCAAACAAAGAGAAAAAGCAATAGGCCAGCGTTCCGCGCGCTGCCGGGCATTCGAATCTCCCGCTACACGGGCGCACACCACCGAACAAAGCGAACGACGCTAGAAGCTCCGGGCGTTACGCTCGTTTTGGTTCGTTCCGCGCCAATGGGGAACGACGTCCGTGACAAAGCGCCGCGATAAAAGCCACTTTGATGAAACCGTTTCATTGCCGCGCTCCGATCAATTACCCTTTTATCCTTTTATTTTTTTCTCTTCTCTCTCTCTCTCTCTTTCTCTCTCTCTCTCTCTCTCTTTCCTCTTTCTAATCAGACTCTCGATCGAGACTTGCCTCTCGACGAGAAGGAGAATTCTCGACGAAGCACATATCCAGAGTTACGAGTCAAAGTTACACAATCGGAAAATTGCAACAAACTGCAAACGGTGCGAATGAGAAACCTCGTTCGTCGTTGCGTCGCGACAGTTTCGACAACAATTAACTCGCCGTCCCGTGAAAATCCATGGTATGATTATTGATGAATCGGCGAACCGACCGGAGAAAATTGCGGAAAAGTTTCGCTCGTTGTACGAACGGAAGTGGTCGTCGGTTCATTTATATTTAATTATCGTTCGAACGCGCGAAGAACGCGTTCAACGGATATTAATCCTCCGCGTTACGTCGCGCGATTAATACTTTGCGTCACGCGCCGTAATTATCGTTATCGATACAAATTTCATCCGGGGGTTGCAAAGCTTTGCACTTTGTCAAAATTTATTCGACGGATTGGCGTTCGTCGTCGCCAATCTCTCCAAATTATTCGCGAATTAAAAAAAAAAGAAAAAAAAGAATTTGAGCGATATTAAATTATTCTCACAGCTGACAATTTTCTCTCTCTCTCACCTACGAACTTTACACCGTCCACGATTTACTTTTCCTCTTTGTTTCGCCCCTGAACGAGAATCAAACTTTCGTTCTCTTTCGTTCGCTATATCTCGAAAGGCAACGAGCTTCGACAGAGCCCGGTCGTGGAGAGAGAGAGAGAGAGAGAGAGAGAGAAAGGCAAAGGGTGAGCGAGCATCGGGCGCCAGGGTAACGAACACCAGCGTTCTCAAAGCGACGAGAGAGCACCGCCATAATTACTGCCTTTGTTTCGAACAATTTATATTAAAATGGAAAGCAATCTGCATTTGCAAATTAAATGCGCGCCCCGTTTCCCTTCCAAACGCGTCGCTGCCAGGCTAAAGAGAGAGAAAGAGAAAACACGCTCGCTGAAACGAACAGAGAAGAACAGAGAGAGAGAGAGAGAGAGAGAGAGAGAGAAGAGGTGGATTATCGTGATGAAGAGGCGAGGCAACCGACCAGCTTGGTTACCTGCGGCTTCGGGATCGTGTAAAATCAAACGGATACCTGCGTCGTGTTAATTGTGCGCTGGTAATCCATTGTCATTCATCCCATGAGACTGTGTGTGTGTGCGCGTGCGCGCGCGCGCGCGTGTGTGTGTGTGTGTGTGTGCACTCGCGTATCGCGACGATGGCCACCTGATCTCGAGGATTCGATCGAACGATTCTCCTCGTCAACGAAGAAATCGGCGATAGCAATTCGTATGAGATACTCGCGTATCATCCGGCGGCGAGATATTTTCTACGACGGCTGGCGAGGGGAAATTACAGCCACGACGTCCGCGTTCGTTATTGGCGTGCGAGAGGTGATTATTCGAGGAGGTCGGAAGGTCGCCGCGCGGCGTATCGCTCGTTCGCTCGAGTCGACCAATTAGCACGCGCTGATCGAGAAGGAGCTAATGGAGGTCGTGCTCTAAGCCGCGGAACGATCCTCGAGACTCGTGCGCTGCCATCCAAAGATGTTTCAACATCCAACGCGGATTGCACGCACGCACGCACGCGTTATCGAGTAATTTCCGCGTCGACCGCGACTCGAACCTAGGTCGGGCACAGAGGCTGAGGAACCCAGCTGGTCCGGCTACTTTTCGCCTGCCAAAAATGTTTCGTACAAAGTTTCCTTCCACCGATCGAAACATCGAAACATCTTTTCCGTAGAAAAGATTTTGAAAAATTACAGATTCGTTTCTTCCCTGTGTTAAAGAAATGGTCTCTGGTTCTTCGTTCGGTTTCTCCTCGGTGCCACTCGTCGATCAACCCCTCGCCGCGCTGCAACCCCGCTGAAATTCTCGTTCAGAGTTCAAACTTTAGACTCTGTTCGAGTCGAACGTTAACGAGCGTACAAATTACGAACAATGTCTGCGATCGTAGGCAAGCAATGCCCGTATGAGAAAACTGGCGCACCGACGATATTTTATAATAAAATACAGGACGTGAAGAGGAAGGGCACGCAGCAATCCTCGAACTCGAACGTTGAATTTCACCGGGATTTGCTGGTCGAAAACTAACTACCGTTGAGCGTTGGAACGCGTTTTCCGCGCACGTTATCCTTGCAACAGCGCGTGCACGCCCGGGGCATCGTTCTCGATGTCTCGATGACGCCCGAGGCGCAGGTTCACCCTCGAGATTCCTTTCCGCGTAGAGAGAGAGAGAGAGAGAGAGAGAGATAGAGGAGCGTTCCACCTCTCAGGACCTGGCATTCTTTCGTGGATACTCAGCTTTACTTGGCGAGTATACACCCGGAAGCCGCTCGTCGTGCATTTTTTTCGCCGCGCCAGGACAAAAGCGACGCCGTTGCCATACCATGCGTTTCGTTGCTCGAGTCTCGAGAGATACGCGGCGTTTATCAGCATCCTTTGTACCGTTACCCCTTCGTTCGATTTTTCCTCCGATCACGCACGATTTATTCGCGCACTTGGATCGAGCAATAATCGCCTACACTCTCGAACGAAGAGAGAATCGGCGAATCTTCTTCTCGGTCAAATTCGATCTCTCGAATCTCTCGGCCAAGTTGCGCCAGGATCGAGATCGCTACGGCCAACGCAGAGATTTCTCGCAACAGCTGACTGAGATTTCGCAGGATTAGCCGCCAAGAGACGAGAACGAGTACTCTCGAAAGTTTTGACACCGTTCATCTCGTTTGCCCGCGCGAATTAAATTCCTCGAATTCGTGTCTGTTCTTCGTATCTGTTCGACGATCGAGCTCGGTTTATTTCGGAGCGAGCTTCAACGATCGACGCAACAGATTTTACAATCGCGAAAAAAAAAGAAAAAAAGAAATATATATATATATATATGTATATATATATATATATCAATGAGACACGCGAGCTCTCGAGCGAACAATCAGAAAAAAAAAAATTTTCCAGCCGCTTTGCCTGCACGTCGACCACGCCTGGAATGTTTTTCATAGAATTTTCCCAGTTCCGGCGAAAACATATTTTTAAAATCAAGATATTCTATTGGAAAAAATATTAAAAAAAAGAAAAAAAACGCACCCGCACACATGAAAATATATCCAAAATACGATGCCGACGCCAAAGCGAGTGATTTTCCGCGGAAAGCGTTTTTCGTAAAAAACGTGCTCGAATTACGGATTCAATTAACACTTCGTTTACAATCTGTTAAAACGACTGTTTTGTTTTTCATTTCCGCATCATCGCGCAAAAAAAAAAAAAATTTTTCCCCCTACCTACCGTTTTCCCACGCGAACTCGAGTTCGATTCGACGCCGCTCTCATAACTGGTATATCGGAACAGACGGACAGACGGACGGAATTTTTAATCGAACGAGTTTCGTTCCTTTTGGCAATTTCGCTTCGTTCGCTGCGAACAGAGATTCACCTCCGATTTTTTTCCATTCGAATAACAACCATTTTCGATAAAAGATACGCGCAAGATCGCGTTTTATTTGCGAACCTGTTTTCGCAAATATTCTCGTCCGGAGTAGAACTCTCTCTCTCTTTCTCTCTCTCTCTCCATCTATCTATCTATCTATCTATCTATCTATCTATCGTTTTGCAAGTTTATTGAAATCTGTTTCACCAGGGTCTCTAAAAAATTCCAACGACAAGACAGCTTTTAGAGGCGGAGGCGGACTTTTCGAAAATACGAAAGGCGTGCCGGTCTATTTTTGCACGCGGCGAGATACACGCGGGGGCCGCGCTCGCCCCTCACTTCGTCGCTCGATTTACGAGCACGGGGAATCACGCAGTTCGAATCTCGCTGGTGTTTCGCTCGTTTGGAGACGAGCTGCTCTCTGTTGTTTGCCTCCCCCGGGGCAACAACAAATCACCTCGGCAAATCACGAACGATCCCTCTCCCTCTTCTTATGTAACTCGCCCTCGAAAATGCTAATAATGGATCCAGTCCGAATCCGCTCGGCCACTTTGTCGAGCGTACGTGACTTGCCCAGAAATATTTTACACCGCGCGTTTTACAAACAGCGCACGAATAAAGAATCCGCCCACGTTCGGAAAACTCGGCGCAACTCCGGAAACACACTGTTGTACTACGTGTGTTGTGCAGAGAGCCAAGTTTCAAATTGGTGTCAATGCTGCGCGCCAATTCCGCGTAAATCGACTGGAAAAGTCGCGAGTTCTTTGCTCGTTGTCAATTCGGTTCGAAAGGGATCGCGCAGCGATTAACAAAATTTCGAGTTCGATAGAATTGATCCTCGGGTTTTCACGACAGAGAGGCCAGATGAAATGAATCGTAGATCGAAGGTTGGAGAAAGCAAGTGGTCATTTACGTGATCGAGCTGATAAGTCGCTCGTGCAGGCAAAAAGGTTCTTTCCGATGCCGATATTGCGTAAGAATCTCGCCTGTGGAAAGGCGGCGCGAGTGCGTGCGAATCGTCTCCACGCTTTCCGAAGATGCTCGCGAGCGTAACGGCGAGCGTAGCCCGTGTGAGCAACGAGTAGCCGATTTCACCGCGGAAAACCTCCCCCGTCCCCCGCCTCTTCTTATTTATTATTCCACGTAATCGTCGATCCTCTCGATCGCGACGAGAGCGAGTAATACCTTGACGTGATCACTCTAGTAATCGCAGATCGACGCGTGTATCACGCGAGCTGCCTTTTGTCACGCAAAAGTGTCGAGAAACTCTGCCTGTCTCAAACGTGATTTCGAGACTTCGATCGTGGCACCGTAAATAAGACGCAAGTGTCATCGCGAATCACCGGTTGCGTTCTCCGATATCTGTCCGAATATTCATTGGCTGCACGCGTCGAATCGTTTCGGAACGCGTGTTCCAACATCATTTTGTGTTCGAACGATAAATAGAATAGCACGCTCTTTATTAATTCTCTTAGAAGGAGAAACACGCTCCGTCGTTTCTTCTACGATCGCTTAAAATTACCGTTTGATCGAATCGTTGAATTAATTTCACTCCGTTGGAGAATAATTTTTTGTCCAAACTTATTCCGCCTTTCCTTTTAATACCTCTTCCGTTTGTACAGTTTACTTTGCAGCTAATCGCGAATTGCGCGTACCGAACAAAATCAGAATTTGAAACTTGCGGTGTATAAATAATTATGTTATTGTTATTATTCGGCACGATGCGCCCCTTCTAATCTGCAGTAACTGTAATTCTACATGTACGATCTCACGATGTCTGCATTATAGGTGCACCCACGTCGCCGTCATCCTGACCTGCCCGAGAAATCCTCATGAAAGACTGGGAACTCAGTACTCAGAATAGCATCGGTATTGTAGCCATTTCTTTTTTTTATTTCCCCCTCCCCTCTCGCCCCCTATTTCTTTTTTAAACGGCCGGCCATTCATCGTGGCTATTACTTCGTTTACTTTGCCGTCTGTGCTTCTTTTCTTTTCTTTTTTTCTTTTTCTTTTTCTTTTTTTCTTTTTTTTTTCTTATTTTGCTCTAACTGTTTTCTCTTCTCTTTCCCTCTCTTCCCGTCTCTTCATTTTCATCTCGTTGACTTTATCTTTACTTTTAACGGGAACAATTTTAACGAAGGTGGTGGTGGCTTTGGCGGTGGTGGTGGATCGTAGTATTTTTTTTTCTTTTTTTTTCTTTTTTTTTTTTTGATTTTAATAATCTCTCGACGCGAAACACCGCGTGAGTTTCAATTCGCGCGATTGTTTATTCATTCGATCAAGCTTTGAGTTTCTAATTGGCTCCAAGTTTCCGTTTCAGCCTCTGTTCTCTCTCTCTCTCTCTCTCTCGTTTTCGTTTCCTTTTGTTTTTCCTTTCTTTCGAGCGGCATTACGCTCTCGATACGCGCCGTAACTCGTTGGTTTTTCGCATTCTCGGGACACACGATTCGCGTTTGGCGGACAACGTGAGAGTTCCTTCCAGGAGGCTGGATGAATTTCTGAAATGCAATTCGCACGAGGTAGGTCACGATTCTCTCCTTCTACGTGCTTTCTTCTTTTTTTTCTTTTTTCTTTTCTTCCCTTTCTTCTTTTCCTTTGCAAGGAGAACAGACACGTGTTCAAGTTGCCCGCGTTACGTTGTCGTGAACATTTCGAGTCGTCCTGAATTTCGACTATAATAAATTCTAGTCGCCCGTTAGTGCGGACTCGTTAGGGAAACTCGGCCAAAAAACCACCGCTGTTGATTTCAACGGAGATCGTTACCTTCTCAATGGTTCTTCTACCTCTCGAATCTCTCCGATATTCAATATTTATCGCGGACAGTGAGTGTCTCGCCTACTCGTCCAAAGAAAGGCTTTTCCAAGCTTCTCCTGGAAATCGAATCGACAGACTCGAGATTTTAGAATCGTGAAAAGGCCGAGGCGTGTGTCTTCGCGTCAAACTCGCCAATTAGGTTCTCCTAGTCGATCGCGCGAAAGCATATCGGGCGCCCCGCGTGTTGTGCATCCTCACTCGGCGAAACACTCGGATCGCTCTCTGTTTCTCTCTCTCTCTCTCTCTCTCTCTCTTTCTCGTTCCTGCGGGGGAGAGAGGGACGAGAGAGTGGCCGCAACCGCGAATTACTTCGCAATTTCCCGAAATTGCGCAATCCGTGCAGGCTAATGGCCACCGGTCGCTTTGCCGCCGCGCGCAGGAGGGGGTGAAGCGTTTGCGCGTCTAACGCTGGAGGAGGGCGCGAACGCTTGATAGAGAAAGGGCCGCGGGTGTACGGTACGAGAGGAACGAGCTGGGAGAGAGTCGAAGGGATGGACGACGATGGACGAAGTGCTGGCGATTAATTAAGCAAAATCATAATAAACCCGCTCGGGCCGCGCGAGGTTGCACTGAAAAATATAAATGATCCGATGACCGTGGAGGTGGGAGGGGAGGGGTGATAGTCACTTTCACGAACAAGATCCGTGCCCGTTTTCTGCGTCACACGTAGGTGGATTTTCTCTCTCGCGTTTTAAACTCGTCTGACCGATCGACTCCACGTTTTTGGCGAACTACGACTCGGTTTCCGCCAGATCGGCGGATCTTCGCTCGGCAGATTTCGCGACACTTTTCAAAGCGTGGGAAAAAAGTGGAGAATCGTTTTGCTTTGGACGTTTCACAAGTTCCAAGGTAAATGAAACTTTCTGTACCTTTTTGACGGAGGTGATTCGTCGCTGGTTCGTTTATGACCACAAAAAAAAAAGAAAAATAAAACAGAGAGAGAGAGAGAAGAAAACAAATAAATATTTGTCAGAGAAGCCTACCCGGGTCGATTCCGATTCGATCGACCAAGCTTTTTGTTTTTCGCCAAACCTTTTTCCGTGCAAAGTCACTCGCATAGACGCTCATACTTCGCTTTTGTTCTGCTTTATTTTTTTCGGTCGTTTATTTTCAGTTTCGCTGCGTTTTTATTTATAAATGGTAAATGGAGTTGTTTGACAAACGATGGGGATTGAATGGGCGCTTTATTCTATTAAACTCTCGCGTTTCCACGCGTTTTCTTCTCTTTCTCCATTTTATTATTTTCTCGACATTTTCCTTCGGTTTCGTTTCACGGCAGTGTCCTAGGTATCGGTTTTGAATTTCGATCGATCGTCGGCTGCGACGACCCGTTGAACGCCGCGTTATTAATGGAATGCATTGTTCGCCGTTGACAGTTTCTAGATTTATTAAATCGCGCTGCTGGAATATACAATATATACGTTCACGCGATCGCTTGCAGAAACGATACAGCGGTGAACGATCATTTTGCGCAGTGTATCGACAAATTCTTCTGCTCGACGACTTTTCTACGTTCCCGTCTATCGAGAACGAAACGAACGAGATTTCGCAGAGTACAAACGAGCTGTGCCAGACAAGCTAAGAACGATACGCACGTGAAAACGTTGGAGGAAAAATTCAAACTACCTCGTGTTAGTTTACGCTGGACAATGCCTCGTTACGCGTTATCAGAAACGCGCGTGGCCACGCGTCGCGCGACTTGTTAATCGTTACGGCCTTCTTATCGATTCACTGTCTCTCAGACGTGCTGGAAGGACGAGGACGAAGAATGCAACTCGGCGAAATGATTAATCGCGGTCATTAGCTGGCGAGATTTATCGTTTCGTTGCGTTCGAACGCGAGAATTTAGAACATTCTAATCACAAAGAGAAAAAAAGAAAAAAACACACGTCCGTCATTCACGGATCGATCGTACGTGCCTGCGTGATCGAGACTCGTTTACAGCGCGACATTTACTCTCGAATTGATCCTCTGTTCGATAGTAATTTTCGAAAGCAAAGCAAAGGAAGAAAGAGACTTTTCGTGGAGAATCGAGGAAAACACGCGTATACATAATATACACAGGTTGATTTCCTGCTGGGCGGTTGATCGTTTTTCAAGAGACATGGCCAGCACCGGAAATTATCGAGCAGGCTAATTGGCCAGACTGTTTCTTGCGATAACTTTATCTGCTCGGGATCCGATCGGCTTCCAATTACGATCCCCCGAATCTATGTATCGCGCGAGCCTCCCCTATCTATGTACATGAGAGAAAAAGCGAAATCAGGCGAGATAGAAAGAAAGAAAAAAAGAAAGAATGGAAGAAGAGGGTGAAAGAGCGAAAGTAAAAATTACCGGTCTCTCTCGCCGGTTAAACATGGCGACCGCGGCACCGGTTAGTCGGAGAAAAACGGCAACGATATATATTTTCGGCTGCTGCTTCGAAAACGGATCCTGGACGCAGACGTGCATTATCGCGACATGCACGTTTTTCTCAAAACATTTTTCTGCATTCAAACAAGAAAACCTTAATCCCTCTTTTTTTATATTTCTTCGTTTAAACTGCACCCGCGAGAATTATCTCCCTCTTACGTAGTTTCATCAAAGGATTTCCTTTCAACGATCATTATGCAAAGAAAGTGTGCAGAAACGTTTGAAACGGCTTGATGCTGATAATTTAGATTTGAAAAAAAAGAAAAAAGAAAAAAACGGGTGACGAACGATCGATCAGTTTCTTACCATCGTTTACACGATTGGAAACTGTGCCCGTCAATTTTGAAATAACGTAGAATCACGTTGTCGGCGTCGCAGCTAAAGAATTTGAAATGACGTGGGGGATTAATACGCGTATAATTATCGACACGAAACATATATTAATAACAAGAGACTAAAAGTTGCCAGCCGCGTTGCGGAGTAGCGAAGCAACAGCTGATAAAACAGCGCCTCGATTCTATCGTCGAAAGCGATCGGAGGGGCAGAGGGGGAGGAAGGAGCGACACACTGGCAAGAATCTAATTACGCGCGTATTACACAAACCTGCCAGCGGTAGAAATAATCGCAGCCGTGCGTATAGGTTGCAAACCGGACATGGCGCTGGTATATCGGAGAATACGTATATTAGCCGGTGTAGTACGCGGGGCGGGGAGAGGCAAGTCGAGGTGTATCGAGGTCGACCGGTTCTCCAGCAGCCGTCAGCCGTTAAGGGACATTGCGACATACGCGCGAGCCGCGGTTCTCCCCTCTTTCTCTCTCTCTCTCTTTCTCTCTCTTTCTCTCTCTCTCTCTCTCTCTTTCTCGCTTTCTCGCGCGAGCCACGCGGACAACTCCGGGAATTGCAAATAAATTGTTATTAGCTCGACAGTGCCGCCGCTTGCTGCTTGCCCTTTTACCTCCGCGCGATTCGACGAACCATATATACACACATGCACCTATCTCTTCGAAGCCGAGTCGAGAAATCTCTAGTTTGCCGATCGATCTCTTCCGATCTCGTAGACGTGTTCGTAAACGTGAGAAAACGAGCAATTTAAACGAGATAGAAATTAGCAGCGAGTCTTCGTTTGAAAGGGATGGAACGAAAAAAAAAATGAAATCCTCCGTCGAGAAGTTTTTTTTCACGCGGTTTCAACGCGGCTGAAATGAACTCGAAGAGTGTAATAAATTTGATCGGTTTCCAATTCGCCGTGTAATCGAACGCGCGCATTTCGTTCGCCTTCGTCGTCATCGGCCAAGGGAGAATTATTCCGTCGAAACGAATCGTTAATTAACGTTGCGCTCGTTTTTACAAAGTGTCTTGCACAAAATCACACGATACAGAGCGAACGATGGTTAATATATGGTTTCGTCGAAGCTGTAATTAGCGCCGGAAACTTTACGAGTAACGATTTCATAAAAAAAGAACAAGTTACAGGGAAACGTATGTAACGATTGTCTACAATTGTCTTTGTGGAAAAGAGAGAAAAAAGAATTTAAACTCCACGTTACGTTAAATTTCCTATTTAAGAGTGGAAGAGCGATGATTGAGACGGTCAAATCTGTCCCGAGTAAATAACAAGATGGAAATTCATTCGCTGGTTCTCTCGAATCACCTCGAATCCCCTCGCGGTAGCTGAAAGAAAGTTTGCCTCCTTCCGCGGAAGATCGCGAAAAATCGCAGAGCGCACGATCGAATCTCCCAACGGTGACATTGTTTCGCTTCTTTTTTTTTTCTTATTCCAGCGATCGAATCGCAACCGTGCACTTAGTATCTCCTTATCGCGGACATTTATCGTTGCGCGTTATTAAAAGGCGCGAACGATTGTACTGCGGCATTTCGCCGCTCTGCACTGCCGTTCGATCGCGATTTCTCACACCTTAACGTGTGCGTAACGAACGCAACACTGCGTTGTTGAGAGATACCGCGCCTCGAGAACAACTATCGTTGTCCGATATATCCGCGTGCGTGGAACGTGAAACAGAAAGAATCCTGCGAAGAACACGATTTTTTTTTCCTTTCTTCGATTTCGATTTCCCCCAAACGCGCGACGTCTCTCATTTTGAGACCAGGCCACGTGCATATTTTGATTGAGGATGATTGGCAATCACACTGTATTTATCGATAAAAGTTAGCTGGTCGAATCAGCGATTTTTGCGTAAATCTAGAAAATTTGCAACCTCGTGAAATCTCTCGGGGGTTTAATTTCGGGTTTCTCTCGAAAAAGTAACAATTGCCACGTGGATAAGAAATATGAACGTCGGTTTCCTTGGCTTGGAAAACATCATTCTTTACGTACGATGTTGCGAAAGCAGTGGCGCAAAGTCACTGCAATTTTCGCAATTTTCCAAAAAAGATACGAGACAGTTTCTCCCTCTCGCCTTTAATTGGCCGTGATCATCTTAGACCGAGAAATTGCATCGAGAGAGCAAAATGGTTGCGCGCACGCACGCACCGATCGCTCTGCCGATAAATTAACAATTAACGATCCGCAACTACCACCTGCGGCGGCTCGGAATTATGGTTGAATATCGAGCACTGGGCGCTTCGCGAACCGCGAACAGAGACTTAATCGCGTTAAAATACGCGTATATTATAACAATCGGGTTGAATCGGTCGATTTAATGGCGGGGCGAGACGCGGCCTTGTAGCGACCGGCGTCGCGCTCGCCGGGAAATCAATTTTGCATGCGGAAACGGAAAGAAATCGCATTCATGAGCGAGATTGATCCGACGATGCGTGAAACGATTTTCAGATAACGTCCGGCGCGCGGCAATCATTTTGAAATATTATATTCATTACGGATAATTATAATTGGCCGGGCGGGGGCTGGCTTCCCACCCGATCGAGATTTACGCTGTTTCAACGCACTCTGTTTATATGGTGCGCCGGGCGAAATTATTCGACCCGTTTTCGAAATTTAACCGCTCTGACCCGCGCAGAGATTCGCGCATTTTCCACGCATTCGCGAGTTGTTTAACAAAGAATCTCGGCCCCAGCTGTTGCCGTTTCTCAGAAATTGCAATTTCTCTGCCTCGGTGAGAGGCGATCGGTCGGAAAAAGAACGAGTCGATGCCGATCACGAGCATCATCCGTCCATCCGGTCGGATGGTGTGAATCGATAAAAAGCTTTCTGCTTTCTGCTTTCTGTCGTCGCGTCCGAGTCGGTATAATTTTGTAATCAGACAACTCGGCTGCTGGATCGGCTGTTTAAGGCTCGAGACAGAAGGCTGACGACGACGGTTTGACGCGGCCGATTCGCCGGCTCTTCTCTGTGGAAAATCCGGTCGAACCGGCCCAAGCGCGCACAACAGGCACGAACGAGCGTACGTGCGCTCTGCCTGTCGCCGCAATGATTCTCCGATCCGTCGAGATCAAAGACGAGCGAATCACGGCAAAGAAGGACAGACTCGTCCGCCGCCACCACCACCACCACCGGAGAGGAAGGATGCCTCGATTTGTGCGATTTTGCGCGAAAGAACGCCTCGTTTTCGAGAAATTGCAGCTTGAGAACCGATCGCGTCCCGAACTGGTCAGCTCCGGCTCTTTCGTCTTCTATCGATCGTCGTGCACGCTCTGTACACGCTCGGCGTTTCTCGCGAAATCCCGCGAACCTGTATCGGCACCGCGCCGATCCACGATCGTTAGCAATTGGGTTTCTTTTGTCGGGAAACGACAAAAAGGGAAAGTCGTTTGTTAATGGCCGTGTCCGACGAGTCAGTTTGTAATAATTGGCGCGTTTCTCCTCTCTCTCTCTCTCTCTCTCTCTCTCTCTCTCTGTCTCCGCGTTTTCGTCACCTTCGCAACTTTTCTTCAGAGCGAGATAACCTTGGTTATTGGGCTTGGCTCGGATCGAACTTGATCTCATCGCTGCTTCATTGATTTACACACCGGCCTACTCTTTGCTCTGTCTCTCTCTCTCTCTCTCACTGTCTCTTCAGTCTCTCCTGGAGAGGAAACGGTCAGCGTCGCGAGGAGGAATCGTGGTCCGCTTCATTCGTTCGAAGCCACGTGCTTCTTCATTAGCTCTTCGCCTCGAAGACTCGCTTGCTTGCTTTTTGCTGCAAGTAGCTCGTTATCGTCCGCAGATTTTGCGTTCGGAATTTTTGTTTTTTTTTTTTATCTTTACGTCAGAATTCTTTCTGTTTGTGTGTGTGTGTGTGTATTTTTTTTTTTTGCCGTTACTTGGAACACGTTCCTCCGAGCGGAACAATTCTCGCAACAATTTCTCATTGTCGACCTTTTCGCCGAAAAGAAGTCGCACGCGTTAATTCCCAGCTCGGCGAAGGCGCGAGCGTTCGTTACACGCGCGCTGCGCACATTGCACGCTCGTAACTCGCGTTGACGCGTACTAACGCTCGGCAAACGACGCGTAGTGGCTGCCGCGAGAGTTCATGTGCTGCCAGCAGCGTCAACCATCCAACAGAGCGACATAACTTTCCGGAGCAGACGTAGTACTACTAGCCAACCAACCCCCGCCGGTGTTGCGCGACGCATATGTACGTTGAAATAACCCCGATGAAATTAGCGGGCGAGTACGAGCCGCAGTTGCCGTTTTCCTCACAGCCTTCTGTTTCTCATCTTCCTCAATCTACGGCGGTTCTCACCCATTTCGATATTTTTTTCTTTCTTTTTTTTTGTAATCTAGGCGGATCTCTTGATAGGTCTAAGCGACCTAATAACTTCCAACGAGACGCACGCTGTGCTGAAAGTTAATATATTAAAAAGTAGCGAGTCAGTGGTGATCTTACCCTCTGTCAAACTTTCCCCAAAAATCATCAGCGAAAGTTCCACGTAGTCGTCGACGTGTACTGACCAAACTTTCGATTTACAGCACACTCGTCGCCATTACGAAATCTGTTGTTATTATGTAATATCAACATATGCAAACGCTGCCAGCGTTTTTGCACTTTCAGTTCAAAAGTATCTAGAATAAAACGTAACAGGAAAAATATTTGTTTTCAGCAGAACGGTACGCCGATAAAAATTACCGCCCAATGCCGATGTTGGATTCGCCCTTTTCGTGAAAATTCATTCTCACTGCTTTCTTTCAAGCAAGTCTTTGAGAAATTTTATCGCCAAGTTATTGCTTTCTTCGGGCTTTTTACGAAACAACGCGAAGTACGGGAGCGAGCGAGAGAGAGAGAGAGAGACCAGAGGACAAGTGATTTTCCATATTCGATATTAGCTGCTTTACGAGCGGATTAATTACGTTTGAATAATGCACGCGGTGTTAATAAATCTCCGCAGATCGCCGATGCATCGAGGAGACGCGACCGAATCGTTTCACCGATCTCGCGTCTCTCTCTCCTCTCTCTCTCTCTCTCTCTCTCCGTCATGATTCGTTGCACGCGGATTTCCATTTAAAAAACAACGGGAATTTCAGCAGGAAAAATTCATAAATAAATCGTTTTGCGTTAAATTTACAGAATCTCTCTCTCTCTCTCCCTCTCTCTCTCTTCGGGGGAGAGGCAGGGACGGATGTGGGCTTCGATTGAAAATTTCCGGGACAGAAATGCCGGTTTCGGCGAAAAATTCGAAAACTCGGGATATAAATCTCTCGGACGAGGAAATTTGCATGCAGAGAGAGTGTAAACTGTGCATTTGTAAATTCGCCAAACAGAGTTTTTCCCCCAACTGTTTGACATTGTCCTCGGGAAAAATGGGAAACGGGTTGGAAAATTGAAAAAACCGAGTTCTTCGTTCGTACGAAACGTGTTTGTTGTCCATCTCGAAGATTTTTCTTTTCGTTTCTCCTTGCTCGACTGTCCCTTCCGAAAGTGGACATTGTGCTTGTATCTAGCCAACGCAGATCGAACTTTCTCCTTTTCAAATTCACTGACGTATGTACATTTGGCGTGCTGTACGATGGCGATGTGTAATAGCGTGATATCTGATCGTTGGACGATCGTTGACACTTTGTCCGGTGCCAGATCAGGCCTGATTTCGCGAATGACGCCGCCTCTGTGATTTATGACGCTCTGTGCGCAACGACTTGCAACGATAAGCTGCAACGATATCATCGCGCGTGATTTATGCCAGAAACGGAGACACGAAATCCTTTCGACGTGACTCGAGATTCTTAAAAATGCCCCCGTCATTTGCCTCGTGTGGCTGAAAATTCGCAGAAAATTTGCGAATGCGTGGACAGACGCACGGAGAGGATCGACGTCCTCGACGTCCTTTAGTTCTCTCTGTGGCTCTTCCGGTCACGATCTCGATCGTTCGGTCACGCTCGGGAAACGCTCGTTCTCACGAAACCAACAGCCCCCCGACGACTTCGACGAAGTGATCGCGATGAATATTTATTCGCCGAATGCTCTCAAGTGCGTTTTAATTCATTCAAATTGGGAGAAGTCGTCGCCAGTTTCGGGGTGGGACGCGGGTCGCGCCCCTTCGCCTTTGATACTTCGCTTTTGATAATGGTTTTTCGGCGAGATCGACCGGAACTTTTCGATCCGACGATTCTCCGAACGGTCTCGGCTACAAAAGATGCAACTGGAAGATTATCGTGTTGGAAACGAGACGAAAAACCCGGACGACACAGCTGGGAGGGAAAGTATATAAAAGGAAGGGCGACGTGAAATGATGGCGCGTTAACCGATTGTCGATTCCTCGAAGAAAAGAAGAAGAAGAGAAAGAAAAAAGGGAAACGTGAAGATCAAGAGAGAGAGAGAGAGAGAGAGAGCGTGCAGTTGGACGCGTTTCACGCATCCGGACAAGTGCTATTAGCTATTTGCGGTTTAGTGGTTTCGTAATAGGCACGATATATATCCTTCTAGACAAGGATCCCTGCGTCCACTTCCTCGTTATTGCGGTGAATCAACAGGCCACGTATCGCCTCCATTATGAACTGGTTCGCGTTCTTTTCCAATGCTCTTCCTTCATCGCTTCCGCGAGAGAGAAAGAGAGGAAAGAAAAGAAGAGAAGAGAAAAGAAAATCCTCTGGTTTTTTCCCCTTCTTGCCTCTTTCGCACATTCATATTTCGAACGAGTCGAGTTTGATAGTCTTCGTGATACTATAAAACACTTTTATACGCACTTTTTGCAGACTATCGATGCATGATACTTTGCAATAGAAATCGTATCAGAGTTCGTTTGTCAGCTCATCGAGAAGAATAGAAACTACGCGTAATTACGATAGAACGGCGCAAGAAACTAGGCAGTTTTTTCGATAGTAGCGCACAATCAGCGTTTACGCAAGCAGTAAGTTTACGTAGGCCAAGCAAGAGAGAGAGAGAGAGAGAGAGCGATATTCCTGGGTTTTCGCGAGCGCCGCTCGACCGAGACGAATCACTTTCCGCGTATGAATCATCATTACGTTTCCACAAACGTGCACGGCAAATTGCATTTCCTCGCGGCGGACGGCAGCCGGACTCTGAAAGCGACGCGGCGGCCACTCGAAATCTGGAGCGAGCTGTGCTGCCGGCGTGGTGGACGCTCGGAGGAAAAGGAAAAGGTCGAATTATCCTGTCGGAAGGACTAGCCGCCGGCTAGGCTAGTCATTTCGCTCCGCGTACCATGTCCCTCTTCTTCTCCCCCTCTCTCTCTCTCTCTCTCTCTCTCTCTCTCTCTCTCTCTCCCCTTTTTCTCTCCACCCGTGAACACGCGGCTTAACGAGTCGTAACCGCGTTATTATTTCGCCTCGAATCGTTGCAACGTCTCAAATCTTTCACCTCTTTTTCCTTTGAAATTTGAAACCAGCGAGAAAGAAGGAAAGCCCGAGGATTCAGCTGAATCCGAGATATCTGAACGATGAGATTTTATTTCGCACGCGGAAGAGGCAATAATACGTGTATCGTCGTATATAAAAGCGTAACGAGAGAGAGGGAGAGAGAGAGAGAGAGAGAGAGAATGAATTCTCGCGTGGTTCCGTGACTTCCGCGTTGCGCGCGAAACTTTTCAAGGCGGAGCTCGTGCCGCGGCGAGCGTGAACCGGCAGATAAACGATCGGAGAAGTAACCAGGGGCTGGTTCTCGCGCACTTACTTCAATTGCTTGCGCAGTTGTAATTAGCGAGTAACAAATTGCAAGCGAGAGTAGTGTCCCTCGATGAAAACGAACCGTGACCAACCGATCCGTTCACGCTTCGTTTTGTCGTCTCCCCTTCCCCTGTACAACCTGTACGAAACATTATATTCCCGTCTCTCGGTTTCTTTTCGCGATTTTCGCGTATCGTCTCACCGCGAATGAAAGATCGATCGGGAGAGAATATAGAAATATTTTTTTTTTTCTCGAGAAATCGGAACACAAACTAGCTTGGCGCTGCGATTTTCTTCGTTCCAGGAAGGGAACGAGTGCGAAAGGAAGAGAGTGTTGCTCAGAGCGCGTCTTTAATGGGCACTCGAGGCGACCAGTCGAGGGGAGGGAAAGGGAGAAGAGGCTGGAATATTAATAGAAGATTTCTGTCCTGACTAATTTACCGCTTCCGTTGGCTCGACGCGGACTCCGAGATGCTCTTTGACGTTGTCCTCGAAGAAGCGAGGGATTTCGTCCGTCTCCCGCTTCTTCGCCGCACCTTCCCCGCGAAACAGTTGTTTCCTCCCCCCCCTCCCTCCCTCCCTCTCAGTTTCTTTATTTCCCGCATTCTCGCGCAAAGTTTTCAAATCGAGTAATTTCTCTCGAGTAATCGTCGATGCGCAAAGTCTTTTGATCTCTCTCAACCGGGCAGAGGAATTTTCACGTTTTCTTATCGAAAAGACGTAAATGGCGTTTCCCGCGAATCGTTGCCTCATCGTTGCCACGACGCGAAAGATACCGCGTTCGTGGGTAATCGCGGCGGGATTCGCGTTCTCACCTTCCGAAGATTAATCGGTAGGCTTCGTCGATCGATCAACACGCGTTTCCAATCTCTGTTTCAATCACCTGAACGAGTGAAACATGCTGCAACTATACAACAAGACGAACAACAGCCGGACAGAGGGTGTGAGGCTGCCGCGATTGTCAATTTATTGTCGCGGAGGAAGTACCATCCAGCTCGGACAAAACGCGAGCTACGCGCCGTGCACGATACACAATACACGTTCGTTTCGACTTTATCGAAGTTCATTACCGAAAGGTTGATGCATTCAACCGAGAGTGAGAGAGAGAGAGAGAGAGAGAGACAAAGAGAGAGATTAGTCGGGGAAAAACGAACAAACGAATCACGTCGTCCTGTTGTTGGATCGCGTAATTGTACGTCGCATTATTCAAACGGTCCGCGTGCGCGGCACACCAGTGTTTACACGCGCTTATGCACGACGTGACGCGTGTCGCTGCTGCACGAACCGTCACGTGAACCGTGAGTACAAACGCGAGTGCATCCGCGAGTTGCTCCTAATTCCACCTGGCTCCGCGACTCTACGTTCGCATTCTTCACCTAGCACGTGTCGATTTTCCACAGAAAAACTGGCCGCGATTCTTCCGTGGATAGTGGAAAGTTCCCTTGGCAGATGTAGAAATTTCGGAGGCAATTTCCAGGCGCAGTCGCCAGGCCACGGCGTAGCTGGTGATAATTTTTCTCTCCCTCCCCCTCCCCCGAGCGAAATATACGAACCGATAAACGTCATAGAGGAATGCGGCGGCAGCGGGCATTATTTAAACAGGTATATCACTTTATCTGCCGGCCACCGATAACGACGAGTGGAACGTGCCTCTCGTTTATTGCTGGCTCGTGTGTCCGCGTGAAAAGCGTACGCTTTGCGCTCTCGTGTGTGACACGCGGCTCGTTCTCTTATCTGAAACACACGCGTTTTCGTTCGGCTATGCGGCCGCTCATTTTTCTGATTGCGCACGTCTCCCGCTCCCGTAATTGGATAAAACGCACGCACGAAATCGCGCTCGCGTATCTGCGTCAGGCCAATCCAACGTAGCTTTCGTCTCGACTCGTTACGATTTCGAGAAACTACAACCACTCGCGCCTACACCTTTGCAAACTCGAGTCGCAATTCACTTGCATTTCCAACGAGGATTCGCAACAAGAAGAAGGAAAAGCAAAAAAACTGAATGCTCTGAATTTCAGATTTTCGAAATTTCCGAGGCTGAGATCGATCGAAATTCAATCAGACTCGAAAACATCGACGTTGTTACGTACGTTACGTCGCGGCTACTACACGCGCGATTCTGCGTGCATTCCGCGCGCTATGAATTAACCATTCGCGCGAAATTTTACGTGCCCCGTCCTCGCGCTCCGCTGGAATCTCGTACGTACGATCGTACGATCGTCCCGAGAAGGGAAATGTCTGACTTCGTCGTCATCGTCGTCGTCGTCGTCGTCGTCGAGCGAAGTAAAATAAAAGTAAAAGCCAAGGGGAAAGAGTGGACGGAAAAACAATTGGAAAGCAGTCGATGAATATAAAACGACCGGCCAGGCCAGTCATGAAACGAGTCTCTCTCTCTCCGAGGATTCTTCGCGCGGATTTTTCGCGATCAAAGTGTGGCAATCTCGTCGTCGACGGTGACGTTTATTATGCGCGAGAGGCGGTGGCGCGCGAACCGAGCATAAAGACGAGCCACACGAGCGACGTTTTATTTCGTTTATTTCACGGCTGCGAGGCCGCTGCAACTTTACTGCGAAATTCATTTACGCTGCTGCTCGCTGCTGCTAAAAGAGCGCGAACGAGCGCCGCGTCCCCTGTTCTTCACCGCCCTTTATCATCCTTTAGCTGGCTGTTTATTAGCCAGAGCGCCGGGAATCGACGCGTTTGCATCATTTTCTATACTGAGTCGAAGCCAAGAGTGCGCGAGTCAGTCGTGATCCAGCCATGATTTGGGTCAGTTGCGCTCAAGGTCCGCGCCGAATAGAGATCACCGTGTCGTTTTCAGATAATCAGATAATTACCGAAGAATGTTACGCTGCAGTTATTTTCGTTATTTTCGTGCCAGTTGATCGAACTTTGCGTTGAATTAACACGAATTTTTGTGTCTTTTCTTTTTTTCAGGTAAGTAGCTCGAGATCTCCCGTTAGAGAGACGTTAGCCTCGAAATCATCCCCCCGGCCGGTGGTGGTAAGTCCAACTGACTTTGACCAACAATCGTCTCTACCATCCAACGCGAGCAGACGCGGTGACATTTACGCGTTACATGTTTGAAACGTTAGTTGGTATTTTTGATCAATTTTTATTCTGTGTTTCGACTATGTGGGCGACAGCGCGAAACCCGCAAGCTCGCGCGCGTACAAGGCTCGTGGGCGTCTGCATAATCGTACGTAAATTGCACGAGACATCGCGCCGGAGGTGATATGTGTATATACGTGTGTGTGTGTGTGTGTGTGTGTGTGTGTGTGTATATATATATATATATATACACGCGGAACCGCGTCGCGCAACGCACGCGAATTCACACGGTTAATTCGGTTAATTCTCCTAGCGGATAGGCAAGGAGAAGGATTCTTCCAGGAGCCTTCGTCGCTTCAAATTGCCCAAATTCGAGCAACTAGATTACTTCCATAGTCTCTCTTTGATCGCCAATTTGATAATTTTCCGTACTTGATCGATCTTGTTTACTTAACCTGCTCGGTTCAAGTAATCGAGTGGATACATTTTCCGATCACGGACCGAGTCCATAGTCGCGCGAGATACTTCGCGAGGGAGTTCAGAAGCGAGGAAAACCGCGAAACGTCGCCGTGGAATGCCACGGGAGTGAACGAAAGCAGCGACTTTTGCCAGATGGGAACACTGTGGTGCTGTGGAAACACGAGCGGCGATTACAGGAGAGGAGGGGAGAACACACGAGCGTCGGACAACGCCGTGGGCCTGCGTGTGCACGCGCGTGTAAGCGCGCACGGCCCATTAATCCGAGCGTGTCGCATTGATCTATCATTGTCCCTGTGTGTGTGTGTGTGTGTGTGTGTGTGTGTATACCACATCTGCGATATGCACGCATAGTCTGAGCTTGATACATAATAGATCGCGGGCACAGCCTGCCACGACGCCAACAGCCGCGCCGCTTGCTCTCGACACCGTCCTCCTCCGGCTGCGACAACTTGTCACGATCCCCTCGTGACTTTGATGAAATCTTTCTCCATCTTTCGTCTACGCTCGAATAGAGGATCGCTCGCGTAACCGTGCGTGCCTTTTTTTCATCGAGTATCGACCAAACCAAAAAAAGAACGGAAAAAGTCGTGTAAAACAGAGAGAGAGAGAGAAGGAAAAAAAAGAACGAGTCGATGGAGAAGCCAGTGGAGCAACGAGGAATTAAACCACTCTTGATTTTAATGGTAGACGAACTTTGCCGCTGGCGAAGTTTGAAGTTGCAGGTAACTCGATTAATGGATACTCGGTTTGCACGGGGTTACTCGCGGCCGTGTAATTGAGTCTAATTCACACCGAAACTCGTGATTAATGATAAAGCTAACTCGCGAAAATTTCCACGGCCCGTGTGCATGTTCCCTCCACCCCTCTCTCTCTCTCTCTCTCTCTCTCTCTCACACTCTCTCTCAGTCTCTTCATACGCTCCTTGCTCCCCGGTACCTTCTTACTTGCTATTAATGAGTTATCGATTTTCGAGCGAACCCCGACGATGAAATATTCATTTCGTCGAGTCTAATTTCGATCCAGCTGTTTCCGTTTGAAACGCGGTCCGATGCAAACAGCCCTCTGCCGACGCATCCTGCGACGATAATTAATATTGAACGTTGCATTAACCGCGCACGCTCGAGATGATGAAAGAGCGAGCGTTCGCCGTTGGTTCGCGAAATTAATTGCCGATCGAATCCTCGGATCGTCGAGCTGAAATCTCTCGACCATTCTCTCGAAACCATCTTTCGAGGAAACTCTTTTTCGTTCTTCGAGAATTCGAGTTGACCACTTTTCTCTCTTTTTCACTGTGTATACGCTGTCCACAGATTTCATTGAAAATCGTGTTCTGTAGGGAAAAGTAGAGTCGCGGACAACTTCAGTTTGAGACTGATTCAGAAAACCAAAAGAAAGAAGGAAAATGTGGGAAATTGGATAGAAACAGAGAAAGGTTTCTCTCATAACCGAGAGACATGTTGTTACGTGTAATGACAAATGCTGCGCTTTATTTCGCTTGATTTCGCGACTCTGGCCAGCGTGTATTGGCAAAAAGTACTCCGACTGGAGCGTCGTTCCCGCGAAGAAGAAGTCGGAAAGAGGAAAGAGAGTCGACGATCGCGAAGCGGTCTCCTCTCGGCTGGAAAAAAAGAAGCGACGCCATCGCGCTGATCGCTTCCCTTTTCAAAGGATTTATTTCTCGAGGAACGAGAGTACATGCTCGCTCGCGTATGCGCCGGATGCGTCGCATTAAGACGAATTAACGTCGTTTATTTCGAAGGAAAAAGCGAAAGGATAATGGCCGAGTGCTCGGTGTAACGAGTGACGCGGTAATAACGTTCTGAATCCGTTCTCCTACGAATCCTAAAGGAATAATAGCCCCTTTCGTGCCCGTAACATCTCCTCAGCGCTCTCGTTTTTTACGATCCTTTATTACGCTCGATGACTCCTCTGTCTCTCTCTCTCTTACTTTTTTTTTTGAAATTTAAATTTATAAAGGTGGAATGTCGGAAACATCTCAGAGAGAGAGAGAGAGAGAGAGAATCGATGGCTTAAATTTAAACAATTGGAAGAACCCTGGAGAGCAAAGATCGTCGAAGAGAAGCAGCAGCAGCAGCAGCAGCAGCGGGTGAAGCGTAACGGGGGGATGAGGTTAGTCAGAAATAGCTTAATTAAAGGTAAAATAGTTATTAAAGCGGACGAGAGTTGTCAGCGAGAGAGTATCGTTTAAAGAGTGGCGGAGAGAGGGAGGAAGGGAGAGGGGGACGGCGGTGGCTGCGAAGCTCGCTCATTAACGCGCTTATTAAGATCGCTCGACGATTAATTTCAAGCCGTGCGGAGTTATTCACGGCGGAAAGACAACAGAATTTCTCGTGTCGTAGCGCCCCGTGTCTCTCTCTCTCTCTCTCTCTCTTTCTCGTCTTTCGCGTGCGCGGATGGTAATAATTTCTCACGGACTGCGCGCGCGCTCGCGCGCGCGTGTGTGTGTGTGTGTGTGTGTGTGTTACCTGCACGATGCTCAGCCCACGCGAAACGCTTTTGCCACCCAATATATACGAGCCATTGTCTCGGGAATCATTATTGTTGTGCAATGCTGAAATTACGGGCGGATCCTTCGCTTTGTGCGCGATACAACTCTCACGGGGATATCGAGGGGGATCGTACAGCGCAGTGCAAAAGCTCTCGTTGCGCACCAGCCAAATGAACATTTTTTGGCATTTCTCGCCTTCTTACCTCCTGCGAGGCAGTAACTCTAGAATTCTCAACAACGCGAAACGCGCGTCTTCTTTCGTATTGAAAATTTCGATTTTTCGTGATCTGAAAAAACCTAGGTTGTCTAAGACTTTTGCACAATGCTGTACACGTGATACAAAGAGAAAGAGAGAAAGAGAGAGGCTAGTTCTCTTAACCCATAGTACGTCGACGATTGGCAAATTGTTTATCGTAATGATAATAATTTCTCGACTCGATAGGGGCCATTGTTGTCGGATCCCCTAGCGCGCGATAACTTTTCTCTCGGATTCCGTCCGCGTCTACGGAGCGCACGGCTGTCGTTAAAGCGAAACGTCGATTGTCTGGTCGAAAGGAGCTTTTTCTATTTTTTCTCTCGAATCTGGAGTTGACGATAAGGGGCGTCGATTGTCGCCAAACATTTTACAGAGCCTTTCAAAAATTTTCGACTCGAGAGAGAGAGAGAGAGAGAGTCCTGCGTAGGTCTCTGGACTCTGATCGCGACCCGCTCTAAAATAGCCAGCACCGTGCTCTGTCGGCTCTGGCTCTGTCTCTATTTCTGGCGAGGGCTTCCACGATGGAAATACGGTGGAAGCCGGATCCTGGAAGTGGCTCTCTCTCTCTCTCTCTTTCTCTCTCTCTCTGTCTCTGCAGCCATTTATCCGACCTTTCCCCTTAGCGAGGAAACGAACTAACGAAATTGGCCATTGGTCGAAAAAAATGAAATGCCTTTCGTTAACGACAGCTGTTAACGTTGCTGTATGCGCTGCGTTGCTCACGTGTTTCCATACGGGGAGAAAGGCGTAAGAATTATCGCGCGGTGTCTCTCGATCGGTAAATCTCTTGGCGCACAAACGCGTATCCACGTGATCCGGTCCCGCTCGCGAGAAAAATCGTGGTGCCCCGTTCCCTGGTCGTTACTGTCGCGTTGCTTCGACATCCGCAAGTGAAAATATCCCTCGCTTCAGCGCTCGCTCGCTCGTGCCGTAAATAATTCTCGTTCAGTTTCGCCAAGAAACGAACGAATTTCATTTCGAAGGTGGTGCGTGCAGATCCTTTGGTCAAATGCCGTTCATTTCGTTGAATTATGGAGAGCGGGAAGCGAAATTATCTCGCTCGGTGCTCGATGCGCGAAACAAAATAATAATATCGGTATCCAATTTACCAATAGCTTCGTTCAATCAGCAACAACATTGCACGATAATTATTAACCGTCCACCTGTTACGTACGCTCTCTCTCTCTCTCTCTCTCTCTCTCTGTCTGTCTGTCTATCTGTATGTGCGTGCGTGCCCATTACATCTAACAATATGCAAATTTCCGTACCATTTCGTTTGACGATTACGAAGCTGATGCTGCTGTGTGTGCGTGTGTAAATTAATAGAGTTGCGCGGTTCGTTCCGTGCGTTCCGAACGAATCGAGAGCGGATCGAGGTCTCGTTCAAAGACCAAAATTTCGGCGCGCTTTTCGAAATTCGTTGGATTCAACGCAAAGTGTCGTTTTAATTGTGAAATTATCAGATTATATATAAATCCGCCGGAAATTCGCCGAAGGTAGGAGATCGACTTGTCGCGAGAGCCGACAGTCTCAAAGTCGGGGACGGGTGAAAATCGGTTGAATATCGAGGCAAGTTTGACAGCGATAGCCGGTGCGACGTCATAACGACACGACGTCGAAGACACGACGACGAAGGGACGATGACGCGGCGATGCTCACCGTGCCTGGGCTGCCCCAATTACCTGATTTAATTACCGCGACGGAATCACCGGTCGTTGCCGTGCCAGGCGTCGTCGGTTGCACGATCGTCACCCCCTTTACACGTCCTCGCGCGGAATACCAGATTTACCCACTTTGCGAGAGTAGTCAGTCGAAAAAAACGTAGTCAGAAACGAGCAGCAATCGTGGCCAGTCGTCAGCAGCGAGTCGATTATCGCCAGATTATTATCGATTAAGGCTATTTCGCCAGCCTCTCTAAACCCGCAAAACTTGAACGCAAACGTACGACAAATTACTGCTTTCTCGGCATTTAACGAGACTTTGATTATACTTCAGATATATCCTTCAGATTAGAATTTTCGTCGACGAAAGAGCCAACGGCGAGAGTCGAGATCGGTACGCGTTGAAACTCGATCGTCGATGTGTATCCTTGTGTCGAGCACAAAGGCCAGGCTCTTGCTCGGCCATTTATAACCGATAAATTCGAGGTTGATTACCCCTCGTCGAGGTGCGGCGTAAATGCAGATGAGCAAATACATATGTATACATATATGTATGTTGTGTGTGTGTGTGTGTGTGTGTGTGTGTGTGTGTGTGTCTGTGTGTGTGTGTGTACACGCACGTTGGTTACACGTACGTAGAACGCGTGGCAGAAGGTACGGCAGACACTTGGAACTGACGGTGAGTCACTCTATGACATTTGACCCCCACCAGAGCCCAGAGAGCCACCTCGCCTCACCTCGCATGCACGTGCATTCAGTGCCTCTCAAACGGCGCGTTTCTCTTCTCGCTTCCGACTTTTTGGAAAATTCAAATGCTCGGGAAACGAACGAGACGCCTCTGTAAACCTCTGTTGTTTTACCTATACTTGCTTGATTTAAATTAAATTTGCAGCGAGAGGCGAGGTTTGCTGCTACTGGTTGGCTAGTAATAAGCGGAAGCGTATGTAATAATAGAAACTAGAAGAACGTGTGCGTGCAATTAAGGAAGCGGCGGAGGGTTTGCCACGAGTGTGTCTCGATGAAGAAAAACGACCGAGAAAACGGCGAAAAGGCGTGGACCGTCGAATCGAATCGTCACTCGAAGGCGGAACTCTTTCTCGCGACATTGGAAAAAAGAAAAAAGAAAACTGCCGAGAGAATGGAGCGAGATTTTCTTTTTTTTTTCCTTTTTTTTTTTTCTCTCGCGCTGAAACGAGGAAGCTCCGTTAATTTCGATTTAATCTCCGTAACGTTTTCGCTGACCTCGTTATCCTCCGCGACTTCGTTTTAGCTTCGTTTATCGCAGAACTTCGTTTTCCCGGCGTAAAGTGAAATGAAAAATTGTACGAAACATTCACGAAGCGACGGGGTATATCTCGAAATATATACCAGTCGTATATTTCGATTCGTTTCAGAAAACCAAAGGTGCATAGGCGACAGATGCATAAACGAAGCAGAAACACGCGAATCAGGGGAGAGTAATTTTTATTGAATTTTACGCGATCACAACGTCCGTGCGATCGAACCGTGCGCGCTAATAATTGATCGAGTAATCGTTAATCGAGCTTCTAACGATAACAATCGGTATCCGAGCTGTAGATCGGAAAAGTAAAATAACGATTTATATCGTTTAATTCGCGACAGGTTGTGTCCGCGTTAATATCGACTAATATCTGGCAACGAGGCGGACAGACGGCCGAGCAAATCCCCTTCGATAAATCTTCGTTTCATCGGTCATCAATTTACCACAAAATCAATTCTCCATTACAGCACCAATCGCCCATCTAAGCCGCAGATATCCATCTTGTTCACGCAGTTTTTACCCTCGGTGAAACCTCGAGTACAGCCTTGTCTGTGTTTACGACCCACAAAATGCTCACCGCGTGGCTTATTTCCTGCTTATTTCTTTGACAAAAGAGAGAGAGAGAGAGAGAGAGAGTGACACTCTGGTCTCCCGAGAGTGGACGAGATAGAGCGTCAAACGTTCGCGAGCGAATCTTGCATTTGATGGCGTTTGCAGGAACGATCGGCACGATAACGTAACACGCGGAAATCACGGCGCCAGAGGGATTAGAGTTTAGAGTTTAGAGTTGAAAGTTTAGAGAGCCTGGCGATGGAAGAGGCTACGGACGAAGATAGAAGAGCCTGGCGATGCAAGGCGGAGGGAAAATCGTGGCGAAAAGGTGCTGGAGCGTTGCCAGACTGGCGAGATCGTTAAATCTCGCACCTTCCAACCAAAGAGAGGGAGAGAGAGAGAGGGATGAAGGGACACGGGAGGTTAACAGAGGTTGACAGGCAGCGCGACGACGATACGATCGAACCGTCCTTTTTTTTCCTTTCATCCCATAGTGCCCGAGTATTTTTAGACGAGTCGCGCTACCGGTTGACATTTCGCCTTTCGATCGACCGATCCTCTTCGATTCTAACCCGCTCTCGGGAACCGCGTACCATCCACGGCGTTGATAGCTGATCCTCAAGTTCCGTTTGTCCGAAGGAAGGAAATTGAGGACAAATTCCCAAGAAAGGATGGGAAATTTTCAACATTTTGAATCTCTCATCAGGAGGATCGAGGAGCGAGCGTAAAATGCGAGAATTTTCGTGACTTTCTCGTCGGCGAGAATAATTTAAAGGACACGGAGGAGGAGGAGGAGGTTCCGAAAATCCAAGGGCTTTCGAATAATTCTCCACGCGTAAGAGGATAAAATCCCGCGTCGCCGGCAAGCACTACGTAATCGTATTAATAAGCGCGCACACGCTCCGCTTTCCTTGCGAAAGGATCTCCGCCCGACGAAACCGATTCTAATTACGACTCAAAGACAATACTCCTCTCGCGAGATGCTTCTCTCAGCACCTTCGCCTCTACAATCTTCGTCTTCGTCTTCGTCTTCGTGGTTCGATTCGTCCTCCCGCTCTCTTCTCGATTTCTTTACACGCGAACGTAAACTGAATGGATGGATCAACTCTCGCTCGGCAGCCTCGTTCTCGTTTTTCTCTCTGCCTTTCAGAACACGGCCTGAAACGACGTGTGTTACCGCCCGGTTCTCCGCCGCTTCTTTCGCAGAAAAATTAATAAAAATGAATCTTTTTCTCCGCGGAGGATTTCAATTTTCGTTTTTCTTTTTTCTTTTTGCGAAAAAATATTCTAAAGTTATCCCGCGGATGAGTTGAATTTCAAGGCAAAACGAAAGAAAATAAGGTGGCGTAATTGTTGTAAATTTCTGCGGTAGCGAGACACGGTGGTTTTAAAGCGCGTGGCGCGTCGCGCAAAGGCTAGAACGAGCAGAGTCGAGGAGGATACGACGACACGTCGTAACACGGGGGTGCTTGCAAGTTGAACGTCCGCTGCATCGAATATAAATAGCGGCCGGCGACGTTCGTCCACCTCGTCTCTTTCTCTTCTTACCCTTCTCCGTCTATTCTTTTTCCTTTTCTCCTTCTTCTTCTTCTTCTTCGTTTTCTTTCGTTTTCTACCTTCTGCTGGCCCTCCACTCTTCGAGCTGTCTTCGTCTCGACACTTTCCGCTAGACTCGAACGCCCATCGAGGCCCATCGATTCGTTGCCGAATGCCCGCGAGAAAAGTCCGCCAGCCGTAAATTCAATCAACCGCTGCGATCCGCTCGATCCGAGCCTGGACTCTGAATGAAATTATAAACGGCGGAGCATCGATCCCCTCGGGGGAGAGGCGCTGCGACAACCAGAGATCTCTTTCGACAGATTTTTTAGTTCTCTGCAATTTTTTTCACCCTTTAAATTTACACCTATATATACGAATCCGCAGTAGTTTAATTGCCGTTTAATACTCGATTTAATTGAACGCGAAACAGTGAACAAACGCGACCGATTGTTGTTTCAGTTTTGGAGAGCGAACGTTCGGCGTTTGCAAATTTTTACGCGTGTACGTGTGCGAAAACTTGACGAAACAGCCCTTCTTCGGGCAGGCATTTGCTGCTGCCTCTGTGTGTGTGTGCGCGCGCGCGCGTGTGTGTGTGTGTGTGCGTGCATGCGTGCGGGCAGCCTCTTCCGTTATTCGGTTAGCTTCGGTCGGTAATGATCTTCGAGGGATACAACAGGGGATGTAACAGGGCTTTATACGCGGCTAGGAGAACACGTGTTTGCAAACCAGAACTCCCCCCACGCCGATCACTCGAACTGATTTACATCGAATCCATCGCCGTCCTCTTCAACCCTTTAATTCCGGCTTGATTATTCTCGTCGATTTTCTTTCTTTCTCTCAACATACCAGGCCATCGCGAAGAGACCGTGAGAATCGACAGGGGTTCGTTTCGCTTTGTCTACTAATATCATTGTCCCCCGCGGGGACTTTTCTTGTCTTGTCTTTTTGAATACGTTGATATCGATCGGAAATTTGCCATTATTTCTATTGAATTGTTAATTCTAAGTTTGTGTTCATTCGCGCGAACAAGGGAAAGTTGAATCCTGACGATGGGGTCTGCTGCGGCGGGGAACGCGTTCAACTTTCTTCGATTTTGGCGGGGGAATTTCGCGCAGGTGCGCGAGCGAGCGAGCGGCTTGAAAACCGCGATAAAGGATGTTCGTCTTGGTCTCTGTTTCGCGTCAAACGAATTTCCATGGTGGACGACGACGAGGAGGAGAGTCGGAGAGCCGAAGTCGGAGTCGGAGTCAGAGTCGGAGAGAAGGGTGGGGAGGGAGGGAGGGAGGGAGGGGTGCCGCGCAGGTGGATGTACTTTATCGATTTTGGCATACCAGACAAGCTGCTTGTGCCTTCGCAGCGATAATCCGGCTACCGCCTGCCACTGGCTCTCTCTCTCGGCTGGTGCGCGGCTTAAATCGCCCACTTGAAAACTTCATCGACACGATGCCGCGTGCAACCGAACCACCCTCCCTCCTGTTGTGCAACTTCGTCCTCGAGGAAAAGGCTTTCCTCAGAGGGGCCGCGACGTCGCCCCCTTTCAAAAATTCAACCCGACACCGATTATCACGCGCATACCATGTGGTGGTCGTCGAGTTTCGAGAAGAAATTTTCGACAAGTGCAGGCAGGTAAAGCTGTAGTAGTAGATAATAGGTGGAAAGTGGATTTCGATTCTGCAGCGGCGGCGACTTGGATAGGAAGGAGGCCGCCCTCCCCCCCCCCGTCCCCCCGGCACGAAAGGTCGCGTGCGCCTATCCCCGAGACCGGGAAACTGGGTTAACCGTCGCGCAATCGACGTAATCACTCGCAATTAAAACGAAATCACAGACGAATTTCATTCGTCGTTGGATTTTCTTCGCTCGCGTGTTCTCTCTCTCTCTCTCTCTCTCTCCTCTTTCTTCTCTTTTTTCTTTTCTCTCGTAGATAATTCATATTCCGATCGTTCAATTTCACTCCATAATTTTGTTCCGTAATATTTATAATTATAATTATTTCATTAACATCATTTCTCATTATTGATTTTATAACAAAACGAATATTTGAATATTTGAATTTATTTAAAAAATCATTTAGTTGAAATTACTTAAACTGTAATACCTATATATTTATTTTATTAATAATTTGTTACCCATCCTTGGAAATTTTATATTTTACTGACGAAGTATTAAATCCTTATTTTTCAATTAAAGATATTGGTCATACGAATACTCTGAATTTAATAATTATGATACAAGTTCGTGGAGTACAGCAGGGCTCGGAAAGGAAAGAAATACGTAACATAATTATTCGTGGAGAAGTATGTGGAAAGCGGCAGAGATTAAAAGTCGGACGGTTGTCGCGCGCACAGTTTGTCTTGGTTTCGACGCGAGATCGATCGAAATCCAGTTCAATCTTCGTCTTTGTTCTCACGTTCTATTTTCGCAACGCGCAGTCCCTTTGTTTTTTGCCAGCGCTGCCTTCCAAAACGCGATCCCTCCGCCTCCTCCCTTGCCGCTTGAAATTTCTTTCCACCGACGATCGAAACGACGATCGAAAATCGATGAGAAAAAATTGAATCTCTCCCGCGTGTGCATCACCGCTCTCTTCGTCCCCATCTGAAGGAGATCATTCTCGGAGCGTGATCAAACTGGCACAGATTTCGCCGTAATTTCTCTCCTTCTTCCCGTGTTTCGTCCTCGAAATCTCGCAAAGTAGAAACGTAGAGAGAGAGAAAGAAGTTGGAGCGACCGCAAGATCCTCGAAAGTTTTTCTCTCGAAATAGCCACGAAGAAGAAGAAGAAGAAGAAGAAGAAGAAGAAAAAGGATCGACGTCGATCGTTTCGGTGGCATTTTTCTCCGTCTAACCTCTCGCGACGAGTCGATCTAGCAGAGTGTGGCAGAGAGAGGAGGGAGGGGTATAAGGGGATATCGTCTCGTGCTTCAACGTTGCTCTCGTCGTCTTTTCTGCCTTTGATTCGACTGCGTCTTGGTTTGAAGGCGAGCGCAACAGATCGTGGTTCTCAACTCACAGTCGCAGTTCGCCTTTCAAAGACGAGACTGAATTCCTGCCGCCACTTGCGCCTGGCTCTTGACTCTTGGCTAAGGGAAACGGATGCGGATTCGTTGCCTTCTTCCGGCGGCATCTCTCCTCCGCCGCTGCTTGCGTTTCCCTTAATTTCCCAGCCAGTCGCTCCTCCGCGCGCTGTTTTTGCGCCTCTTCTTCTTCTTCTTCTTCTTCTTCTTCTTCCTCCTCCTCTTCTTCTTCTTCTTCTTCTTCTTCTTCTTCTTCTTCTTCTTCTTCTTCTTCTTCTTCTTCTTCTTCCTCCTCCTCTTCTTCTTCTTCTACGGATCTGTGATGGAAACCCCGGTTATTTTACAACTTCTTTGCCGTCTTCGAAAATCGAAAGGGATTTCAGCGTTGACGCGTTTTTTATCGTCATTCCTGTTTGCTTCCCTCGAAATCCCTGCCAAAGAATGGCAGAAGATCGCGGTGCAATAGCACGGCGAAAGACGGAGATAAAAGCAGAGAGAGAAAGAGAGAGGACGAGAGACTCTGGGCGTAGGAGGTAATTATCCACAGGAAGGTTGAAACTGGAAAGCAAAGTCGAAGGGTGCGTCTCCCGTGAGAGGCGTGAATTACACAGCGAGGCAAGCGAGCCGGCAGACAGGCTCATTGTCCTCCGCTAGTTTAATTAATGCAGCTGAACCGGCAGCCTCTCTCGTCCCTCCTTCTCCTCTCTCCCTCTCTCGCCTCCCTTCCCCCCCCCACCCCTTTCTCTCCTCGTTCGTCTCTCCGTTCGAGCTGTCTCTCCTTTCTCTCCTTTCCGCTCTTCGACGTGCCTTCGACTTCGGTGCCTAGAGCTTCGATCATCATGCACCGAGCAGACCATGAGCAGAGGGCGAGCAAGCGGAATACGCACGCTGCCGGAAGAAGAGGAAATTCTTCGGGGCAAAACGCTACTTGGATTTCCCCGATCGTCTGTCGATTAAACACTTTTCGTCTAAAACTGACAAATCCCCCCTCCCTCCCCCGAAAATCCAGCGATCCCCGTCCAGCAGGGGAAATATATACGATTTTCCGGACGTGTTTCGCCGGTTTCACCTTCTTCAGCGCACGAGTATCTCGTTATCTGCGGCGTTCGTCTCTGGCGAAGCCACTCGGAACTGCGGCGTAAAGTCAAGCGAATGGTTACAAATTGAAGACGCTAATTTACACACGGTTTCGCACTCAAGCTTGCTTAGCTCCGCCACCGCCCCGGCTGGGCTGCCATGCTCGCTCGCTTCCTTGCTTCCTTGCTTGCTTGCTTGCTTGCTTGCTTGCTTGCTTGCTTCTGCTTATTAACTCGCGCAAGTTTACGAGCCAGCTTCTAACGGCTAACAAGGTAAACAATGTTTGGCAATTATCTCGGTTAAATGATCCTCGTGAGACGCGGCTGCTGGATACAACGGCCAGGTAAAGGAAACTAAGGCCCGAGACACACCTTTTAACGCAACTCTGCTTCGCCGTTTGCTCCTCTTTATTCCTCTTCCTCCAGATTTTTCCTCTTCTCCTCCTTCGCCTCGACGATTCGACATTCACCGAACGAGACGAAGAATGTAAATTCATCGGCTAACTACTCCGTTAGCTTCTTTCGGTTCTTTTTCAAAGTTCGACGCTAAAACGCTAAAACACGCTAAAACGCGCGACGAAACGTTCGATCGACTGGCGTACTACGAGAAACCGATCGAAGGAAATCGTAACGTTGCCATCCCGGCGGCAAAAGGCAGAGATCTCGCCCGGAGCATCGGAGCGCTCGTTTACGTCTCGTTGACTCGACGTCAGCTTCCTCGCCGACGCGTCCTCGGTTTCCTGTTTTCCTCCTGCAATTACGCGAATTACAGTCTCGCGTGTCTTCTCTTCTCTCCTTTCTCAGCCAAACTAGCTTGCCTCTCTCCCTCCCCCTCCCCCCCCAACGATGCACGCAAATCGACTTTTATACCCTTATGCAAATCGATTAACGGTGCACTCATTTTTCCCTTTTTCTTCGCATTGAACCTTTCTCTCATAGTCATAGCCTGGTACCAAAGAATCAAACGCGAGTCGCAAGAGAGCGGCAAAGAACGATGGACGAGAAGAAAAAAAAGGAAGAAGAAAAAGAAGAAGAAGAAGAAGAAGAACAAAAAGAGTACCGATCAAAGAGAGGAAGGAAGAAAGAAGAAACCGGTTGTCGGAGCAAGAAACGGCTCCAAGTTGGAGGATCGACCGATTCTCCAGTTCGACTCTCCCTCTGTTCCGTTGGCCGTTTTACACATTCCGCTCGTGTATCGTTCTCGCGATATGCACCACCGTGTTACGAGTAAACCGACACCGAGCAAGTAAAACATCTCCAAGCGTTTGCTGGCTGCAAGTCAGCTGCTGGACAAAGCCTTGTCCAGTTCCTTTTGCTAGGGAATCGGCTATCGACCGTACCGATTGCCGTGTCTCTTCGTTGCTCCGACACTTTCGCGTGTTTCTCGATTATTGCCGTGAAAGGCACGACGAGCCATTTGTACTTGTATCTTGTACATTTTTGTAAAATTGGTCGTAAAAGTTCGTCTCTGTTGTGAGAGACCTCTCCTCCTACTATTCTGATATTCTTTCTGTCAGGGAACGTTGCTCGCGAAATGATCTCCTTCTTCCGAAAAAAATTCGAAAACGATTTGATAAAAAGTTACGTTCGCTTTGCAAGCTTGTGATTGACCGCTTGATATCAACTATTTCATTCAGCGATGTCATTGTTCGTTTATTTATCCTGTTTACTGATACATTTGGCGAACAAATTTAAAAATTATTTAAAAACTAAGGTTACCGACGTCTTCGGCTGAAAAATTTGAAATAACGCGGTTTACTTATCTTATATCAGCGTTAATCACGAATGTGTCCACTTCTCAGATAACGATTTATCGTCCCGGTAAACCGAATCTGGAGATACCGCAGATATTGGATCAAACAGTGTTTGTTCGAAAACTACTGTTTCCGACTGATTGACGTGGAAACGGGTAGTCTGATGCAGGAGTAGTCTGATCTCTCGATCGTCACGATACTTCGTTCCGATAAAAATAAAATAAAATAACTGCAGCCTCTCTCGAGCTCGAGTCGCGATCGAACGAGATCGAACGAGAAGATGATCGCCGACAACTTGCCGGCGGAATCACGTTGTGCGCGGGATTATGACCTCGACCGGAAACTTGGCGGAATATATATTTTCACGCAGGTGCCCACCTTGAATTCGATGATCCGAAGCAGGCACGTGACATCGACATTGAACCACTCTCGCCGGACTAGAAACTCCATGACGCTAGAAACTTGGAGCTCACGTTAGGTCTCGACGTGCTCCGAATACTTTGTTCTTCGCCGACATCCGACAACCTTCTGCCTAAACCTTCCGTCGAGCGTACGTCCTGCAGATCGAATATTCGTTTCGCCGATTTTTAACTCGTTTCGACGATTCCCTCGGAGAAGGATGCTTTTCCAGCTTTTCCAGACGAAGCTAAAACTGTCACAGGTCACTGTGATTCCTTCTCTCGGCAATTTTCGCATTGCGCAGCTTCGCCAGTTGAATTGATTTGTCGACTAGCGGTGTTGTTCGATCAGTGCAGCGATCTCTCTCCCTTCTTTCGATTTATTTCGTTTCTCTCGCCCCTTTGGGGGGCTCTTTCTTTGGCTCGAACGCTCGTTATGGCCCCCTATTTTTTAGCCTTGTTTCCCGCAACAGGAAATTCACGGTGTAATTTCCTTCCCCCCGCGGTAATCCCCGGCGTCAGCCGGTGTTTTCGAGGCGAAGCGCAATCACTCTTCTTCCTCCTCGCGCGTCGTCTTGAGGCCTCGTTACGCCGGAGCGATGTCTCTGTGGTCTTTGTCGAGAGATTGCATTATTCGCCATTAAAACGATATTAGCTCTCTCGCCGCGTCACGTAGGTTCACTCGTGCTTATATACAAGGTAGACGGTATTAAAATGAAATTTCCGCGTGTCGTTGTTCCAGATGAAACGCCCCGTGTACGCTGCGTTTAATGGCCAACCTTTGTCGCGACCCGACTGATTTTCGACCGTTTACCTCCTTTACCACGTTTCGCGCAATTTTTTTTTCTCTCTCTCTTTCATTTCACGTAACTGGCATTGGCAGTTGTCAATTTCATTTGATTTCACTTCAATCCGCCAGTGTAAGTGTAAGCGACTTGAACTGAGAACGACAATGAAATGCTTCTATATTTAGTTATTATATAGTATCTATATATATATATATATATATATATATATATATATATATATAATTATATAGTATCTATATATATATATATATATATTATATATATATATATAATGTCAATCAAAACGCTGAATATTATTTATTCATTCGTATTCTGCGTGGAATTGTTGGTGCACGTACTAAACGTTTCACATTTCACTCTAAGCTTTATTTCATATAACGTGTCCAACGATCTAGTAAAGTGTATAGCTCCAATTATCGTCGATGGCGTTTGCAAGGGCGCCTTTGGATAAGTGAAGCGGCCATGAATGCCTCGAAAGAGCAAATTTTCAAACTGTCGAAAAATTACGTTCCGTCACGTGTAAGGTAACCCGATATATTTGCCGACTGAAATCCAGGAACCGAGCGTGCACCATCAACAGAGCGGTGATCCCTCGATGTTGCTCTCGCAAGTGTTAATTACGCGTGTACTCTCGCGTCACCGCTGTTTCCTCGTAGCAATTATTATTTACACTCGGTCGATCGGATGGCGAGGAGGTGGCTCGACGAGCACACGGCGGTGCTCTTCCATTAAATCATCATGATGGGGATCGATCGCGGTGCTCGAGCGTGTCTACGCGACGCGACGCGACGCTGGCAGAGCAATTACCAGACAAAATAATAATTCGCCGATAGAACGTCTGTCTCTCTGCGTGCCTCTGCTTTCTCTTTTCGACTCTCTCTCTCCCCCCCCCGCATTTTTCGATCGGGCCCTCGAACCGCGAAATTGTCGCGTAGCCTCGTTAAAAGCCGACCCGCGAAATATGCGCATAAATCGCCCCCGCGACGATTCGCGTCGCAACGTTCGTATTGTTGCTCGCAATTAGTGGGATTAATTTACATATTGCCGGATTAACCGTTCGGCCATGAATTATTCATCGTATGCTAATGCGCCGCCTTTGAATTGAACTCTATAATTGAATGCTTCTCGAGAATAAGGAAAGAGCCGCGACCCTGCCTCCCCCCGCGCTTAAACGACCGCCGCATTAACCGTATTATTGTCGTCGAATCGCGGCCAATCGCGGCGTGTGTGCAGTCGTCAAACAAACCTTTAGAAATTACCCTGCGTCTACCGATTCCGAATGCGACGATTCCAACGAAATTCACGAGGACATCTCTCTCTCACACACACACACACACACTCTCTCTCTTTCTCCTGGTCGAGATCCGTTTCCAAAGAAATTTCTAAATTGACGAGCGAGCGACGATTTCCACTGCCCGGAGAGCAATTTTAATCCGCAATTGAAATCTTGCCCGAAATTTGCAAATGAGCAATTTTTTGCAGCCAAGAAAGACCAATTCTCCGTGGAAATGTTCTTCCAAGCCCGAGCACTCTCGAGCGATTCAACAAGTGAAAAACCGGCCGAGGGAAAGCAAAGCGAGCTGGATGGAACGCGTGCAGGTCGTCGTTAACGAACGAGTCGCGCAACGTCGTTTCAGAGAAGAATACAGAGATGGGAGAGGAGAAACAGTCGCGAAAGTAGAAGACAATCCGTAGAGAGCCGACGACGAGTAACACGGTGAAAGAACGCGCGTAAATGAATTCCGCGTCAATTCACCGCGGCTGGACGATTCTTTTCATCGGAGACGAAATTATTTCGTTCTAATTTAGCGCGACGAAACTAGCTGCTGCTGCTGCTGTTGCGTAATTGCTTCGCTAATCGGTTTTCCCCGGATATCTGTTCCGCGACCCGGCGCTGTTGAAAAGCCACCGGAAAGCGAGGAGAACGCGCGAATTCAACTCTCTCGGTTCTTTTCGACGCTCGGTCGAAGAACCGAGAGAGAGAGAGAGTTTCCTTTCAGCGCCGGTCGTTAACGCTTGAAAAAGCGTATTAACGACACGCGCGTACCATCGTCGTCGTCGTCGTCGTCGTCGTCGTCGTCATCGTCGCGACGAGCCGCTAATTGAAGAGTCTCCATTCGTTGTCGATCCTCTTTCCTTCCCGCTTTTTCCCGCCTTTTCCCGCCGCCGCCGCCGCCGCGGAATCGCAATTAACCGTTGAAAAGGTACGCGCGAAGATGCGAGGCCACAGCGAAAGCAGCTCGCTCTTCAGTTTCCTGCCAGTTGTTTCCACCCAGTCAGTCAATGGCCACCTGACGCCATCTTCAACTATCGAGCACAGCCAGCTTTTCTTCTTTTCTTTTCTTTTTTTTTTTTCTTTTTTTCCTTTCTTCCTTTCTTTCTTCTTTATTTCGTCCTGTGGCTTTCTCTCTTGCATCTCTTCCACCTTGGATTCATCGACACAATTGATACGATTTATCTTCTTCTTTTTCTTCTTCTTCTTCTTCTTCTTCTTCTTCTTCTTCGATATATATACCCGGTAGGTTTCTTTTTTCTCTGGCGAGCAGTCGTAAAGTCGCAGGTTCTCTCTCGCGTGAGATTTTCGCGTGTTGTTGTTTCGTCCGAGTCGCATCATCCGCGACCCAGAGAGAGAGAGGGTTGTTCGGCTCGAGTTGTGTTCGCGACATTTTCGATGAAAAGACGACCGATGCAATTAGAAGAGCATTAAACACGCGATTCAAACTAACGCTAACGTGTTGGCCCGTTTTTCACGCCGCGGGGAGACAGAGTCAGATGGAGCAAAAAGCTGCGCATCAGCTCCGGCGGCGGTGAGGAAGAAAAGAAAGGAAGAAAAGGAAAATAAAAGAGAAGGAGAAAGACGAAGCGACGAAGAGCCGTAAAAACTCGAGAATTCAACTGGCAAGCGGGGAAGGTTAATTTCCTGGAGCACCCGATAGAAAAAAGCTTGCTTCGAGGCCACAGGTGCATTCATTCAGTGCATGACAGTAATTAATCTCTCCCTGCTCTCCCTCTCGCCGTTTCCCAACCGCTTTTCTCTGCCACCCTCTTCTCTCTCTCTCTCTCGCTCGCTCGCTCGCTCGCTCGCTATTCCGCCGCTGTTTCGCTCCCCGGCGAAAAGAGACGGAGAAAAAAAAAAAAGAGAATCGAGCCCGATTCGCGCCTCGTTTGCCCGCGTATACCCACTTATTCGCGGCCACGCGAGCTTCAACAGTGATTCACCGACTGCTACGACGAATAGAGGAACAAACGAGAGAGAGAGAGATGGTGCATGCGCTGCTATTCATCGGAGAAATAATAAAGCTACTCGAATATTTCCACGGGAATACACCTACAGCCTGGAGAGACAGGGAGGTGTGCAGAAGAATCGAGAGAAGGGATCGAAGGGGTAAAACACCCTCTGTTTGAAATGAAATCCACCATATTCAGCGCACTTTGCAACAACACTGGATTCATCACTGATATAAGAACGAGCGCGTAATTGTCGCGCTCGTGGCCGTCGTCGGTCGGCGAGTTAAACTCGGAAGAAGGAACGGACGATGAGAATTCTCACTTTGCAGGAAGTCGTCGAGAGGAGAATTCTTCGTTTACTTTGTAAAGTCTGTCGCGCGCGTAACACGTGCGAAGCGCGAACCCTTCGGTTTCTTCTTTTTCTCCTCCTCCTCCACCGCTTTTCTCCTCCTTCTCCTTCTCCTTCTTCTTCTTCCTCTTTTTTAAACGCCGTCTTGTCAAAGCGGAAAAACATTCTTTTACCCCTGTGTCACGCGAGCCGTAAACCTTCGCGCGATACCACCTTATTACCCTTCGATAAATCGAAGATAAACGTCGTTGAAGCCGCTTCTCAAGATTACACCCTTCTCTCTTCTCCTTTGCTCTGCTTTGCTCTGCTCGACGTTGCGCGAAAGCAAGCCAGTCCCGATTAACCCTTTTGTCGTTGAGGGAAAAAACACGAAGTATTTTATTTTTGTCTCGCGCGCGGATACGCGGATGGAGGAAATCGCTCGAGGAACACTAAATGTTCCACTGGATTAGATTAGATTAGATTAGATCAGATCAGATCGTTCGCGCGTTTACTTTGCTTGAAATTCGAGAAAAGGAATTCGAGAGAGAGAGAGAGAGAGAGAGAAGAAAAAGAAGAAAAAAAGAAGAAGGGGGAGAGAAGAATCTTACGAGGTAAGATGCACTATTAACTCGAAAGCTCTCAAGTGGTGAAAAGGCCGCGTCTCGACGACTCTCAACTTTCGTTCGTTCCACTTGCTCGAAAGACGTGGTGCCACTACGTCATTGGTAGTGAAAGTGTTAATTACACCGCGCGTGTGGCGCGCGTTAAAACACGAAACCAACGCGTCGTCTGGTCTTGGCTCTCTCCTCCTCTCGACTTCCTCTCGAGAACTTTCCATTTTTATTTGTCCATTTTTGCACACGAAAAGACGTCTTTCGCGTGAAGCACGATAATTCACCGGGTCATCGGCAATCTCCTCTCCTTCTCGCCTGTAATCTTGGTAGTAAATAATACTTTCCGTCTGATAATGACAGAGTACCATTTTTTCGGAGAGATCGTGCACTTTCTACCTTTCGGCCGCCTGCGTGCTTTTAAAAGGTTAAATTTAATCCGTACCTCGGACTCGTGCGTGTGAATTCGCGCATTTCGTGCAAACTTTTTTTTTCTTTTTTTTTTTTTCTTTTTTTTTTTTTTTTTTTTAATAGCCGAGCGTTTCAAACGCGAATGGAACCTCTGTACAAAAAAAAAAAAAACGGGAGAAAAGGGAAAAAAGTTAAAAAGATTCAAACGTCTGGTTGATCCTAGGTGAAAACCGATTCGTTCCGCTCGTAAAATCCTTCGCTCGTTGGAACGGCGAGATTTTTTTCCTCAAGCTCGTGCTCGGCAGGGTCGATTGTGGAACTCTCGGTGACTGGCGAAAAGAACGCAACGTAGATTCTCGCCGATAAGTGATTCTGGGTCACCTAGGCTGGTGAAAATTGATCGAAACTATCGGAAAGAAGCGATTAAGCGACCAGAATTTTACGCTCACGCGAGATTTCGATCTGTCTCTGTCGGGGATTATTTGCGGAGGGGGTGGATTTTTCGCGTCACCGCATGGCCAACGAGCTTTTATACAAATACATTCGAACGAGATCGGCGAGATCTCAAGGCTTTCTCGGTTTTCAAGTTTTCCGCGCAAGCGAAAAGTGTCGCGAGTAAGCGAGCACTCGTGCGAGATTGGTCGACGCAGCGTTGCCTCTTAATAAATTTTACGGCGTGATAGTTCGCTGGCGCGCAACATCAAGATAATAATTAATTTCCCGGAGTATTTTCCAACGAGAATATCCCTTTATGTGGGTTAAACGTAGATTTAATTATATTATATTAAAACTACTATGTACCTTCAGTATCGTCGCCATAATATCCCGTGAATGGTAATTTAATTCCTCTCACAAAGGTATGAAAATTATAATATCCATTCATGTTGCACCGGCCACTCCCGGCTCTCTCTCGCTCGCTCACTCACTCACTCACTCACTCACTCACTCACTCACTCACTCACTCGCAGTTATTGCTTCCCTCTGTTGGTGTCTTTGACATCGACCAATTGCATTTCAGCGTCAATTTTCTCGCACCGTTGGCGAAAATATCGCGCGCCATTTTAATTGCAACGCGGAAACAGTTTGACGTGATCTTGATATTTTCCGGTAATTTCATTTGCAAGGTTGGCCAACGGCTACGAGATCAAAGAAATAATTCGAGAGACATCGTCCTCGTTCATCCTCGTTGGCGGAAAGAGGAAATTTTCCGGGGGCTAGGCTCGAAAAGACTGGAAAATACTTTCCAGTCAGAGGCGGATTTCTGGCGGATAGATAGTTGCGATTTTTCTCCACGACTCTATGCCACGAAGAGACGCACGTGTCACAAAGTTTGCGGAAAGAGTTTAGGGAAATGACTCGCTATCGTCCATCGGAGATGCACGGTGGTTTCGAGAGCCGTGGATAAAGGACACGATCGCAGCGGCGGCGGCAGCGGCGGGGAAGAATTCGTCGAGGGGTTTTCGTCGTCGCGTGTGTCGCGAAAACTCCGTAGAACGAGTCAATGTCGCCGAGGTAGACAGAGATCGTAGGTGGATCGTGCGATCGTGTGTGTGTGTGTGTGTGTGTGTGTGTGTTTGTGTGTGTTTGTACGTGTTATAGCGTGCGGTACGGGCAACGTAGGGACAAGAGAGGCGATATATAATGTTCCGCGATATTAAACGGGACGCATTCCACCGAAGCCACCCTCTGGTCCCTGCTATGAATGCTTCTACGACCCCCGTCTCCTGTCTCGCCCTTCCACACCGTACACCCACACGTACAAAAGTACCCACCCCTATCAGCCAGACAACCACCCACGGGAGCTGGCAGAGTCGGCAGTGCTGGCCTACTCGACCAGAGCTCTAACCCTCCCTCCCCCGAATGGTTATACGCCAAATTTACAGCTTAGCCAGAGCCACACCACTACGCCACCGAACGAACACGCCATTTACTACACCCTCGGGCACCGGCAACCGGATACGCCGCTCCGTGACGCGTTTGCTCAAGGATAAAGCTGCTTCGAACGATTTACCAATGTCGCCGCCGAGCGACGCGTGGCTAACCCAAAAGTCGCTCGACTTCTTTCTCAACCCTTGCAACCCTCGCACGATTCATCTGGTCTCTCTCTCTCTCTCTGCCTCAGCTCGTTCGGTCGTTCATTCGCGCAATTCTTCAAAGTAAGATTAATTACCCAGAATTTGAATAATCGAGAATTGAAAAAACTCGCTCGAAACTTTCGTCGACAAACGGTTGAAATTTTTGTCGAACAACAAAACTCTTGCATAGCCTTATCTAGGTATCTCTATATCGAAGTGAAATCGAGCGGGGCCATGCTGCGAAATGCGATGGAACGGTGGAAACGAAACGAAACGAAACGAAACGAAACGAAACGAAACGAAACGAAACGATACGATACGATACGATACGATACGACACGAAGGAGGCAAGAAATTTAGTTATGCGTGCAAAGGAGGACGAAAGGGGTTGGAGAGGAGAAGAGAGGCAGAGAGGTGGAGGGTCGCGCAAGGCGTGCATCGTCGGACAAGGACGTGTCCCGGGATCTACCGTGACCGGACGGGAGTAGCCACGACATTCCAAAATGCTTTCTCCCACCCCCTGCTCGAGTTCCTGCGCCGTATCACGGCTGACCCGGCCATTCCCTATCCTTCATCCGCGCATTTCCATCCCTCTGGCGACGACCGAGCCCCGTCGACCGGCCACCGGCACACACCGAATGCAACCATGCGTCATCCGCCATGATCTATGCTTTCTGCCTTCTGCCTTCTGCCTTCTGCCTTCTGCCGCGTTGGCATTAAGCATTAAGCGTACGTACGCGCGCCACCGATGTGGCACTACACCTACTAGTGGTCAAAACCACGATACTGTTCACGCGCTTTCCCGAGATTCGATTCATAATTTCCCTCGTCCTCTGTGATTTTCACTGAGCCACGAAAGCTGAGAAACGAAAGTTTAGAACCAAGGATCACCGAGTGATTCGAATATTTTTTTCTCCATTGCAATTTTCGAAAAAAAAAGAAAGAAAGAAAGAAAAAATCTATAGCGATGCACGCGCACGTGTATTTATTTGCAAATGCCTCGGTGCGTTTGGGTGCACAAGAACCAGGGGGGAGGGGGGACAGGCACGCGGCATTTGCATAAGGGCGTACACCGGTTGGTAAATGTATGAATCTGGCGGCGATACACGCGTGTGCGTGACCCTCTCTCGCTGTCTCTGTTCGACTGTGCTCTCGCGTCTCTATTAAAGCTCCGCTCATTTTCAGCCGGGCTAGATATTGTGTGCCGGTGCGCAACCAACCCGTTCTACTGCCGCGGCCCGCGGTATTCACCGAACCCGGTGAAACACCATACGCCGCGCCGCGCTTCACCTCGCCTCACCTCGCCTCGTCTCGCCTCGTCTCGCCTGTTGACCCGTTCTATCGCGACCCTAAACGCGTTCGTTCCCCATCGTTCTCGTTTCTCTCGCGCACAGAGACAACAAACAGACGTACGTCTTACGCTGCGTCGGTCTGGGAAAAAAATCTGTCGAAATCTGTCGTGCCGAGGAACGAACGGATTTTAGTCTAGCGTCGAATTTGCAAAAAATTTATCTCCAACTTTTCGTGCGGAATTACTTTGTACCTTCGACGATTTCGGTCGACGCGAAGGAAATGGAAGGAAAGGAGGGAGAAAGGGTCAATGTCCACTGCGTCCGATCAAGCACAGACGTCTTCTACTTGCGGGTACTCTGTTCGCGACTCTCCCATTCCTGCAACCAGAGATTGCAAGATTCTGCTGATTGTGAGAGATTTAGATAGACAAATAATCTGAAAATGTATGAACAAATTCTCAACAAAGTCCGTCTATGCCTACAAGCCGTGAAGTAGCAGCCGTTCGACCGAAGCATTGTGAAACCTACGAGAACGGACTCCAATTTGGATCATGCACCTGAAACGGCACCAGAAATTACGCTTTCTGGAAACTAGCCTGGTCGAGGGTACGTCTGTCAAAGAAGCACAAAGTCGAAGCAACGCCGCTGCTAGTGCTGCTGGTGCTGCTGTTGCTGTCGCCGCCGCCGCCAGTTGCCCGAGATTAGAGGCTCGCGTGGAACGCGACAGGATGCAGTTTCCCCCGGCGTGTTACGGGGGTTCGTTGCCGTGAGAAAGGGGATCCGGTATTGCGGTCGGAAGCGAGGGGCCAGGGGCTCTTCCGGGGGCTTAACATACACACTCCACCCCTGGTAGGCGGAGTGTTCCGCCTCCAATCTACCCCCACTGCCGGTGCAGGCACTGATACGCGATATCAGCAAACACTTGTTGCTCCGACGTATAGAGAATCTGGCGAAAGCCGCGCCAACGCTCGCTCCGTGCCGCGATTTTTCACGTGCTGATTTTTCCACCACCGTTCTGCACGCTCTCCCACCCCTCCTCGCCGAGGCAACCCTCCTCCTCCTCCTCCTCCTCCTCCTCTTCGTTCCACCTCGCTCTCTCTCTCTCTCTCTCTCTCTCTCTGTGCTTTCGCGACCCGCAGTGAAATTTTCGCGCGCGCTTCTCCCCCCTCACCACCCTATATGTACGCGTATGTATACATTTCTCTCTCTCTCTCTCTCTCTCTCTCACTCTGTCTGTCTGTCTGTCTCCTGGCTTCGCTTGGCGCGAGGGAATTGGGTGGGTTTGTGCGCGGCGGGTTCTGATATTCCAGGCTCGAAAACGAGCCGCGCGGATTCCGTCACGCGGCCGCGGCCCCCGACGAGTCCGAGAAATGTCCGAGGTGCAACGTTGTAAATCTTCTTCGTTAGCCGCGATGCTGGCGGAACTTCACCACCAGCCGGCCCAAGCCACCCCGATATGATACGCGCGCGGCCACGACTCTCATCCACGCGTCCACAGTAATCTCATCTCGACGATCCGTCCGAGAAGCTGAACAACAGTGGTGTGAGAACAACAGTTTCTGGCCTCGTCTTCTCCTCCTCTCGGCTCGCGCGTACGCGCGTACCACAGCATTTCAAAGCATTGGAATTCATCGATCGACGATCAAGTGTTTTTTGCTCTTACGCCCCGACTCACGTCACGACTGAAAGTGAACACCTTGAACACCTTCGAAACAGTTTGCACGCCATTGCAGCTTCGCTTTGACGACGATGGATCGTTAATGTTGTCTTTTCTTTTTTCTTTTTCCTCTTTTTTCTTTCTCTCTTTCTTTTCCCTGGTATTTTTATATATTCGACAGAGAATTAACAAGTTGCATGATGAACGTGTTTGATTGTTACAGGCAGTGCGGTGGCTGCAGCCGACACCATTTCCGCGCCGTGGACTCCCACGAGTTCCGGGCCGCCGCCCGACGCGAACGGCTCCGGCTCGGATACCAAGAACCTCGACGTTGGCGAAATTAGCGATGTAAGTGTAGTCGGTTTACACCTTCCCAGGTGTCCCGGGAAGAAAAGAAAAAAAAAATTCCAACTACAAAGTTTCTCGTTACGCGCGCGCGCGCGCGCACACACGCACACACACACACACACACACACACACACAAACAGAGAAACTGTTTGAAAACTCGACGCGTTACCCTACGCGTCCGTAAAATTCTCCCCTTGATCGTTGTAATAACAATATTTACTCTGCCGTGCGACCATATATGAAACTCTTTGGTTCGACCGTGGCACGATTTCGCCACGAAATCGCGATATACGTAGTCTTGCTCGTGGCCGAACGAGTTCTCAGCTGCAGCGGGATTGCGTGCCAGCCCCAATATTATAAACGTGACCGGACTTCTCGGAAAAGACTTTCCCTTCCTCGGTCGCGAATCGTTTCACTTCTTCTGTCTCTCCGGGGAGAGATGTTGATCCGCGCTCTCCTCCGACTCGTTTGGAATTTTTCATTCGCCCGTTTTCATTTCCTCGACGCAACCTCGTCGATCGTAATTACGTAATTTCGATCGATCCGATGGAACGGAGGCGTGTCGCGTCAACCGTTTTACCTACTAAAATCTAAAAACGAATCTAAAACGTCGAATGGCAGATGAAATTGAAACTGAACTGAGAAGCGTGTGGCGTGTCGTCGCGAGGATATCGAAATCTTCAAACGGGATACGAGGACTTTCACGAAAGAGAGAGAGAGAGAGAGTTTCACGAAACAGGCAGAAAGTCTGTGAGAAATTCTATCCTATCGAAGCGTTCGTATTTTGCAGGACGAGAAGGACCTATCGGCAGCGGACGCGGAGGGTGTATGGTCGCCGGATATCGAGCAGAGCTTCCAGGAAGCTCTCACTATATATCCGCCATGCGGCCGACGCAAAATCATCCTGTCCGACGAAGGGAAGATGTACGGTGAGTCGAGCAATTTCCTGGCAAATCTCTCTTCGACGTTTTTTTTCTTTTCTTTTTTTCTTTTTTTTTTTTTCTTTTTTTTTGCTAGAGTGAAAGAGGAAAAAGAATGAAAGAGCAAGAAAAAGAAAGAAAATAGAGGAGCGGTATCTACGCGTTTACGCGAGCCTCTGTGTGTGTGTGTAGATACTCGCACGATACCGTTTCAAAGTATTTGGATACTTGCTTATTTTTTCCCGGAAATTAACGAAAAGAACATCGGCATTTGTTAGGTAGATTGGATCTTTCTTTTCCAACTTTTCCAGTACTTTTCTTACTAACGCGCGAGACAAATTGGACACCGAGGAAGGACAAAACATTTCCAAAAAAAAATTGAGACTATTCGAAACGCGTAGTTTGTAACTTTCCGAGAGACTCGAGACTCGCAAAGAGCGAGAGCGAGAGAGAGAGAGGAGGATGATTCTCTCTCGGAAGGAATCGGCTCGTTGGTTAAAGAATATCTCCGCGGAGAGAAATATCGTGGCACGAAGGATCCGCACACGATTCCTCGCGCTTCACGTACGCGCGATGGTGGAGAAACGTCGGTGCCGAGGGTCGTTATTGCTCGATGCTGAGGTCAGTCTACGTGACCGAACAGATATTGCCTGCTACGACCACCGGTACCACCGTAGTCACCGCCATTAACCGCCATGAACTCACCACCGAGGCAATAATGCCACGCCTCGAAAGATAGCCCCCCCTCCCTCCCCACGTCCTCCTTCCATCCTCTTGACCAGCATCTTTGTCCTAATATAGTTTCCCACTTTCCACCCCATTTTCCTTCCACCCCTTCTTTCGGGCGAATCTTTCTTCCCCCGACGTTTCGTGCACGACGATCGTGGTAGTACCTCTCCGTTCGCTGTTTTACTTTTCTCTCGGAAATAATTCGATTTCTGACTCGGTCAATGACGGTAGAACTACCGACGATTAAAACGTAAAATTTCCATCGGAGAGAAATGTTAAATGAAAAAACACTACGCTACACTACTTTCACGTCTGTAAAATATCCAACAAGATTGCTCGTTTCGACCATTTCGGTAGTGTCAGTCAGTTAAAAATCAAACCTGGAATTCGACTAGAAGCGAAGCTCTACAGTTTTCTCTTTTTCTCTCCTTTTTCTTTGATGAGATTTCACACAGAGCGAGAAACGGTCGCTCCGCCAATTCTTTTTATACTTCTCGCGCTTCTTGCAGCCCTACTTGCTGCACGTGTTTTTCTTTTTTTTTTTTTCTTTTTTTTTTTGTTCTGTTTCTCCAGGCACACACACGCGCGCGCGCACACACAGGCTTGAATCCCGATTCGTTAAGGCACAATGTCGCTTAATTTTCGAAAGCACTCCGCGGCGAAAGCCGACGGGTGGCAATTCAATCTTGGCCCGTGACCGTTCTCGGTGAAAACCAAGCTTAATTCGGGCGTCTGGCTGGCCGACCGACGACAGCCAAGCCAAGCCGCCGACGAAAACAAAGGGAACGAGCATCGTCGATAATTCTTAACGCGTTACACCGCGGCGAAAAGAAATTGATTTCGTTCGTTCGTTCGTTCGGGGCAGACAGCAGCAGACTTTCTTTCTCCTGTGAAGATTATTCCTCGTCACACCGTTAGAAGAGAGGTGTTAGATATATTTGCAAAAGGGCGAGGGCAGTCGTGTCGTGATAAGAGCGAGACACGATGCGAAAAAATCGATACGAAAGGGGAAAGGAGGCGGGCGAAGGGTGGAGAAAGTGAAAAAGAGACGGGAAGCGTATCGGCATCGGGACGACGTGTCCGTCGAACGCGGATGGAAACAAAGGATAACGAGGCGCGAAAATCGCTTAACGCGATTGGCCATCGATCCTATGGGAAACTTATCTTGCCCGTTGCTCACTCGCCGAGCCAATAAAGGATCCCTCGGCCTTTCCACGGGATTAAATATCTCGGGGCAATTTACCTCCTTCGACCTCTCGCCGCCGTCCCGGTCGTTTCTGCCTCCCTCGCCCTCTCCCTCGCCTCTCCATCGCCCCCGCTCTTCTTTTTCCATCAGGTCTCGACGTCGACGCCCACGCCGAGATTTCTCCACGAAAGAGCGATCGTTTCCGCGGTGCCCGAACCTCAAGGTGAATCGGCCCCGCCACCATCCACCCCCGCTTCTTCAAACGTTATAAACGAACGACGCTCTCCCCACCTACTTTCCCCGTCTTTTCTTCCTCTCTTTTTCCTTTCTTTTCTTCTCTTCTCTTTTCTTCTCTTTTTTCGTTTCGATTTCGTTTGGAAATTTTTGAAAACATTCTCCGCGGAGCTTATTATTAATCGTGCTCGCGCGATCGACGAAAGGTGTGGCAAACGCCTTTCGGGATTTCCATGATAAATAGCGGCGTTATCCAGTTATACGGTGGAAACTTTATCGGAGATTATATGCCCGGCGAAACGAGAAGTGGATACCCGTGGGCGCGCGCGGTATCTTTCGATCGCGGAATGGTCCCCCGGGAGAATTCGTGTTTGGCTTTGAAGCGAAACCAACTACGAACTTGGCCGCGGCGGCGCATCGACGCCCGCTTGATACATTAATCAGACGTGCCTCGAGACATTAATCATTTAATGGAAGCGGAACGGCGTAACTCGGTCCTCGATCCTCGAGTATTCCGCTCTGGGGACTCGATCTGCAGATTATCTCCCTTTATCTTTCTCTTTTTCTATTTTCAATTTTTCAATGTTTCTCGGTCGCGACGACGCAACGAATGCTTTGTTAACCCTTTGACGCCAGGGTAGCACGTAAAATTGGGAGGAAAAATATAAAACAGACACGCAAAAGGATCCTCGTAGAAACTGCGAGATCTTTCGAAGAAACGAAGCTGCTGCCCCCTGCCTGAAGACTCTCGGAATAAACGACACTCGGAAGTAAAGACGAAAGTCGATTGCATAATTGTACAATACTCTTTACCTCTGCTTTCTTTTCTTTCCGTTTGCTCCTTTTTATCGCGTCATTCTCCGGTCGTACAGACGATGAAAGAGATGGATATCTCTTGGAAGGCGGAGGCCATCGACTGTCACACTGTCGTCGCAAAGACGAGAGCCGAGCCGAGCCGAGCCGAGCCGAGCGAAGGAAATTTGCAAGAAAAGATAGAGTTACGGGTCACGCTGCTCGAAGAAACTCGAAAATATTCGCCGAGCTCTTTTTCTTCCTCCTTTTGCCGCCGCAGGAGAGCCCCGGCAAGAAGCTAAACGCTCGTCTAAGCGTTGCTCCGTGCTCCAGAGAACGCGCATCCTTCTATTTCTACCGGTTTATTGGATGCCGGACGTCGGCGACCGGCACTCTCTTGCCCCTTTTTTCGCTTTGTCCGACCTCTCTCTCTCTCTCTCTTTCTCTCTCTCTCGAAACGGTCCGCTGCTCTCCGGATCGAAACCGTTTTTGCGAAATCTTGCTCGATATCCTTCGACTCTGCTCGTCTCTCTGCAGATCGATCAAACACCGGCGATTCGATTTTTCTATCTAGCTGCGCCGGGATTGGCCGAAGCGCCGAATGAATTCGTCGATCGTTCAGAAACGAGAGTACAGTTCGAAAGACGATTGAACAATCGTCGGTATTCTCGAGTGTTACAACTTTGCAAAGAAGGATCGCACAACCGATCCAGTTGCTCCGATTTCAAAGAGCGAAGCTCTTGCTTCGACGGCCGCGAGTTCGTGTCTTTTAAAGATGACTTTGCGTCGTTTTGAGCGGTGAAAAAGCGAGGATAAAGTTCCTCTCACAGAGATATCAAAATTCAAACGTGCGTGAAAACGTTAAAAATTTCTTTCCCTTTCCTGGTGGGATCCTAGATCCACCATTTCGTTTTCAAAATTGAAGTTTCCTCTGAAACTTGTCGTGCAATTTTTTTTTTTTTTTTTTTTTTTTAATGTCATAATTAACACTAGGTTTACGAAGGGGTCATTTTGACCCCACTGAGAAAAATTTTTCATTAATTTTCTTCAAGAAAATTCTTGCCGTATTTTATGAGAATATTTTAATTAATTTTTCCTTCATTCATAAGACATATAATCGCAAATCTAATCTTTCCTGTCTTCTGGTTTCGGAGAGATGTTTGGTAGAAATAGGTATATGTCAACTCGTGGTAAACCTAGTGTTAAGAGAATTTTTTTTTATCACTTGAATTTCTACAATTTTCGAGGAAAATGTGTTTTCCACTACGCGATGTGTGGAGTCCTCGAAAAGAAGAAATTCAAGTACAGTGACAAAGTGGAAGCTTCACGCTCGCGAAATCAGTCGTATCAGTTAAAATTTCGTCATTCGGTACTGTTACGTAATCTTCGCTTCCTGAAATTTGAAAGTGCAACGATACCGCGGAATTGCGAGGAGGGGGGGTCATTGTAAAATTCGGCGGGCAATAGAAATTTCCATCTGAATTCCGAAATTTTAGGATCCGAAATCCTCGTTTTATTCCAGCATTTCCCACGCGTTTGTTTCACTTGCCGCGGGAGGATGAACGGGGGGGAGCTGCTGGAACAGCTTTCCGCTAAATCCCTTTTTAAATTCAAAAGCTTGCTTATGAAATTTTCGAAATATCTCCCTCCTCGAGAACTCCGCAAAAGACTCCGGGACTCGCGTGCAAAAAGAAAAGAGGGGGGGGGGGAAGAAAAAGGAAAAGCCGTTTTTTGTCTCTGGACAGAGCGCGGAAGACGACCGAGCTTTGAAGCATCGATCAGATTAAATTTCCTTTGATTTGGACGGAAAGACGCAGTTCACAGAGTCTTTAATTGCCTTTGATCATCCGGACTTTTTCGGGTTTTAAAAATTTTACATTTTACGTGACGCGAACAATTCTCGCGAATAACGCGAGAAAAAAGAAAAGGGTAAATCTAAAACAGTTGGCCATTTCGCGAACACTTTTTTTCTTTTTTTCTTTTTTCGTTTTTTCGCCTGACAACCTGAATCGTGGAAGAGGCAAGAACGAACTTGGAAGAAAGAAACCTCGCGCCACGCTACGCGTAGAAACGTTATATCCGAAATAAATATCAAACACGGCTCGCGATAAGGTAATTCGCGCGAATGATTCTCTCTAATTACCCGAAGCACTGGTGCTAATTAAAACTTCAACAGTTGGAAACGAATTCCATTAACGCGCGCGTTTACAGCGTCGTCGGCTAGGATAAAATCATCGAACGTTTCGCTCGAATTTAGCGCGTTACGCGCGCGCTTTTGTGTGTGTGTGTGTGCGTGCGCGCGCGCGCGTGCACGACGTAAACGGCAGGAAATGATTTTATGGCAAGTTCGATGGAAACTTTCACGCGGCGAGCGAGAGGAAACGAGCGAGAACGCGAAAGATCAGGTAGCGAGCCGTTTAAACACGAGCGGGCTGTGCATCGCCTCGGGCGTCGTATTTAAACAGATAAATCGCGAACCACGCCAGATCTTTACCGGTAGCCCGGCTAAAACCTCTTATATACAGTGTGTTCCATTCGCGCGACAAAAAAACGCGAGAGCAAATCCAACCAAATTTTCAATTTGAATTCGCGTTTGAGCTTTTGGACTTTGAATTTCAAAGGAATTCGAACGAGGAAAGAATTCTCGCGAAAACTCGCGAACTATTGCAGCCACCCAAACCTAAACCTAACCTAACCTAAACCTTGGAAGCAGAAGAAAGAAGAAGTTGAAGAAAAAGCGTTCGATTTTCTGTCTGAAAATTAAACTCGTTACAGGCTCGCCTATATAGTGAATTATAATTACGAAATTACGTACCGGATGCAGTAGACGAAGAAACGAACGCACCGGTGTCTGGTTTACGCCTCGAAACCTGTTAACCATTGCGTCACCAGCTTCTCCGCGGGGAAAAAGTTCGACTACCCAGAAAACTCGTTTTCAATACGCCGATAATGACTCGGGACACCAGGCCACCGCGCAGTTGTAGTACAGACACCTAGGTCAAGAATCGTTGAAAGTTTCAAGCAACACCGCGACGTATACGACCCCCCCCTCCCCCGTTCTCTATTCCCGACGAACAAATAATATTTCGCAGCTGAATGGAAACTCTTTTCACCGTTTCGTTTCGAAAGCCACGAGCTATTTTGAGAAATTAACCGCGTTAGCCATGCTCGGTTCTCTCGTAGATTAATTTAACTGGACAAAAAATGCCCAAACGACGCGATAAAAGTAGATAAAGCAAAAACCACTTATGCACGCGTGGTTTAGATTTAATTGAAGCGATTGGGAGAGGAAGCTTCGACGATAAGCATCGCGACAAGCAAACGCTGTTCGACACACGCGCGATCTGAACAGCGCGATCGCATTGAAACGATGAAAATAACAATCGCGTGGAAAGTAAAATCGAGAGGATCGAGAGCGTTGTGCGTGATATAAAATAGGCAAACGCGGGTATGGCAGCGCCTGTTGCGTTCCTAATCCCCTGAACGACGACGCGAGAGGAAAGTTTCGAACACCCAATAGATACCTACTGGCAGAGAAACACGCGAGAATACACCCTGACGGTTATCTGATCGCTGGTAACACGTAGGCCAACGTCCGTTGGAGCACATTTGTTCGAGCGGGCTCGCGAGTAGCCCCGGTTTATATTATCATAGACCTTTCTTCTTCTTCTTCGTTCGGTAAGTGCCAGTCGATCCGATCGAGTCTCGAGGCAACCAGGCTGAAAGAGGATTGATTCTGTCTTTTTTCGAGCAGCCTCTCTCTCTCTCTCTCTCTCTCTCTCTTTCTCTCTCGGAGCAAGGGCTTTCGAATCGTGGCTTTCGAATTCCATCGTTGATCGATTATCGTTGTGTAAACGCGTGTAAACGCCTGCTGCCGTTCAACGTCCGACGAGTTACGTTCGCCTTCGTTGGTCTTCCGATTTTGCAGAGGCATGTGTTATCCCCGCAGAAGGTTTGTGGGTCGTCCGATTGATCCACTCCGGGAAATCGTACGTAACGTTACGATCGCCCATGAATCATAGCCGGGAGAAACACATATTCCCCGCTGGCAACCGTTCGTTTCTGAATGGTCATCAAGCGATTCCCCGAGTCCTTTGTGTCACGGGATAGCTTTGTAACAGGAATAGCTGGAAATCATTTTGCGCGTTGTGCAATAGCCGGGGCGAAGCCCGAGCTAATGTTTGGAAACTAGTCTCTTCACGTGCTTCCATGCTTTCTCTCTCTCTCTCTCTCTCTCTCTCTCTCTCTCTCTCTCTACACAGGACAATTTTTGCCGATGGCTTGCCGGTCATTCTGCAAGAATCGCAAACTCTCCGACCGTTTTCTCTCTGTGGATTTGTTGCCCCCCCAACGCTTTTACGAGAGAATTTGAAAACACACCGAGTGGACGGAACCTAGGAAGCGAAGTATCTGTCGTGACATTTTAATAAATATCGATGATCTCGTCCGTGAAAATTCTAATCGAAAGCTGCTCGAGCGATCGAGTGTTTCGAGAATTTCTGCACCCTCCGCGGAGATCGATCGATCGATCGATCTCGTAATCGAGGGAATAAAGTGGCTCGATGCAACGCGTAAACTTTCTCCCGACGTGTTGCATCGGGCCTCATTATTTCGCAGAGGGGTAGTTAGGTCCTGGTGGTCTTCGATGTGACGGGGGAGCGCATTCAGTTGCGTTGCATTTCCCTCGAAGACGAAAAGCAAAGGGCGAAAGAGAGGGGGAGAGAGAGAGAGAGAGGTGCAACGAGAGACCACGAATGCGGTATAGAACAAGGTTGTGCAGAGAAGAGGGTGGAGAGAAGGCAGTGTCCAGTTATTGACCGGCGGAAGGAGAGTGTCTCAACCGGCTGCGACCGCTCTCCCTCGCAATTCTCAAACTCCGTACTGATCCCCGGTTCGGTCAAACGAACCAACTCTTCTTCTTCTTCCAACTTTGAATCCTCTTCGAGAAATGCGTACCGAACGTGATTCTTTTTTGTTTCTTTTATTAAATTTTTGAGACGCAGCTGAATTCTAGCTGAAATGGAGCGATTCGACGACGTGTGTAATACATATATAAGAGGCGTAGTCGTAGCCGTGAAGCGACGAGAGGAGAAGAATTTTCGAGAGATAGAGAGAGAGAGAGAGAGCGAGAGTCGAAGAGACTCTCTCTCGGAAGCAGTGTGTTCCAGCCGGCAATTTCGATCGGTCTTTCATCTTTTCCAAGACGATGGCCGATCCCCAGGGTCTTCGTTCTGTTGTAAGGACATCCACTCTACTCTTTTCGGTGTGCAGGACAACAATCTCTCTCTCTTCTTTTCTTGATATCCGATCCAATAATCCGATGCCGAGACGTCGTTGAAGCGTGAAATTATGAGCATTGACACGGCACGGTGAATTCTTCTCTTGGGCATCGTATCCGCGGCGTTGATGTTGGAATGATTTTTGCGAAACTGAAACTCTGCAAAAAGATGAAACTCTCTCGCTCGTACGAGAGCCTCGTAGACCAGAGGATATCATCGTGCCACGTTTGACGAACGATCTCCTCCTGCGATTCTCACAAGCCAGGCTCTCTCTCCTCGCAGCTTGACTCTCTTTCGTTGACTCTTGAAGGTATTACGAACGTTTAACAACAGCTGATAGCGCAATTTGGGAATATAATGCAACAAACGTTAAAGATGCCTCCACTGGATATCCAACGAGAAGAATCTCATTTTATTCTCATTTTTCCGGCAGACTGTCTGTTCTTAAAACTTCCACGATCCTTCCACGTTCCCTCCAATTAAAACCATTGCCCCGGCTATTCCGCCAAAGCGTCGAAATCATTTCGCCGAGAGAGATCCACTCCACTTTCGTCGATACTTCCGTCAGCTGCTGTTCGACGTTCGACGAGCGACTGTATCTTTTCGATTCGTACGCGTAGGGGATCGTGACTTTGAAGACGAGGTTTGTACGATAGAATGGCGCGGTCGTGGTCGGTGGTAGTGGTCGAGATGAGGTAGTCGCCGGGTGAGAGGACAAAACGACGCAGGTGCCGGCGAAATGTTAGACGCGACGTGGTGGTGCAGGTCGTCGGACCTCTTCGCTCGCCTTCTCTCCACGGGGAGCTATTATACGCTCGAGTTTAATTAAACTCCGCGAGATGTCAAAGGACTCGACCATGCCGGCAAGACGGACAATGCGGACGCAGATTATTACATCCCTCGGTCGTCCTGTCCTCTTATCCTCCACGTCCACGTGCATACGTGTATACGTGTATACGTGTATACGTCTCCTCTGTCTATATCCCCCGCGCTCTTTTGTGCTCTCGATCCTCCAACCTCCGTCTTCCTCTTCCTCTTCCAAATCCACTTTCTTCACCTTCGACGTATCCATCTAATCCCCCAGCATCGCGACAAGTCGTCATTGTCCGACAACTTTACCTTTTTCGGACGAATGCAATTCACTCGTCGCTCGCTTTCCACTTAGCCTAAGTTCTTCCCTTTCCTTCCCTTGTTTTCGCTCGAAAAATTGCCAAAGAATATCGAAACGTGGTCCGAGACGTTCGAGACGGAGGTTTTAAGCAGCCGGCGCGTTTCCTCCGAGGAACAGCCTAGCCATCAATTTAGAAGGAAAGAGGATACCTACGGATCTCTCGTTCAGCCAAGAAACCGGCCAGGTATTTTAATTAGCGCAACTACGTCGTTTCATATTTGTTGAAGCCGGAGGAGCAGGCCGTTTCGCCTTTGCCTCGTTTGCCTCGTTTGCCGCGAGGTAATGAATATTAATTCGCGGCGCCGTTGCACACCCTCACCCACACCCCCTCCCACCCCCTTACATCTCCAGAAACCGACGACGCTCTGAACGCGGTGGTCTCCTTCCGAAGAACGCGAGCCAGCCGAGCTCTTCTTCCTTTCTCCTCTTCTTTTCGACCCCTTTTACCTTTCTGCTTCCTTCGTTAAAAGGCGAAATTTCAATTACTACATTGTGTCTTTTCTTCTCTCTCTCTCTCTCTCTCTCTCTCTTTTTTTCTTTTTTTTAATAAGAAATGAAAATCACTCGACGATCGATTGGCAACGATCATTCTAGATAGAAATTTGGAACTGAAATAGATGTATCATCGTAGGAAGAACGACGGTCTTTCTCACTCTCTCTCTCTCTCGCTGATCGCGAGACTCGCAGAGTTCGAGGATCCCCAAGTTCTCCGAGTTGTTGAAAAGTTTCCAACCGGCGAGAATCGCGACTCGTGCTTCGAGCGTTCGCAAACATGTACTTCTAATAGCTGCGACTAATTCAACTCGTAACATTCGAGTTCTCGTTTCTTTCAACCCTCCACCAACGAAGGGAATGAAGAACCCCTCTCTCTCTCTCTCTCTCTCCCCTCTAAATCGAAGCGCGTCGAAAAAGGAGAACAGCGAGCTAATGAAACGCGCGATTGTGGATCTATAACGAACGAACGAGTGAAAGAGAGAGAGAGAGAGAGCAAGAGAACGAAATGAAGAAAGGAAGTTTCGGTGGAAACGAAACGGGTCGGGAACGAAATCAAAGGCGACACGGGGATGGAGAGAAGAAATAGCAGTCTTACGCAAACTATGCGCTTACTCGAAAGATCGTTTCAAGGTTTACGGAAGGCGTATAATCCCGTTTATCGTGCTCGTAAATCCGGGATATACACTCCTTGGTTTTCGCCTTTCCTTCCTTCCTTCCTTCCTTCCTCTCTCTCTCTCTCTCTCTTTCTCTCTCTTTCTCTCTCTTTCTCTCTGTCCGTCTCGCTCTTTTTCTCGCCCCCCGACGAGACCCAACCCCGTTGCCTTTAATTCCTTTTCATTTTACGATCATCTTTTACGAGCTGTCTGACCGAGCGATCGCGGCTGGCTGGTCCGTAGCTTTTCGGAAACGAGCGAACCGATCTCGGAAGCACTCGCTCGAATTTCGCCAGAGTTTGTTCTCTCGCGAGCAGATTTTTCAGCAATGTCAGGGAGAAATTACAGCGAGAAACGATGAGAGAAAAAGTACGTAAAGATTCGTAAAGAGGTGGTGGTGATCGAACAAATTTATTTGCAAACCTTTTATCTAAATGCTACCTGTCGTTTTTAAACGTACTACGTGATTTAATCTCTCGCCACCGTTTTAAATCGCCCTCCCGTGTCGCCTCACGATTGAATCGTCAAGGATAAAAATTGAACGAGAGCTGGTTTTATTTTCTTTTTTCTTCCCTTTTTTTTTCTTAGGCGATCAATTTAAATCTTAAAAAAAAAAAAAAACTACGGATAAATCCGGATATTCGGAATTTCGATGCTCGCGCAAGATTGCTCGCGAATAATAATTATCCAGTGGGCGTGTAATCAAACGAAATCGACCGAGAAACGAGAGTTTCGATTTTTCACTCGCTGTTTGAGAAAATAATGCTTCAAACGTGTTCGAAGCTGTTGGAAATTGTTCTCAAATTATTCGATGCGAAGCAAACGTTTGTACGTGTCTGAGCGGGACATCTGGGGAGCCAGAGACACCCTTTGAAAAAAAATGAAAAGGGGTCAAAGAGACGCGCGCGCTCGCGTATTGGCGTGGGGAATCGGTGTGCGAAGTTTTATGGGGGTTGTACGTGAGAAAAGCGTGCAGATTCAACGACGAGCGAACGTGTCTGGCCTCGCGTCAGCAAGCTTTGCCGAGAGAGAAAATTTATTTTCCCGGTTACAGCCACAACTTATCCGGACGCCTTTACCTTTCCACGACCCTCCATTCAATTTCTGATCGTCTGCTGGATGGCGGCGACGACGACGAAACCCCGCCGTCTTTTCCCCCCCGATTAAACCGTCTCTGTGTTCTTTCTCTCTGCACGCTGCCAGCCGAAATTCCATCGAATATACTTTATACGCGCGTTGAACGAAACATCCATCGATCGGTAATTTTTGCCACTGTTTCGCTCGACTTTCACATCGCCGCCAAAATATTTCATCGCTTCAGCGCCACGTGTCGTTGTCGAAAAGTGAAAAGCCACCTGTTTTCTCCGACGATTCAAAAGGAAGAGGGGGAAAAAAAAGAAAAAAGAGGAAGATGTTTCCGAATCGGGTGTGGAATATTCGAAAGAATCAACGTAAAAATCGTCCCATAATCGTATCTCTCGGCGTACGCTTACGCGAGAATGCGGCGTCACCCTTCGTCCCTCTCTCTCTCTCTCTCTCTCTCTCTCTGTTTCTCTCTCGCTCTGCTGTACATAAACGCTCGGCGTACTTCGCGACACAAAACACACAGTCTCAGGCTCACACACGTGATTTCCGGGAAGCGTGGACTCACTGAGTTAGCGGCACAAAAGTATGGGGGGATGCTCGAACGAGGGTGTCCGTGGAACGGGGGATGAAGCAAGAGAGATACTGCCGCGGTGCAAGAAGGACACATTCCGCGATATATAGTAGTAGTAGGTACTATGAACGTACGAGGTGCGCGCGAGCGACGAGGACAGCCTCGTGAAAAGCATGGAAGGTTGAACGGAGAGGAGGAGATCGAACGGGCAGAGCCGCGTGGAGCTCGAGAGAGAGAGAGAGGCAGAGAAGAGTAGGAGGAGGAGGAGGAGGAGGAAGAGGGTAGTTGTGTGTCGAGGGCTTACGATCCCCCTTCGCGTCCGTCCTTGGCGTGGATGGGGGTTGGCAGGAGCGGAGGGTGGCGAAACTATGCGAAGAATGTGCAATTAGTGAACAGAGCACGAGGCGCGGGTTTTGGGGGACGGGGATGGTCCCGGAAAGGGAGCGAGCAAGGGGTTCTGGTATGGTGTGCCATGACGCTGGATCCTCCTAGCTTTACTACCACTTCTCTAGAGAGAATACACACGCTCTTTGCGTGTATACGTGTGTGTGTGTGTGTGTGTGTGTGCACGCGCGTGGATGGCAGTGTATACATGTAGTGATATAGCGGGAAGAGAGAGAGAGAGAGAGAGCGGATGGTGTGGTAGTGTGATGGTGTAGCATAGCAGCGAAGAAAATGGAAAGAAAGGAAGATGGATGGAATGGCGGGCAGGGATGATAAGAAGAAGAGAGGACTGGCTGTGTAGAGAGCTGGCGGTGGTGTAGGGGAGAAGAAGGGGGTTTTGCAATGGGGGTTTGAAGAACGGGGTGGGGGTCACCGTGTCAAGATGCGAGAGGATCCTCCTTCTGGCGCAAGGACACTTATCGACTTCTATCTTCTCCTCTCGCCACCCCTCGTCGACGAAAAGACGACGAGTATACACGCCCATCAAACAGGGTGGAGGAGGACGAGAAGGACGAGAATGCTGCAGCTTTTCGTGTATCAAACGCTCTCGAAGCGTCTTTGTGTTGGTGGCACGGTATTTCTTGCTGAATGGTCTTACCGGATCAGCTGCTTGACGACTCACTCGCCCTCGTGTCCGAATACTTTGTTTTGCCGCCGATTTTTATCGCCCGTCGTCGTCGTCGTCGTCGTCGTCCTGTCTTGCAGGACATCGATCGCGCCGTTAAAAAAATGCGAAATTTCGAGTTTCTTTTCTTTCTTTCGTCATTCTTCGTCGACAGGTTTACTTCTATCGACGCGTTATCGATCGTTTCTCGTCTATCGTCTATCATCTATCATCTTCAAGGAAGAGACGTCCTCTCGAGGTTCCTTTCCACTTGTTTCGCGGTGTATCGCGCGCAGAAAAATCATCGAGTCGGGTCGGGATGGCCGAAAGGAAACAGAGACGCGAGGGGCCGTGTTGTTTGAAGTGTCCTAAAGGGGAGAGACGCAGCGGCGGGCGCAGTGTGAAAGGAGCTTAAAGGCCGTAAAGGTTTTCGAGTATCCCCTTCGACTCGATCGGTTTGCTCGACGATTACTAATTGACTAAACGAGCTTAAACGCACTTGGCCGGGTTGGAGGAGCGCCGGGCATAGAACCACTGTTTGCGGAGCATCGATTAACGACGGTACTCGGCGGTGAAGTCCGGAATAGCCCGGAGGACCATTGCAACGCCGAGATCCTCGACATGTCAAAAGCGAATCCCTTCCGTCAACGGAAGGCCTCCCGAGCACCCGGAAGATCGCCGATCCGTGTGCCTTTAACCAGCGGCCAACACACCGTACTACACTATGCACTTGGCGGTTCTCTACGAGAGGCAACTGAAGGCTAATTGAAAGTGGATTGCCAAGAATGCCTCGCTGCGAGCCCTATCTACTAATTAATTATCTCTTTAAGCACATCCTCGACCTACTTATTACTTCGTCAAACTAATTACCGTTCGAGCGTTAATGTTTTGCCTGGCCGACGGTTTCCCTCGTTCGGACGTTCACGAAGAAACGTCCTCCCACACATTTTTCCGATAATTTTCGATCGTTTGATCGCGTTCGAAAAAGACTTTCTTTTCTTTTTCCTCGTACGACCAACTGTCGTATCACTCTCTGTTGAATGTCACGCGAACAACATTTTTGACAAATATCTGCTGTAAAGCCTGTTGGGTTAGGTTCTTTTCGCGTGCAATTTTTGATGTCCTCGTCAATAGTCCTCGTCAAAAAAATTTAGCACGCCAATTCTTCGTCGCATTCGTCAGATAATTTTCTACGAGCTTGCACGCGTTTTGCCCTCCCCCCCTTTCGGAAATGTTTCTCCCCAATTTTCCCAATTTTGAAATCGTGCATTCCCTTTTTCCAAGACAAGCTTGAACTTCGTCGGATTTGCAATTTAAGATAAAACTGGTTACGTTTTAAGATACACGTATGCGTCAAGGGAAAAAAAGAACTTTTAGCTAACCCGATATTTTCTCGTCTTGGTTGTTCGCTGGTCCAGTGCCGCCGTCTATTTTTTCCGATTTGTCGCCCCGTTATCAGAGGATCTACGTAGGAGGATCCGTTCCACCTCTTTTCCTCTTTCGAAAGACGCGGTTTCTCGGCGATCGTCGGCGCTGAAACCTAATGCGCTTAACATCGCGGCCGTAGCAAGACGCCGTGGCGCGCGTTGGTGCCGAACAGATGGAGGACGAGAACAGAATCCCGTTTCTCGTTCTTCCACCCGCTCTTTCTGTCCGCCCCGTCTTCCTGCAGCCGCGTCTCTTCTCTCTCCGCTCCACGGAGTTAACAGAGAGTCAACTCTGCAGAGAGTCTCGCCTATCGGCTTCCAACGCGAAGCAACGTCTCTGTGTTTCGCTGAGAAAGGGCATCACGAATTTCCAGTGAAAATGGACCTTTGGATGAATTGGATGAATCAGTCAGATGAATTCGTAACCAGAGGGGACGATTACACTCTACCAACTACCGTACGATGCAAGATCGCACCAGCCTAATTGCTCTGTTCAACGAATAAATAATTAAAATTGAAAGATTGAATTCTGGCCATCGGCCAAGAAATAGAAAAAATGGCCACACGTTTCGGGGGTGTGTTTACGAACAGGGTGCGTACGCAAACGAACCTTCTCGCAATAAATTGTACTTTGCACGGGGGGGGCAACGATAGGGTGACCAGAGAGAGAGAGAGAGAGAGAGAGATGGCCGCTCTCTTCGTGCTCGTTACTTCGAATTCGCGATCATAATGGCCCTTCTTGTTAAATTGAGCATCAGCCAAGTGATTTACGTTGATTGCTCGTCGCGTCTCTCCTCTCCTCTTTGTCTATCTTTCTACCCCCATATTTTCTCTCTCTCTCTCTCTCTCTCTCTCTCTCGTTCCTCCGTCGTAACTTTCGTAGACGGTGTATCGAGCGTGAATCTTGTCGATCCTCGCCTACATCATACGATGCTCGTCAATCTTCGGTCGGATCGTTGCTCCGAAGAGTTCCTTCGGAAGAGTATACAGTGTAATAGTGCAATAATAATTTTATTAGAACAGTTTAGACAGAGATGTGATTTTCCTTTGCATCCATGCACAGAATGTTGTTGAACTTTCTCTAGTCACGTTTCTGCTAACATTTTTTGCCCAGCAGTGTCGTGCTTTTTTTTCTTCGCAACAATTTTTTACAAAATTTTCCGACTTGGAATGCTGGATGTAGTCATACTGTTACCGTTTTTCCGCTTACCGCGGAAACTGCGTGTCGAAACGGAGGAAAGACAAACTTGACGTGTTAAGTGGAAGAACACGTCTGCAAAGCCGCAGACTCGATCTGCCAATTTTTATGGAAACTAAAATTGATTTGTCGTAACGAAGGTCTCTCGAAATGTAAATTCTTCGCGATTTTTACAGATTTCTAGATTTCGCGTTTCATATTCAGGATCGATCTTTCATTCAATCGCAAATCGACGACGGAACGAAATAAATTTCTCGGAAATTTCTCCAGGGAAATAGCCTGTTTTTTACTACGCTCTTTTTATCGGATTTCAACGCACCTTTGGACGTCAAGCTTTTTTATGGCAGTGCAGTATTTTTCAACCGACAACGTCGTTGCCCCGATTTCTCTGGGAATATACGATTTTACTTATTTATTTCTCTTGTATCGCACTACAACTCCGGAATTGATTTTGCAAATATACTTTGTTCTACACCAACAAACAGCTCGAACAATTCTCAGGCAAGCGTCGTTCAACGCTGAGGCGCCACCAAAGTGATCAAAATGATCGATTTATGATTCTGATGATCGCGCAGAAATTTTACGCATGTCTTGAACAGTGTGTCTTCAGAGATTCGAGTGATTTTCAGCGAAACACGTGAACGAAAGCTTACGTGTTATACATTTTTCTTTCCTGTTTCTTGCGCTTTAATTTCGCTTTGCTAGAAATCTTATACATCTTGGTCGCGTTAAACGTAAAATCTACTCGTAATAGGATCTCGTAGAACACCGTTTCTCGTTTAATCAATACTTTCAGGCGACAAGCATAGATCGAGTCTTCTTTTATTTGGACTTGGGCCAATTCCTAATCTACACTGTGATCATTGTAAAACGCTGTTACGTTTGACGCTAAATGCTGCCGATAAATAAAGCATAAAAATTTCCATCAGAGGCGTTAAAGATTCTGAAAGACACAGAAAATCTTTATAATACACGATACACAGGGTACACAAGCTTTGATTTATGTATTTCACAAAGAGTCTCATAAAAATACTCTGTTTTTTATCTATAAAAATTATCAACAGTCCTACAAGGATATCTCGTTCGGGGCATTTCTAATTGTTAAAATTATTTGTACGAACGACGATCCACACAAATTATTCTATTCAGTTGTGTTTGAATAACGGCTCACCCGTTTTCTCATGCTAGCAAAAACGTCTTAACGTCTGTCGCACTCTCTGTCGTGTCTGTTGTGTTTAGGAAAACTCTGTCTAGAAATGGTCGACATTATTGACATTATCCGATCGATGTTTAATTTCATCGCTTCTGGAGGCGATTACGTCGAGAGCAATCAAATTGCTCGAAGCTTCAAGGTGATTGGCTAGCACTCGGCCGTCACATTTGTATAAAGTAGGCTCGCCGTTAGCGCAGATACAGTGCGTTATCAAGAATCGAGAGTACAATACAGTTTCGTGCGATCCGCGTCCGATCCACGCGAATCAATTAACGTAAAGTAAGCGTGATCGTCAGTCAGTGACAATCGCTTGCAAATCAGTCGATACGACGATCAAGTACAAAGGATTAGAATTATACAGTCGCGATCTTCGATCTTTTGTCGGAAGACCAACGTACCAACTCGCTGTACTTCACTACGCGATCGCTATCCTCGTCGAATATAAGTCGAGCCGCAACAACAACATTGCACACTGGTGCAATTAAAGTAGAAAATTAATTGGAATTAAATCTCATTCTCACGTTGAAAGCGTAAGGTGAATCGGCTCGTCAAACTTGCGTTCGCGTAATCAACGTTTTAATTTAATTTATCCGATCCGCGAGATATGGCAAAGCTGTGCTACTTCGAGGAAAAGGCGGACGAAGGTTGGCGGGGGGCGAGGTTCTTTGTAACGTGGCCTCGCGGCTCAGGCTAACGCGGATCGCCAATTCGGCGCGGGGCAAGCAACCCCCGTTGTAGCTCGAAGAATGTTCGGCCTTCAAAAACAGAGAAGGAACGCGACGTTCACGGAGAGCGGCGCGTGGTTCATAGCGGGCCATTTAACGGTCTTTGCGAAATTGAGTCATCACGCGGTTCGCCTGGAATCTCGAATATTTTCCTCCCGATGCTGCTTCAGAGTTCTCCGTAACCTTGTTCCCCCGCCTGTTTCCCCTTTCGCCGTGCCCACCCTCTCCCTCTTACGATGTCTCCGCTTTCTCTTCCTCCGAGCCGGAGCAACTACACCGTGCTCCACCACGCTGCGGATCTCCAGGGAACCTCTTCGAGTTCCCGATGCTCTTCCTCGGCCAACATATCATCACCAACGAAACGGAAGAATCAACCGCCTTTGTAACGCCTCGTTCGTACGAAAAAAATTTTCATCGCCCGGGGCGCGGCGGATGAAATATTCCGATTTACTCTAAACTAAACTAAACTAAACTAAACTAAACTAAACTAAACTAAACGCAGCTCTCTCCTCCTCCTCCTCTTCTTCTTCTTCTTCTTCTTCTTCTTCTTCTTCTTCTTCTTCTTCTTCTTCTTCTTCCTCTTCTTCTTCTTTTTATTCTTGTCTCGTGTTTCACGCAACGTACCCACGCGGTGGTTCATACGCGGTCGCGAAAATAAAACGCGAAACTGCTCGGCACGTGAACTTCGAAACTTTTCATCGGTTTTCAGTGGAAATTCCTACGTGTTTGTTTTCGCGACCCCGTGTAATATTTTTTTTCGGGCATTGTCAAAAGACAAACACAAACACCGACTGCGCGTCTACGTCTCTGATAAAAGTTCTTCGAACGGACATTTTCTACTTTTTTGTCGAGAAGACAGCAGTTTGCGCCGAAAAGCCAAACTTTTCTTCGTCCTCGATTGAGCAGTGGCTGCTCGAACTCCAATTTAAAAAAAAACAATCGATAATAATTTCCTGCCGAGAGGAAAATTTCTCTCAACCTACGCGGAACTCGGAATCGGTCGAACAACCGTCGACAGTGAACTCTTTCGAGCAACTGTACGTAGCAACGAGACCGAAGAAGGTGGCGCGATTCTGGTTATTACACGGCAAACGTTATTTCAATTACGACACGTTCGATGTCGTCTGGCGCCGGTTTTACAGGCGCGGCCCGTGAAGAGTGAAATCTAAGCATAGAATGCCACTTACTCGATTCAGTCTGGCTGGATCGATCAATTCGTCGTCCCTTCGCCTCTTCACGATCGTATATCCCGCTCGTCATTTCCCTCTGGATTGTGTCCCGTCGAGATTACATCGAGATTACACAAATGGCCGATCCGAGCTTCGTTTCCGACGCTGCGTGAAAGTTTGCGAAACGTTCCTCGATTCGCGGTTCGCTCCCGTACGCGTTGAAATCTCCTGAAGAGGGAAAATCGCGTGGAGATCTACAACAAGATGGAAGATCGTGAAATAGACAGCTCGAGCACGATGAATCCGTGAAGGGGCGGGAAAAAAAAAAAAAAAAGAACAGGGAAACGCACGTGAACGCGAATCAATTCGAGCGCGGGGTGCATTCAGTTTTTGAGGGGACTGATAAAAAAACGCGAAGGACAATGATCGGACGTTCCATTTGCGCGTTCGGTCTTTTTTTTCCCCCTGTTTCTCTCTTTTCCTCTCACTTTTGCATTGAATCGTGCCAGATCGCAAATAATTTCATCCTTTTCTCTTCGTTTTTCTTTTGTTCGATCTCTCTCTCTCTCTCTCTCTCTCTGTTTCTCGTAATGGAAATCGGCCGATCAAATAGAACACGGACGCTCTTTTGCATCCTCTCGAAATATATACGGCGATGTTATCGCTGTTTATCGAACTGTGTTGAAATTGACAAAAAAAAAAAAAAGAACAGAGGAATTTGCGATCCCGTTTCGCGAATTTTCGATTAAATAATTTCAGCCTCGCGCTGTGATGTCTTTTTATTTCGACGACTCCTATTGGTTTACGATATTATATAGTACTGGGAAAGAAATCGTAATTTCCCAAAACGAAAAGAACAGGATCCTTTGCCACGGAGAGCATTTCCTCGAGAAGTTAGGCAAGGAAACTTACCTGTTGAATATGAAAATCATCCCCCTCGTTCGCACTAAAGTCACAAAATCAGATTCATACGTTCCGAGCGAGATCGTCGCCGTGCCGTAAAATAATTTTTCCCCCAGTTCTCGAAGAAGCGCTCGAGATCGAGATCTACACCGGAATCTGTAGTTTATTTACGCTCGATCGATCTGCTTCTCGTCGAGAGTAAAGAAGATTGCAATAGGATTTCGACGCTGGAATGGAATTCCCACAAGAGCGTACGACGACCGGCTGGTGATCGCGCAGGGGTGTTTTACTAACTTTGCTTAAATATTTCAATATTTGTTTTCCACTCGCGTTTCGTATGCAGACATTAACACGCGAAGCGTTACGAAAATGAACAGTCAGATCCTTGAAACGGTGCAGGCTATTTGCAGTCGTCGTGTTTTACGCGTAAACTCGCATTTCCATCTGGTCTTTGAATGCAGAGCTAAGCTTCTGATGCTCGATCAATCGAAAAATGCCTGCAATCATATGGACTAAAGATGAGTCGACGAGTGAATTACTTTCGCGATTTGAGTACGCAAATAACTTCTTCTCGTGGCAAACTTCGAATCAAATCAGAATCAGAATCGAGCCTTTTAATTGTCTAACCAATTGTATCTTTTTTCTTTTCTTTGGTGTTTTGCAGGTCGAAACGAGCTGATTGCTCGCTACATCAAACTGAGAACAGGCAAGACGAGAACGCGAAAGCAGGTCTCTTCGCACATACAGGTGCTTGCTAGGCGAAAACTTCGCGAGATCCAAGCGAAGCTCAAAGTGGTGAGTGTCCGAATACCTCTCCGCTACCGTGTGCCTTTTCGCAGCTGAGAACTGTTTTCAGTTTCGTTCTTCTTTCATTTTTTCATTTTTACGTATGTAATATATATATATATATATTTTTACGTATGTAATATATATATATATATAAAATTTATAGCTGCGTACAGGGAAGAAAGATTCGACCGTCGCTTGCGAGAGAAAATAACACCAAGTTTCATCATTTCTTATTATTTGAAAAGCGATTATCGCTCGCTGCGACGTTCGAAACGATTTTATTTAACGGTTCGCACACACCATTTCTCACAAGTGTTCCGACACACGCGGAAGTGTAAATTTAAACAACAATTTCGCGAGATCAACAAATGTCAATGATCTAGATTATTTGTTGAAATATTTACAAACGTTAAACAGCCGATTTGTAGATTTCGTATTTCGAGGGAGGGAAACCCCTCTCTCGGCTGCAGCGCATCAGAAAAATCTGCAAAAATAAACTTGTCATACTCCGTTTCTGCGATTTCCGTATCGAGTTTTCGAAAAAAAAAACATCGCAACTACTCGCGTAAAATTCGATATATTCAATATTTTACGTCAATTGATTCGCGCGCGCGTACGCGTGTATGTCTCTCTCTCTCTCTCTCTCTCTCATGCATACTTTTTTCTCCCTTCTCGCTCGCATATTTTTCTTTTTTTTTCTTTTTTTTTTTTTTTTACTTTTTGATTTGCACCCGCGAACGATTCGCGTTGCGCCGGAATTAATTGTCAATAGAAAATTCGTTCTCGATCACGGGAGAGAGACGCGCAGGGAGGTTTGTAGCGGAATAAATCACGCGTAAAAATGAACCCCGGGCCCGTTTAATCAACAGCTGAATTATTAAAGCGATTTGGGAACAATTGCGCGGCTGTTAATAAATCACAGCACGCTGCGTTCGCCACTTCCATTCGGCGATGAGGAGGTCCGATATAAACCAGAGAGAGACAGAGACAGAGAGAGAGAGAGAGAGAGAATGGTGCGACGTGGCATTGTTTGTACAGGGAACAGTCAATAGTGAACGCACGAATATAAAAAGGAGACAAAACGAACGTGTAAATTAAGCAATTCGAGCATGTTTTACGCAGTTAATCAGCGCTAACGTATAGAGGCGCGCGTCGCTGGAGCGCGAGTTTATTTTCTGTTTCGACGTGTGTCTGCCGCGAGCTCGCGGGGAGGAAAAAAGCCCCCAGTTAATTTCAGCTGAAAAGAGTTCGTCTGCATTTGCCTGATTTTACAATCGATTTTACAATCAATTTTCGTTTCGTTTCCCCGTCGATCACGGAGAAATTATGATCTTTCTCTCTCTCTCTCTCTCTCTCTCTCTCGCGGTGTCCATTCGCGAAAAATAATCGATGCTTTTACCGATTCTTTTCTCGTTTTTACTCTCTCATCGATCGTCGTGTAGTTTCAAGGCAAACGCAATCATTCCGATCGTAACGAGTGCGACACCACGTTGATGACAACGCAAACCGAGTTGCGAACTCAGTAGAAAAATCTGAGGAAAAAAAAAGCAAAAAAAAGAAGCGCGATACGTTTGAAGGTTGGGAAACGTTTGAAACGTTGGTCGGAATTGCAGAGCCGGACTGCATCTGCTACTGCAGTGGCCGCATACCGCGAGCATTATTCAGAGAAGCACCCGCGGTAGCAGGACACACACACAGACCCGCTGTGTGTGTGTGTGTGTGTGTGTGTGTGTGTGTGTGTGTGTGTGTGTGTGTGTGTGTGTGTGACGTAATTTTCTGGTTTCAGCGTTTCGCGCGGGGCGTGAAACACAGGCAGGCAAGCAGAGCTACCCCCGCGAGACCGATTTATTCCGCGAGAAAAGAATTTTTAGGCACGCCGCGCGCGTTGCGTGTTTACGTTTCCTGTGGTCCACGCGCCTTATTTAATTTTCTACACGGCCGGCCATTAAAGGCCCATTCGCGGCGAACCAAGGCCGTATTTTCTCTCTTTCTCTCCCAAAAATTCGCCGCCGCCCTCTTATCAGAATTCTCCAAATTGCCGTAGAACGCCGGCTCTCCAAACTCCCAGGCCATCATATTCCAGGATAATTAGAGAGTTCCTACGATTAAACGAACACTGCCTGGCAATTGCCAAGCGAATCGGGTTAACACGAGCGTCTAGAACGAACGTCAGGATCGTAAGCGTATGCGAGAAAGAGAGAGAGAGAGAGAGAGAGAGAGAGACAGTGTCTGTGACAATAATAATTTAACAACCGTTTAAAAAACTAAAAAGTCCGAGATTTCTATCGCGAAACAATCCGAGTTTCACGCTCGACGGAAGAGCCGATTAATCGCGAATGACCGGATTCTCTTTTTCTTTTTTTCTTTCTTTTCTTCCTTTCTTTTGGAATGTGAACATTCTTTGGAGAGCCAAGCTGCTGCACCCGGAATAATTCTGCGTCGAGCATTATAGTGTAATTGATTGTTGCGGTGTAAACGCGCAACTCTCTTTCTCTCTCTCTCTCTCTCTCTCTCCCTCGTACTCTCTCTATATCTTTCTCTCTTTCTGCCTGCCCTCCCGATAACTGACGATACACCCAAAAACGGGCGAACGGCATTTCAGAATGTCGATAAACATGTCCAGCCCGTTACCCGGCCAATCCTGCATTCCTCGCGTGTATTTGCGCGATGAAGGGCTGCTCGCGGAGACAGGGACAGAGCGATTGTACCGTGACAGACAGAGAAAACGAGCGAAAATTGAAAAAAGAAAGAGGGCGAACGAAAAAAAAAAAGGAGAGAAAAAAGGAAAAAAAGAGAAGATGGAAAATGAAACGGAAAAAAACGAGGTGGAAGGGAAAAAAATAACACGAGGGCAACAGCCACCCTCTCAATTAACCGAATTGATTTTCTACTGCAGATTCGTCGGTGAACAACGGGTCCCGCGGAATGAAATGGATTTTTCGCGTGCAATACGCGCCCGATTTCGCGATAATAATATTTTTTTCCCTTTCTGTCTGTCTTTATCTCTCTGCCTGCGTTCGTTTTTTTCCACCTTTTCTCTCTCTCCCTCCCTTTCTCTCCCGTTTTTTTTATTAAATTCGAAAATTCGCTCGTCCGCATTCTTCCCGAATAAATCACGCCACGTGGGGAAAATGGAAGCAACCTCGTCCCGATTTTTGCTCGTGGAAATATCGCCCGTAGTTTTCTATTTACGCTGGATTTAGTGCGCGATTTTTTTTTTTCGTATATACTTGCGAGTATGACACGCGATCCCGTCGACGAATACACACGCGTTTATTGAACAAATAAAAGAGAGTGGCTTTCGGGCTCACAGCGACGTGCAGTAATAAATAAAGAAACACTTTGCTAAAAGTAAAGCATATTCGACTAATCGCATCGTGCAGAATAATCGGTCCAGTTTTCGCGTGGTAATTTTTACACTTTCGTGCGGTAATTACAAATCTCGCACGAACAGTTCGATCGCATGGACAGGGCAGAAAAACGCGCGATGCAAGCGGACGAGTGATCGATCGGGCATGAATTTTTTTTTTTTTCTTTCGAGTAGCGAGCACGTTCTCTGTTACTCGTAAAAATCAATCCATCAAACCTCGACCGTCGATCGAATAACTAAACCGAGCGATGAAAAGGAGTGACGATTGGATTCCAACCGATCCAAAAGCTGATTCCGCAGAAATTGCTGCTCTCCCTCGTTGTACGTAAAAAGAAAAGAGAGAGGCAGAGAGAGAGAGAGAGAACACAGAGAGGCAAAAGTTGACAATTTTTGGGAGCGCGCAGGTTGACCAAAGAGAAAGGGCGCTTTATCGACGCGCATTGTTACGCAGCACGCTTCATTTCGAATGGGCCGGAGCTTGTAATGGCTCTTCCATTACGGATTTATGAACGAAATTGAAAAGGCCTGTACCGCGCGCGCCGGGGGAGCAGGTGAGGGGCGAGAAGGGGGGAGGCGGGGGAGAAAAGCGGGGAAGGGAGGAGGATCCGTGGAAGGGTTGGTTGGTACACGCCAATTTCCCGGATATCACGGGAATCGAAGCTCTCGCGTTTGCTTCGTCAGCAATTTTCGACAGCGCGTTGGGGGTGGCGCTGATTAAAACGACGGCTTTCCGATAAAAGCGCAAAATTCCCGCGAATTTCGCGACCCAAAACCAGCCTTGTTTCTGCAATCAACTGCATTGCCGTTTCACTCGATAGCGATCGATGACATCAACCGCGGCTCGGGTCGGGCTTGAAACAGCGACAGAACCGACCGAGGGTGAACCGAGGGAGCCGCGGAGGGGGGGGGGGGTTGAAGGGGTTGGAAATTCAGCGGCGGCGAACGAAATTATGCAGGCAACCAGGAGAAATCGTTCGCCGATTTAATTTTACATCGGCCGGTTGATCCGCGCGGATACACACCAGCGGCCAATCAACGAATTGATGAATTTCTTCTCCGATTTCCTTCGGGTTTGAATCTTTGAACGGAGGGTGTTCCTTCGCGCGTTAATAATTACACAGTTGCCGGTGTTGTTCGTTATATTGGAATGGCCAGCGCGAGATTCGATTTGTAGGTGCGAGTTTTGGCAAATTGGAGAAGATTTGGCAAAGCTCGCAATATATTTGTGTGTGTGTGTGTGTGAAAAGCAACGAATATGTGTATACGTATATCTGGATACTCCAGATATAAACTATTGCAAGTCAAACAAGAACCAACCATGGTACAATCGAGATTTCGCGGACAAGTGCAGAACGCGTTGTAATCGGTTTGACGATTTGTTAGGATCATGCCGCCAAGGAGAAGGCGCTGCAGACTATGTCGAGCATGTCGAGCGCCCAGATAGTATCAGCTGGGAGTGCGATACACAACAAGATGCCCCCCGCCCTCGTGGGGCCCCTTGCCCTTCATGCTTCCACCCCTGTCTCCTATCCCGGAGCGGTAAGTCCCGATCACGGAGCGAAACCCCTTGGAACGAATTTTTTTTTCCTCTCTCTCTGTTTTATTAAGCAGTCTATTTTTTTTTTCTATTTATCACGAAACTATGGGGAAAGGGGGAGGAAGGGGGGAAAAGCACACGCCAAAGAGGAAAAAATTCGGGGAAAAATGGAGCCACACGAGCTTTGGGGTGAGACGACGAGACACGCTTGCTTGACACGATACGTAAAGAGAGAAAGATTCGAGCAAAAGTCACTGGAGTTTCTCATTATCGTTTCATGTCGTCGCTGAACTACGGATATTTATGCAAATTGATTTGTTTACATTGCTACAACAAGGATCGTATCATTGCAATCTTCCGTAAATGCATAAACGCGTCCGAAATGCGAAACGAAATGTCTTTTCACGCGTCACGTCACGTCACGTGCCTTGTTGCATCTTGAAATGTTTCCAAACGCATAAACGCATAAACATCCGTCGCAATGCAATTCGATCGCGCTTGCGATCGTTGGATCGCAATCGTAATTTTGTAAGGTGGAGATTTAATGTGAAAAAGAGGTGGAACGAAAGAATTCGATCGAAGAATAAAACGTGCATTCTTGATCAACGACGCATCGCGATCTCTCCGTCATCTCTCGTCCCTTCGTAATCACCTTTCATTTTTCGTTGGACGAACGATCGATGTCTCGTCGTCTTGAGGATGTGCAACACTCTGACTGCTATCGCGCACACTGTCGGTTTGGCTTCTTCTTTTGACGTTCGTATATCTGTTTTCTTTTCATTCTAACCGCTTCACCCCATAACCGTTTCTAACCCGCTTGCAAGAGGCCGATCACACTCGTGTGATTTTGTTTAAAACTTCAAACCTGTGACGCTTTGGCGAACTGTTGAATCTCGTGAATAACACGCGCACGAGGCAAAGGAAAGTTGCGCACCACTTTCTTTTTTCAGATATTTCTATTTTCTCATTGATCATTCGATCAATCGTCACGAATTTGTTGTCTCGTTGTAAAATAATTCTTATTCGTTAACAAACAGAAATATCTTTGCTTCTTTCACACACGTTGCAACTCACTTGTCGTTTCTCAATTTTCACTGTTGCACAAGCCACGCAATCGCAATTTCTCATCCAGTCAGCTTTTCTTCTTTCCCATCTTCTTCTCATTCGCGCGTCGCAGCTTACCTATCGGAAAAAAAGATAGTCGATGAAAGAGAATAATATTCACGCGAGTTTGCGATCAGGATCTCCACCTTTGACTACTTTTCTTATTTTTCATTCTACTGTTTTTTTCTTTTTATCTCTCTTTCTCTCTCTCTCTCTCTCTCTCTCTCTCTCAATCACGGAAGCTTACGCGAGAAAAAAAAAACTAACCATCCTCATAAAAAACGAAACCCCCTTGCTCTCTGCTGCTACGCCCCTGGGGGCCCTTGTTGTGTATTGTTCAATTTGTACGTCGCTCTATCTTTTTTACATATGTATATCACCTGGACATATATACACATACATGTACGGGGTTTGCATATTGTGTACGGAATTTTTGGACATTAATTACACGTTGTGAGGCGTCGTTGTGGCTTACCAAACTGCTGTCTTTCTCTCTTCACGTAATACGACTACTATTTTTACTTTTCCTTTGCTCTTGTGTTCCTTGTTCGTTTTTCTTTTATATATATATATATATATATATGTATATATATATATATATATGTATATATGTATATATGTATATATGTATATATGTATGTATGTATGTATGTATGTATATATTTTTTTGTGTTTTTAAAATTTTTTAATATTTTGTGTACGTAACATTACGTGTCATCAAGCCTTTTTTGGTTAATTTCTCTGTGCTCTCTGTCCCTGTCACGATCGTTCCTCACCCGAGGGCTCGATGGCTCACGGAGAAAAATGAAATCTCTTTCTGCTACAGCTGCTACGAAAAGTATTTGCATATTACTCGTGCGCAATTTTATAGTTACGAGAGTCGTTTCCAGTTTCACAAACTGCAAACAAACATTCCGTTGAAAAATGAAAAGGAGACGTGTAAGAAACCCGTCGTGAACAATAGTATATAATTTTCGTAATAATTTCGTAATTCTCAGTTGAGGAGAAAAGAAAGGCTTAAAAAAGTGAAGATGAAACTAACAGTAGATATGCAAATGCTGTAGCCGTTGTAACTGTTGTATAATTTAAGCTTAAATGGCGAATCGCTTGGCGATTACGTTACGAAAGGGGGAAAAAATAAGACAGACGTCAACTTTCCAGCAATTCTGGCAGCCGGGTCTGCAGCCAGGAACGTCACAGGATGTCAAACCGTTTTCGCAACCAGCGTATACTGGAAAACCAGCGACAGCGGTTTCAAGCGGTGACATGGTCCAGGCTCAACCACCCCCGCCCTGGGAGGGACGTGCCATCGCAACCCACAAGCTTAGGCTTGTCGAGTTCTCGGCCTACATGGAACAACAGAGAGACCAGGATATTGTAAGTAGTACTGTAGCAGAAGCGCCGTTACGATAAAATATCCGCGGATATTCAAGCTCAACTGTGTCGAAACGAATGATGATAATTTGCTTTCGCGTGGAAACAATTGTAGATTATATAAGAATACAACATCTGAAAGAATATTGATACGCAAAAATTGTATTTATTCCTAATCTAATTTCTGTTGATCTGTTTGCAACGGAACCAACATGCTCCGTTGAAACACACAGTATGAAACACGATATAAAGAGAAACGCTTGTACCGTTTAACCAAAGTTAGAGCTTTGGTTAACGAGAGAGCCTTCTTCCATCGAAGTGCCAACTATAAAAAGCTCCGGCTCGTATTTAAACCGAGGAGAAGAAACTAAATTATCCCTGTTGAATTAATGGTTGCAGCAATCCAGGGATAGGTGATATCGACCGGAAGTCGCAAACATCCGGACAAACGTTCGAATTGGTTTTTTTCGTTCTCTTTCTTTGCAGTACCACAAGCACTTGTTCGTCCACATAGGAGGATCGGCGACCTACGCGGATCCGTTGCTAGAGGCTGTTGATGTCAGGCAAATATACGACAAATTCCCAGAGAAAAAGGGCGGCCTGAAGGAACTTTACGACAAGGGACCACAGGCGGCCTTCTTCCTCGTTAAATTCTGGGCTGATCTCAATACGAACATTCAGGATGAGGCTGGAGCCTTCTACGGTGTAACAAGCCAGTATGTAATGAAACTCGATTAATTATCGGATCTGCTTTAAAACGGATCAAGACCCGATAATTTGCGCGATGATTTACCAATCGAAGATCCTTTGAGTTTTCTCTCGTTGAGTTATGTGCGTCAACAAAGAAAAGAGGAAAAAGATTCTTTAATATTAATTACTATATAAATCAATCGGTATGATGACTTTCACACTGACGAGACTGTTTCTTTTTTTTTGTTTCTTTCTTTCTTTCTTTCTTTCTTTCTTTCTTTCTTTCTTTCTTTCTTTCTTTTTCTCTTTTACAGGTACGAGAGCAACGAGAACATGACGATAACGTGTTCGACCAAAGTTTGCTCTTTCGGGAAACAGGTGGTGGAAAAAGTGGAGACGGAATACGCTAGGTTCGAGAATGGCAGGTTCGTCTACCGTATTAGCCGTTCACCTATGTGCGAATATATGATCAACTTTATACATAAATTGAAGCACCTGCCGGAAAAGTACATGATGAACAGCGTTCTCGAGAATTTCACCATTCTCCAGGTACAATACGACGTACAATTTCGTATGGAAAGTTTTTCAAAAGCCGACAATTTCAATAATTAGTTGTTTTTTCTATGCATGAAGTGCTAGGATGCAGCAAACTACCATCAAAATACCTAGATAAAACGACTACTTAATATTTTTTCATTTCAAACGACAGGTTGTAACGAACAGGGATACGCAGGAAACGTTATTGTGCACAGCGTACGTGTTTGAAGTGTCGACGTCCGAGCACGGTGCACAGCATCACATATACAGATTGATCAAGGATTAGCCTGTTTGAACCTGCTCGTCATGCAGCCATCCACCCCCATCAGTGCCTACCATCACATAAAAAAAAAAAAAAAAATCATCCATACGCGCATATACACGATTACACAGAAAAATGTTAACCCTTTGAAGCGTCGTTAAATTTATTTTATACAATTGTTTCTTTTATCTCATTCTGCATTCACTTTCTCATCCGTTATTCATGTATCGAACGAATATTAAATCCAATTTTTATTAATTTACGTATGAAAATTGTAAATAATATCTAGAATTATTCCTAATATTTTTAGATAATTCTCGTAAAGATTTTTTTAAAATCCTTCTATTTTTAAATAATTCTTATAAATATTTAAAAAAAAAAAATGTATGCTTCGGGGGGTTAAGCGTGAATACATGAATACTGTAAACACGCTTTTACGACACACGGATACATGAGTACGTACTATACATATATTTCGCGTCTATGTGTAACTAAGAGTTTCTATCGAAAATGTTCTGTTATTAGATGAGAGGAAAAAGAATATAAGAATAGAATCATGCGTTTATTCGAATCATACGTTTATTTTTACAAGTAGAAAGTAGATCGGGCAATTGTTGTATAAATGTATTTTTATTTGCAAATTTACGATCTTTTAATCGAATCGTGTAATTTTTAATTCTAATGGTTGTTTCTTTCAGTATTTCCGAACATTTTCTATAAAACTCCTTAAAGAGAACTTGAAATACACGATACATAAGTACATTACACACGTATACACCTTTACACGTTAGAAGTACTGGCCAGCCCGAGCTTGAGTTTGATTCGAAAAACCGAGGGAAATTGTATTAAAAATAAAAATAAAAAAAGAGAAAAACAAAAAACAAAAAAAGAATTGGTACGCGTGTTTTAACGTATCGTGGAAAGGATTTCCTGCTCATAGTCCCTGCAGGAAGCGCGTTCCAGATGACGAAATTGTAAATTTTATATTAAAGCAAATATAATCATATATAAATATATATATATATATATTTTATGAATATTCCGTCATTCGCTTGCAAACAATCGAATTTGTCGCGGTTTTAATAAAAGAGATATAATAAAAGTTAAGTTGAAATTAACGACAATAAATTTGGTATGGGAAAAAATGATGCGTGTCGGGGATATATAGCGTATGTATACCGAAACGGAGAAGAGAAAGAAATGGAAGAAAAATATAAAAAAAGGGAGTAAGATGAGAAACAGACTCTGATCTCGGAAAGGCGTGGTACCAACATAATTTAGTATTATAGTTTTATTATTAAACTAGGAAATAGATCAGACAAAACATCCACACACAGATATACATATATTACATATAAGAATATATATGTTAAATATTAATGCAATGATTACGATTTACATTGTTATAAATGATCGTGTATAAAGTTATCTAAGTGATTTCTAAGTTTTAAACGAAATGGAAGTTGAATAGAGAGGTAATGCCATTATGATTTCTTAAGTTTCCTTGGTTACAATTATCGTTATAATTCTTTTTCTCTTTTTATAATTATCCAAACCGTGTAAGGTCGAAGAGCAATCACTACAACAGGCCTTCTTTTAAGCTTTTTGTTAGTAAAACTGTCTTTTTCTTCTTTTTTTTTTTTCTTTTTTTTTTTTTCTTCTTTCGTTAGCTGTATTACGACTAACGGTAAGAATTTTTCGCTGCAGAGCTTTTTTCAATCTTCAATGATCAGATGAAAGAAAAGGATAATTTCTATATACTTTTTAAAAGAGACAGTCTTTTAGTAAACGCACTTACAGTCGTGCAAACCCACCCACTCTTAGGCAGCGACACTTAGATTAGAGGGATGTGTTTGTATTTCTTGTAATTACTTTATTTCATACTTCATAAGTACTTATATTGTACTTCTTGTTCTTCTTCTTCTTTTTTTTCTTTTTTTTCTTCTTTTTCTTCTTCTTCTTTTGACTCTTTTTTTCTTTCTATAATTCTTACACAATGAGTTTTCTTACTTAGCATATCGTTTTTATTTTTCTAGCACACACTTACTGAAACTAATACATCAGATTCTATCAATTGCGCACGCTAGATACGAACAACGTTCATCGAATAGAGATATTCTTCTTTACAATTTGGTAATACGTGATCTTAATACTTTTCGACGGGAGAACATTGAAATTAGTTCAAGAGCATAAATCCTTGTGCTTGATTCTCCAGTCTTTTGATGATGATTTGATGAAGAACAACTACGTAATAGCGTGACTTCATCGCAGCTCTCTAAATTTGAGCATACCTTCAGCACAGTTCATGCAAGACATTGTTTGTGTTTCGTACTTAATATTGTTTCAATGTATGGACCAGGGAAATTTGATATTAGATATTCAGATTCTGCTTTTCACCGATGATCATATAAAAGAGTAGAGGACCACATATTAAAAACCCTACGATTAGTTTTATTTAGTCGCATCTCTCACAGAGACTATACACAGTGTAAATGCACAGGAAACTTTTTTCATATTCTTTAATCTGATCAATTTCTTGTTCTGAAACAGGACTTGCCTATGGAGCAGTGAATATTAAGATAATACAGAAAAGAATCATGTATACTTTTAAGGAGATAATTAATACTTATTGTATTCTTTACCTTAATTAACTTTTACGCAACAAGTGGCAATGTATTTTGATCTCTCTTTTAGTCAGAAATATGTCGCTTTTTATTCGGGGTGAGAATTAAATTCGCTAAGTGATTGACTGAATAACGAAGGAACTTATGTATTTAAATAATAATATATATGGCTTTCGTTCAATAACTGGCAGCTTTCACGATTTTCACAGTTTTTACTTATTGTTACCTTCTTTTTGTAATAATTCATTGTAAAATTCGTTTTTATATATTATATCTATAAATTGTAATTTTGCGCTAAATTGTGTGTACATTACGGTGGAATTGGAACCATTATGATGATTTCAGAAATCATGAATGTTTTCAAATTCAGATTCAATTTTTGTCAATAATAATTATTGATACGGAAGAATATTTTTAGAAAATAAATCGATCCTGATAAACGAATACTAAAAAAAATAAATTTGTTTCATGTTGATTAAATAGAGAAACGTTTGATGGTTCTAATTCAACCCAAAATAAATCGTTATTATTAAAAAAAGCAAGGAATTATGCAATATATTTAGAAGATACTCAAATATTGTTTTGGTTATGCGAATTTTTATTTTAACAAAAAAAAAAAAAAAAAACATGAGGAAAACGGGAGGAGTTCGAAGTCGCAGAAAAGAAGCACCGACACTAATATTATTAACATTAACGAATAATGATTTTAAAGTAAGCGAATTACATTTATAAGGAAAGATTATGAAAATATATATTTATCTATGTCTTCTGTGAAGATAGAAAATAGCACTCTCTCACTCTATATCGATGATATCAGAAAAAAAGGGGAAAAAATTGAAATCCATAAAGATAAAAAACGCAGAAGTAGATTAGTGGGAAAAATGAAAGGATTCGCACTGTACACAACACATGATACGATGAAAAACCGATGAAATTTGTTAAATATCTTTGTACATATTTACATAAAAAAAAAAAAATCATCAAAAGAAAAAGTTCCAGTGGCTATGTTTTATCTACTATAAAGTATTCTGACGAGAACAGAAAATTCATTTATTGTAATTCGTAAACTCTTTCGGAATTAAAAAAACGCTACAATATTTTCGTCCGTATTTTCATAGAGACTCGTGTGTAAGAACTATTTGTTTAGTAATTAAAATCATAATAATAAAATAGTTAGAATGTTAATATATTTTAATAGTTAGTTGTTCAAACGATATTGAACTTTTTAAATTAAACTTTTTGAAATACTATCTCTATGAAATATACTCGACTGTAATTCTTACTGTTCCTTTCTACGAAAATGGGAAACGCACTGATCTATATTTGCAATTTATATTTCTTCATATCCTGGAACTGCCATATCAAAGAATTGAGCTTGAGTATAAAAAATGATTAAGTGAAATACTGATCAGAGAGAATGGGATCTACCTGTGTATATTATCATGAATAAAACGAAACGAGGATCAAAGTAGTTGATTTAACAAGTAAATAAAGAACGAAATGATATATCATTAAATTAGAGGTTTAAAAATATAATAGAATTCAGTATATGTACAGTATTTGAAAAACATGTTTATAATTTGTATGGAAAATAAATAATTGATATAAAAGGAAATTGTACCCTTTTAACTACTCTTTCAACTGAACTTACTCAACAAAATTAGTTTTGTTTTAAATTAATTCCATATTTTACAATTCCCAACACATACATTTTAATAATTTCATTTCATTTTAATTTTTTCTTAAAAACAAAGTATTATATTTCTTATTGATTAAATGAATTTTTGATTTTTCATTGAATTGTATATTTTATTTATTTACAATAAAATTATGCAGACAGAAACAGTAGAAATATTCAAATATTTAAATAAAAGCGCGCTAATTTAAATGAGTATGATTTAAATATGCATACATGTGTGTGTGTGTGTGTGTGTGTGTGTATATATATATATATATATGGAATTACAAATACCTATATGTATGAAATATGAATATGATAGATAAACAATTTTTTTTTCAAGTTTGATTTAATATTACATATCATTTAAACTTGTAAATCTACAATATGACGTAATTTTGAAGCAAATAGCACGGAAGTAAGTTTTTTGAAAGATCCACGTGCATTATTTTTATAGAGTTGCCGAAAGCAAGTTTTCCATAGGATGACCACTGTAAATTTAGAAAATTTCTACAAAAGAGCAGCCGAAGCGGTAAGTTGTACTATTAATTTATATTTATTATTTAAAAGATTCATTAGATTCACGAAATCTTTGAGATTGTTAGCTAACTTTTGTAGGTTATAATGTTTGCATATGGACATTACAGGAAGAAGAGATAGCTTTTTTAAAAAAGGAGATTGAGCTTTTGCAACAAAATGTTAAGACTAATAATTCTACGGTAAATTCTGTATCTATGGATGAATATGTAAAGTTAGAACAGGAAAATATCAAACTGAAACACAGAGTGGCTATTCTAAAACGGGTTTGTTTCGTTTAAAATACTTTTAATAATTTTACAACTTTCATTCCACTGTCAATAAAATAACAATACACTTCTGTTTATTCTGAAAAGACCGTTGAAGTTGAAAGAGCAAAGTCTGAAAACAAATTGAAAATATCGGAAAACAATGCAGTCAGTTTATTTAATACGCTATTTAATTTATTTAAAAAGGCAATCTCAGTCGCGTATCCTGATGTTTGTGATCCTCCAATAATTATAATATCTAATAGTAATGAAAGATTTGGAGATTATCAGTGTAATAGTGCTATGGCACTTTCTAAACAACTCAAAAATGATGGTAAGATTATAATGACATCGATATATTATCAACATGAAATTTTAGTTGCAGACGTTGGTGTATACATGTTTTTATATTTATTCAGGAATTACGGCAAAACCAAGAGATGTTGCAGAGAACATCGTGTCCAAAGTAGAAGAATCAAATTTAATCTCCAAGTTGGAAGTTGCTGGAGCAGGTTTTATAAATATATATTTGAGAAAAGAATTTGTACAAAAGACCTTAAACGCTTTAGTGAAAAATGGGAAGATATTACCACCATATACAAAAAAGCAAAAAGTGATTGTAGATTTTTCTAGTCCTAATATTGCTAAAGAAATGCATGTTGGACATTTAAGATCTACTATAATTGGAGACAGTATTGCAAGGTTATTAGAGTTTCTAGGGCATGATGTGTTGAGGATAAATCACGTTGGTGATTGGGGTACTCAATTTGGAATGTTAATAGCTCATCTTCAAGATAGGTTTCCTGACTATTTGTCTATATCTCCACCTATCGCAGATCTCCAAGTAATACTATATATGTTCTATGATTGTCTTTATGTATATTACTTAATTACAAAAAATTGTTCTAACAAGTTGTAAAAATTGTAGAGTTTCTATAAGGAATCAAAGGCAAGATTCGATACAGATGAAGAATTTAAAAAGCGCGCTTATAATTGTGTTGTTAAGTTACAAGCATCTAATCCAGACATGATAAAAGCATGGCAATTAATTTGTGATGTTTCTAGAAAAGGTAAAACAATCGATATCGTAAAATTATGAAATTTAAAAAATTACTATAAAATTATTGCATTGCTTCACGTTTTAATATACATATATATGTATTTAATGTAATACTTTAATTTTAAATGTAGAATTCGAAAAGATATATACCCGACTAGATATTAAGTTGATAGAAAGAGGAGAATCTTTTTATCAAAAGCATATGGAAGCTATAGTGAAAGACTTGGAAGTTAAGGGATTGCTAGAAGAAGACGAAGGACGGAAAGTAATGTTTAGTAAACACGATAATGAAATACCTCTAACCATTGTAAAATCTGATGGTGGTTTTACTTATGATACATCAGATATGGCAGCTATTAAACAGCGTCTAGAAGAAGAAAAAGCAGATTGGGTACATATTTCAATTTTGCACATATTTCAATATTGTGATTCAATAAAATGTTATCTTTTTTTATGTATTTTATTTATATATAGGTAATATATGTAACAGATGCTGGTCAATCTATGCATTTTCAAATATTAAGACATTGCGCTGAACGAGCTGGAATTTTAAAAAGTTGTCATAGAATAGATCACGTTGGATTTGGCGTAGTTCTTGGTAATGATAAAAAGAAATTTAAAACCAGATCTGGCGAAACAATAAAATTAAGTGACTTACTTGATGAAGGTAAATCTCTACATACTACTATCACGTTATAGCTGCTATAATCTTCTTTGAATTTCTATTTATCGTTTAAGGTTTGAAGAGAACACTCGAGAAACTCAAAGAAAAAGAACGTGACAAAGTACTTACCGAAGAAGAATTAAAAATAGCTCAAGAATCCATTGCTTATGGATGTATAAAATATGCTGATTTATCGCATAATAGAAACCACGAATACGTCTTTTCTTTTGATAAAATGTTGGAAGATAAAGGTAATACTGCCGTATACTTGTTATACGCTTTAACAAGAATACGCTCTATTGCAAGGACTGCTAACATCTCGCAAGAAAAATTACGTGAAATGGCAGAGAATATTCCAATTTCATTGGAACATGAGAAGGAATGGAAGTTAGCCAAAGTATTAATTAAATTTCCTGATGTATTGATTAAAATTACGAACGATTTATATTTACATCACCTATGTGAGTTTTGTTATGAAATTTCATGCGTTTTCACGGAATTTTATAATAACTGTTATTGCCTTGAAAAGAATGATCTTGGAGAGATAGTAAACGTGAATATGAGTCGCATCTTATTAACTGAAGCTACCGCGATTATAATGGAACAGTGTTTCTCAATATTAGGCTTAAAATCAGTTGCACATATGTAAGCGTATTTGTATGTAAGCGAATTTATAATGTAAAATAATAATAAAATCGTGCTGTTTATAAAAAAATTGATATTATTTATACTGAAATATGTTTTATACATATACGAAACTTTTCTAACTTATACTGTTTCATATTTATTAAAAATCATATTTATTAAAAAATACTATTTTTTAATTTTTACTTTCATTTCATAAAACTATAAAATATAAAAATTTTACGTTTAAGTTTTATATTTCGTTATTTAAAATAGATCGCGCTTTTGCGCCATTAGAGTTTCAATAAAGCTCTTGTAATATAAAACATATTTTAACATATTGATGAATAAATATCTCCTATCGTCATTTTAGTTGTAATGTTTAGCACATAATATGTTACACATCGAATAATAAAACATTTATTACCTATGCATTCACCTGTGAAAATTGCATCATTTGACTTGTTCAGTGTCCGCTAACACATGGTTATTGGCATTTACTTGAACTTACTTTGACTTTCTTGAATTTTGTTGGTCTAACGAAATGGTACGTACTAATGCTACTTTTTTAAAAAATTATATTTATTTATTATCAATATGTGTAATAAAAATCTTAATAATAATAATTGACAGATTAAAATAAATAACCTTTATAGCGACAGTATGAGTCTTTATGCGCCAGCTGTAATTAATAAAATTTAAAAATTTAACTCATTGCCTTAAAACGTAAATTCTATTCAATTAATTGTTCTTTTTAAATATCACTTAAATTTAATGATTTCTAATCCATTCTATTTCATTGTATGTAATAACATATTTATTACTAACAGGCAACAGATAGAAAGGGAACATTTAAAGTAGAATATCTACGGAAAATTGAGAAAGATGTGCAAGAAAAGTGGGCTTCTGAAAAAATATTTGAAATAGATGCACCTTTGCAACCGAAAAAAAATTCTGATGAAAAGTTTTTTACAACATTTCCTTTTCCTTACATGAATGGAAGACTTCATCTTGGTCATACATTTTCATTATCAAAATGTGAGGTAAAATACGAATTTCTTACGAATTGAAAGATAATTTATACAAACATAAATTGAATTTGTAATATTATAGTTCGCAATACGGTACAATCGTCTCTTAGGGAAGAAAGTCCTTTTTCCATTTGGCTTTCATTGTACTGGTATGCCTATTAAAGCATGTGCCGATAAACTAAAAAGAGAAATGGAATTATATGGTTATCCACCACAGTTCCCTAATGAAGAAAAGATTGAGGAAATTGTAGAAGATGTAGTAATAAAAGATAAAAGCAAAGGAACAAAAGTAAAGAATCAATTATTAATTCACAAAATATTCTTATATGTAACTTCTTAAATTATCACTTTTAGAGTAAAGTAATTGCAAAAACTGCCACTGCAAAATATCAGTGGCAAATTATGCAAACACTTGGTTTGAAAGATGAGGATATCAAAGAATTCGCTGATGCTACATATTGGTTGGACTATTTTCCACCTCTTGCTGTGAAAGATTTAAAATCAATTGGGATACATGTGAGTCAAAATATATAATTTAATAATAAATATGTAATAATTTAAGAAAACAAAAACAATAATACAATACTGTAAAATCTGTTCTAGGTGGATTGGCGCAGATCATTTATTACAACTGATGCAAATCCATTTTTCGATTCATTTGTACGTTGGCAATTTCAACATTTAAAGACTAGGAACAAAATAAAATATGGAAAGAGATATTCAATCTACTCGCCAAAAGATGAGCAACCTTGTATGGATCACGATAGATCAACTGGAGAAGGTGTAGGACCACAAGAGTATACATTAATTAAAATGAAATTACGAAAACCTTATCCTCCAAGTTTAAAGTAAATATTATAAAAAATGCACAAAATTTACACTACATATTAAACATTTAATTTAATGTATTGTTATAGATCTGTTTCTGATAAACCAGTTTATTTAGTAGCTGCTACTTTGAGACCAGAAACAATGTATGGTCAAACAAATTGTTGGGTTCATCCTGATATAAATTACACTGCTTGTACATTGTCAAATGGAGATGTTTATATTTCAACAGAAAGAGCAGCTAGAAATATGGCTTACCAAGATTTCTTTAAAGAAGAGGGAAAGATACCAGTTGCATTAAAACTTACTGGAAAAGTAATATTTCTCTTGTTACTTATAAAAAAAGCACTTTTCTTATTTCTTATTTCTATTATTTATAAATACAAATAATGCAAAATTGCTAGGATATATTAGGATTATCATTGGAAGCGCCTCTTACATTTAATAAAGTGATTTATACATTGCCAATGTTAACCATTAAAGAAAGTAAAGGTACTGGAATTGTTACCTCTGTACCTAGCGACTCCCCTGATGATTATGCAGCTTTAACAGATCTAAAAAAGAAGCAAGCTCTCAGAGAGAAGTATGGAATAACTGACGAAATGGTGATGCCGTATAATCCTGTAAGTTTAATTTTTTTTTTTGATATTGACAAAGATATACTAAAATGTAATTGACAAAATTGTACATGTACGGTAGATACCTATTCTCGAAATACCTGATTTCGGCAATTTATCTGCAGTATTTTTATACGATAAGTTAAAAATCCAATCTCAAAATGATACAGCTAAACTGCTTGAAGCCAAAGAAATGGTATATCTAAAAGGATTTTATGATGGTGTACTGCTAGTTGGTCCACATAAAGGAAAAAAAATTCAAGATGTTAAAAAACTAATACAGAAACAATTGATAAATGAAGGAAAAGCAGTTATATATTATGAACCTGAGAAAACTGTAATCTCAAGATCAAATGATGAATGTGTAGTAGCTTTGTGCAACCAATGGTATCTAGATTATGGTGAAGAAATTTGGAGAAAAGAAACGACAGAGGCTTTAAATAATTTGAATACTTTTCATGATGAAGTGAGGAAAAATTTTATGGCCTGTCTTGATTGGTTACATGAGTATGCATGTTCAAGAACTTATGGACTTGGTAAGATTAGGTGCTTGCTAACGAAAAGACATTAAATAATTTCTGTAACATACAATTTTATAAATGTAAACTTTAGGTAGTAAATTACCATGGGATGAAAGTTGGTTGATAGAATCACTCTCAGATTCAACAATATATATGGCTTACTACACTGTAGCGCATTTATTACAAGGAGGAAGTTTCAAAGGCGATAAACCAAATACTTACAACATAAAGTAAGATTTATTACAACATTATTGTTATTATTTAAATAGTAGTAAAATATTAAACATTATTTTTTCACAGGGCTCACGAGATGACATCTGAAGTCTGGGATTATATATTTTTCAAAGATGCAAAGTTCCCAAAAACTAATATAAAGAAAGAGGCATTAAATCATTTGCGACGTGAATTTAATTATTGGTATCCAGTAGATTTACGAGTGTCTGGGAAAGATCTAATACAAAATCATCTAACATTCTTCATTTATAATCACACTGCAATTTGGCCTAAACAACCTGAACTATGGCCAAAAGGTATCAGAGCAAATGGTCATTTGCTTTTAAATTCAGCAAAGGTAAGAAATATGACTTTTTAATATATCTTATAATTACTGAAAAAAATTATAAATAATAAATATGATTTTCTTAGATGTCTAAATCAGAGGGCAACTTCTTAACACTTTCTGAAGCCGTAGAAAAGTTCTCTGCAGATGGTATGCGACTTTGTCTAGCCGATTCTGGTGATTCGATAGAAGATGCCAATTTCGTAGAAAGCATGGCCGATGCTGGAATTCTTAGACTATATAATTTTATTGAATGGATTAAAGAAGTATTGGCCTTGAAAGATACCTTTAGACAAGGGAAACCAACTACATTTAACGACAAAGTTTTCGAAAGGTACTTGTTGAGATTTTTATAATATTTTGTTTTGTTATGACATTAAATTTATAATTAAAACAGTGAGATGAACTTGAAAATACAAGAAACCGGAGAAAGTTATTCGAAAATGTTATATAAAGAAGCACTGAGAACAGGATTCTTTGAACTGCAAGCAGCAAAGGACAAATATCTACAGTTGAGCGCTCTAGATGGTATTAATTGGATGTTAATTGTGAGATTCATAGAACTTCAAATTATTCTCCTATCCCCAATTTGTCCGCACGTAGCAGAATATGTGTGGACACTAATTGGCAAAGTAAGTCATTGGCACTTAACATGCAATTTTTACACAATGACTTGTGCATTATGTGTAAATATGAAAAAAAGTAATAAATAATTATCATAGTAATTATATTATTATTGTAAATTTTTTTAATAGGAAGGTAGCATATTAAATGCTAAATGGCCCCAAGTAGAAGAAATAGATGAAATTCTTATAAAATCATCACAATATCTTATGGACGCTGCACATTCGTTTAGGATTCTCCTAAAAAATTATTTGGCGCCGAAGAAAGGATCCAAAGGGAAAGGTGAAACGTCATTTATAGAGAAACCTACTCACGGTATAATTTGGGTAGCTAAAACATATCCTCCTTGGCAAAGTACTATTTTAACTGCAATGAAAGATTTATACCTTGTAAGTAATAATTAACACGCAATGAAATATTTAAAATATAATTAATTTGTGCGTTTATACTAAATTGTTTTTCAGAAAAATGATAATAAACTACCAGAAAATAAAATTATTGCATCAGAATTGGGAAAACTACAAGAATTAAAAAAACATATGAAGCGAGTAATGCCATTTGTACAAGTTATGAAAGAAAAAATGCAACTTCTAGGGTTAAGTGCATTGAATTTAACATTAGATTTTGATGAGTTTAAAGTTCTCCAAGATAATAAAAAATATCTTGAAAATACACTAGATGTAAGTATATTCTTTTTGATACAATGTGATTATTGAAATTAGATTTAATAACCTTTAATTAATCTTTTATTTTATTAGTTAGAGAACATTGTGATAAAATATACGGATGAAGCTCCAGAAAAAACGAAAGAAGAATGTTGTCCAGGTGCTCCTTATATGAATTTTTCTACTAAAGAAGGACTACCAATATGCGTCATAAATCCACAAAAGTACAGTGGTTTATTTAGAGTAAACATTAAAATAACTGATACAGATACTGTAGAGGATATCATATCTCGAATATTAAAAGAAAATAAAGTAATAAAAAGTATGCTATCAGCTACTATAAATCAAAGTCATTTGACGTGATTTACATCATTTATTGAGTATTTATTATAATTCTAGATTCATCATCAGTTTTTCTATATCGCTACGATGATCCTCTATTAGGACCTAGGAGTAAATCTACAGTGGATGATATATTAGAAGGTAAAACTCAAATTCCATCCAATTCTGTATTTAACGTTGATATGGAAAACAAAAACGTTAATGTAAATGTAGGAGGAAGTGTACATAATATAGGTAATGAATTGATTTATATTCTCCAATCTTTGGAGAATTGATATATAAATATTATGCATTTCGTATAACTTATTAATACAAATATTTATATATTGTATGACTTTTCGTAATGATAATAATATTCTGAAAGTACATACAGTACTGAAATATATATATTTGTTTTATTCTTTAACAAATTTCATCTTTTATAAAATGTGATTTTTTTATATAAAATATAAATTATAAAATTTTCTTGATAAACTACATCATTTTTTCAAATTTACATCTATTTTACATCTTTATTATTTGGTTTTTACTCACAAAGTATATTTAAAAATAGTTAAATTTTACTATAAAATATTAAGTGATCATTAAATGCAATTTTTAAAATCTTATTGTGTAATTTTAATAAAGAAAAAGAGAAGATGGTAAAAAAATATTTTCTCAATTTTTATATTTACAATTAAAAATGATTTGTATATTTTTTCAATTAAAAATAAAACTTTCTTAATATATTGCATACAAATGTAGTACAAAAATGATTATAAGAAAAATATATCATACGCGTTGTGTAAATATATATAAAAATATTTCAACAGATTTTCTAGCTTTCTGGGATTTATTTACTTAAGGATTTATTTTTACTAGCATTTAATTACTTTTCCATTTTTCTACTTCTTCTCGTATTTTCTTCACATCTGTAGCATTTGTTCTACAACAGCCACCTATGTACCGAACACCTAGATCCAACCATTGGGATATAAATTCATGTAAGGAATATCCTTCTCCTTTTTTCGACCAACCTTCTTTTACTGTATATTTTTCACCACTATTGGGATATACTACCAGTGGCACAAAATTTTCCTTACAATTTTCATTAATTCCTTTTAATAAGGAAGTTACATTTTGTGGTGCAATACAATTAACTCCAATTGCTAAAATTTGTCCTGGCAAGGCTTCCTTGTAACACCATAGTGCAACATCTTGAAAATTAGAGCCATCTGCTATGCTTTTTCCATCACAACTACATGAAAAAGATAACCATGCTTTACTGTTTGGAAACTCTTTTAATAATTTAACAAGTGCTTCTGCTTCCCTTTTGCACGGGATTGTTTCTATAGCTAACATATCAACACCACTCTCTTTTAATTTTTGAATACGTGGCCTGTGCCAGTTCATAAGAATTTCTTCTGACACAGTTGAGCAATATTTGCCAGTATATTCTGAAGCATCATGTAAACAGGCTCCATATGGTCCAACTGATCCAGCAATTAGTGGATTTGAATTTGCAATGTGTTCTTTATCGTTTATCTCCTTTTTGTATAAATTTATAGCTTCTTTAGCATAGTCTACAGCTTTAGAAAAAATATTTAGACTTTCCTCTTCTGAGATGTTCATGTATTTTGAAAAACCATCAATAGATGCTTGATAGGTGTTTGTCTGAATGATGTCTGCTCCAGCTCTTAAGAAATCCAAATGTGTAGAAATAATTGCATTAGGATTCGCGATAAGAAATCGTGCAGTCCATAAAGGATCACCATCTATCGTATCACCAACGTGAGTTGCTAATTGTGTAGAAAATCCACCATCTGTCACCTTTACTTGCATGATTCCCTTTTAAAATTACTTACAATTATTACCAAATATTTTTAATGTTAAAAATATCTATACACGCACGTATAAAAATTTAAGATTATTTTCCAATTTTAAACATTTTAAATATAACTAAAAAATTTTGCGTAATAGCGATGCGCCATTAACATCGAGAAAATCAACTTTTATAATTTCACGCACGTCTTCTTAGTCGTTTAAATGTGTTTGCAAGTGTGAGGCAATAATTTCTACAATTGGCTTTATGAAGTATACTTATTCCAAAGTCCATAACAAATCTGTGAGATAAACATTAATGCGAACAAAATTTTAAACATAATACACTATTTCGACGAAAAAGTTTTCCTTTGCTATCTACACTGTGAGATTTTTATATTAAGATCAGATTTAGTCACGTGTTTACGTATGCTGTGATATGATACCGTGCATGTAACAATCTTGAGTTTTACTAAGATAAATGTTATCGAACATTAACTTTTATCACATAAATTTAAAGTTGTAGATGAAATTTTTTTTCTTATCATTACTATAAGCGATATCAAGCGATTAGATTGTTATAGTATTTTATAATAGCTTGTTTCACAGCAAAAGAAATGAACACGTGAAATGTGTTGAAAAATTAAAAAAAAGTGTATGTATTTTTCTTTTTTAACAATTATATTAATTGAAAACTATTTAAGTACAAAATTAATGAATAAAATTACCAATTGTCGATAGTGTTAATATATACATACATATACATATATTTTTTTTAAATATTAAATACACAGGTCATTAGTTGAAAAAAAATTGTTGACATAGCGATGTATTTGAAATAATTGACAAAAAAAAATCTATCATGACTCTCTATCTTTCTTAAAATTGTTTACTTCTTTTCTGATTGATCTTATATTTTCTGCATACATTCTGCAACAACCTCCAAGGTATCGTATTCCAAGTTCCAACCATTCGGGAATAAAACTTTCGAATGGAGCACAATTTTCATTTTTTATCCAGCCTTCCGTTGGCGAATAGATTTCGCCGCTGTTAGGATATGCGATTAATGGTATAAATTCATTTGCCGACCCCATATTGATATTTCTTAATAAAGGTGTTACATCTTTTGGTGCAATGCAATTCACACCAACGGCAATTATTTGTCCCGGTAATGCTGTTCTATAGCAATGTAAAACAACTTCTTGGAAATTGCTTCCGTCCACTATGTTTTGAGTGCCCTTTCCGCAAGAAAACGAAAGCCACGCCTTGATGTTTGGATATTCTCTTAAAAGTTCCACTAATGCTTCTGCTTCTTGATAACAGGGTATAGTTTCTAACGCTAATAAATTTATACCAGCATCAACGAGAGCATTTATACGTGATTTATGCCATTCAACGATGATACTGCGGGATGTTGTTTTACCATAAGTTCCATTATATTCTGAACCATCGTGCAAACTAGCTCCGTATGGTCCACAGGAGCCAGCAATTATAGGATGTCTGTTTTCAACATCGTCACTGTCTTTAATTTCTTTGGTATAATCGTTCACTGCAGCTTTAGCAAGATGTACAGCCTTGTGTAACAACTTTATACTTTCTTCTTCAGTTACAGATAAATATTTCATTAGATCAGATACTGAAACTTGATACGTACTTGTTTCAATAATATCTGCACCTGCTCGCAGGAAATCTAAATGCGTGGCATAAACTGCATCAGGGTTTGTTGCTAAAAATCTTGCTGTCCACAAAGGATCACCGTCAATCTTTGCACCAACATGAGTGGATAATTGCGAACCAAATCCACCATCTAAAATCTTAATATCCATCTTCCTTTTGTATTATATCAATGTGCGTTGTGACGCAAAGGCTATCCCAATGTTCTACCAAAATTTTAATAATGAACTTGATAATAAAATGTAACAATATTTAGTACAATAAAAGAGGCTCACAATACTTTAGTTTATACAAAAATTGTTCAAAACTAGCTATTTCATAATTCTGTGTTTCTTATCAGCCATTCGGAAATTAATAGCGATAACCTTTTATCTCTATAATGGATAGTATTAAATGCTGATTTTTTTTTAAAATGCAGTCTTTCACTAAATTATTAAAAACCACGAGTAAGTGAAATTACGAGATAACATTCTAAAGAAATTGATTCTAATAACTTACTATTGTACATGTACGTACGTACATAAAACAAAATACGTACCGGCGTATAACATAAATATAAATATACCTATACAACATATGTATACAACTTGTAACGCGCGTTAAATGATCGATACGTGATTTCTTAGAAATTTTGAATTCTAAATGATTTTAAAACCATCAACATCTTGGGAGGTGAAAGTTATAGCTCGAATAATTTGAACTTTGCTTAAAATTAAAGTATTTAAGCACATCGTAAACGAAATACGTGTTATTTTAAATACTTTTATTTGTATTTACCTAGATTTTGATATACTTCAAATGCTACTGAGTTTTCAAAACATTCGTTTAAGTACGATAGATTTTCAATATTATATAATAGTTCTTTAAACTATTATTGCATTTAGATATACCCAGATGTAATCAAATAAATTTTGAATATTTTACAGCGTGTAATAGAATAATTAATATCACAGAAATTGAATATTTTTATTTTATTTGATACACAAAACTTTATCTTTGACCTTGACTTTCAGTTACCAGTAATAGACATAGTTAGCCGTTAATAGTTCGATAACATATCGAAAAACACCTTATACGATACATTCTTAGCAAGGAACAATTTATATTTGTACGTTTCAAAATTTAAAATGTATATGTTTACATACATATATACAATGTCAATTTATTTAAAAAGGAGTATATTTCAAACGCGCGATATTAGTTAGCGATTATCTCGTGAACTTTATGCATGTTCCTTCCCAGTAAAGTACAAAGAAGTTTAATTTCAAAGAAAAAAGCAGCAGAGCGGTAGTCAGTGGTAAGTAAGTGGTAAGTATTCTTACTATAAGACTTTTATTTTTTTAAAATTAGTTTATTATACATATATAATTTGAATTATTCAATTTATTCAATAAAAGATGTAATAATCTACGAATGATGAAACCTTACAGTTAATTTTAAATACATATAAACTTTTAAATTACGTTTCTGTGTTAGATATGTATTCAACGTATTCATCAAGTGGAATTTTAAGTTTATCAGAAGTAAATGCTCTACGCTCTGAAGAATTTGAATGGCTTTTTGACAATGCTATTCAAAATAATTCAGCGATTGCAAAATGTATTGCAAGTGAAAGACCATTTGCATCAGTTAAAAATTTGAAAAAATCCTTTCATGATTATTTAGATAAGTTGGATACTTCTGGTAAAAACAATACACAATAATAATAACTGTCATATAATGTTTATATCGGAATTTTTATACATTATGACGTAGACTTCGTGATATTAATTGTGTTATTTATTTTTAGCAAAAAGAGATGTAGTGCTCAAATATCCAGATTTCGTAGAAAAATTAGTAGGGCAACAATCTTCTAGTACTGCAACAGGTATGGCAACAGTTACTTCAGAAGACGTTAAACAAGAGCCTGAACTTGAGACTACGTTGGAGGAAAGGAAAGAAACATTGAATACTTACAATAACACGTAAGTAAATTAAAAAGAACTAATAATTTTATTCCAAATAAAGGGTAAGTTATAAAATTTACTTTACTTACTATTTATATGTGTTACTTCAGATATAAGCTAAAATTTCGTATGCCTTTTATAATATACTTGAAAGAAGATAAGGTGGATAATAAGATAGAAAAAATTCTTGCATCGGTCGAAGAACGTTTATCAAATGCAAGAAATGAAGAGATAAATGTTGCAATTGAAGAAATTAAAAAAATTTGTGATAGCAGAATAGATTCGCTCGTATGGCCGGATATATAAAGAAATTTATCTTATTTATCTTGAGTAAATTCAATACTATTTGTAATAAATTACCTTTTAAATTAGAAGAATTAAATATTTATTGTATACTTATGATGTCTGACAATACAAAGGAGTGATTTACTATTAACAAAGGTTTATAATATTCCAAGACTTTTCTCAACAATAGCGTGCGGTTGACCCACTTGTTCTCTAAAGTCAGGTATATTTAATATGTCTTCAAACCTAAATGTATAAAAAAATTGTTAGAATTTTAACATTTACTTAGAATGTCAATGCCTTAGAAATTAATTAGAACCAACATTAATAAACCCTAACAGATATTTAAAATTAAAATAAACATACAATTGACAATCAATAAAAACATCGGACTAATCTTTCTCTCTGTTGAATTATTCGATTTAGACGAAGGAAGTACTTTAATTAATTTACCCTATTTCCTCATCCTTTCCAAGTAACACGTCTTTCATCATATGCGATGATGGAAGAAATGGAAGTCGTCCAATCTTTTCAGTAGCTTTTAATTCCATTGCCAGACGCATTGGAGCGTGTAATCCTTGCGTGTTTCTTAACAGTACCATATTCATGCGACTACGATTTTTCTCGTACTGAAAAATATACATATGTAATACACGTGTATTGATACACTCTCGTGTATCAATTGTTACATCTCAATGTAACATATAAAATTATTTTCTTACATTTTTCTGTGATGCTTCCAATGGATGTGCATAACCTATATGTTGCCTAGTTGCTGCTAATCTAGCAACGAGAAGATCAAACGGTAATACATTCGATGTTAGATCGATTATTAGATATTCGATGTAACTTTAATTACTGATAAAATTGTAATATTGATAATAATTCGTACCCTGAAACCAATGGATTGGGTATACCATAATTGTCATCGTGAATATTGAACTGCTCATTGACGGCAGGTTTTGGAACAAGTGATGGCAAATTGAAACTCTGAAATATATTAGTGAAAATTTATATATTCTTATTTATATGTTAGTCGCTGAAGCGTTTTTACAAATAATTGTTCATTTGTAAAGAAAATAAGTATCTAAAATGTTATAATAAATTAATTTCAAAATGATAACTGAAGTGTATATTATTTCTTACCATTGTTACTTGATTATATGTCTTGTTATAAATATTCAAGAAAATCAAAAGTCACGCAATGTGAATTCACAGCACAATATACATCAGTTCCACAAATTCATTAAAACATAACGCTACGTTTATATGTGCAAGTCAGTAGCAATATCATTAATAATATAAGACATAGACTCGAACTTTTATCCTTCGAGCCGATACTTCGAACTGAAAAATTTTTATAATTGCATTCCGTAGGTTACAAAAAATACAGGAAGAAAGCTCGGTGCTTAAAAATGACGATGCAATTCCAAAAGTTTAATAACTGACCTTCTAAATTAGGTACTTTTGTAATTGAAATTTTAGCCCGTTTACGGACACACAAATGCTAGCGTCACGTTGCGGCGAAACTGTGGAACTAATGTATATTGCTGTCGCACACTAGTGCACTCTTCGTCTATCGCGCGTATATGCCTGTCCTTGTCGCACGCTAGTGCGCTCCTTGTCTATCGCGCGTATATTGCTGTCCTTGTCGCACGCTAGTGCGCTCCTTGTCTATCGCGCGTATATTGCTGTCCTTGTCGCACGCTAGTGCGCTCCTTGTCTATCGACAGTGCTGCCATCTAAGACACTTTCATTTTTGACTGAAACTAAAAGAGCAAATTGTACAGTCCGATAGATGGCAGCACATGTACTAACCGAGTCGTCGATAACGGCTTTAACTCTGGCAATCGCCGATAGATGGCAGTACTGCAAAGTGAAATTTTTGAAAATTTCGAGATTTTTCAAATTTTTCCTTCGTTTACAAATTCTTTTATTTATTTATATAATTTGCCCTTTGTTTATTTACATTTCGGTTTGTTTACGTTGAAAAATGTAAATAAACAACAGAATTTAGTAAACAAAAATTTGATTTCGGAGAATTTCGGTTTGTTGACCATGAAAAATGTAAATAAACAAAAGAATTTAGTAAACAAAAATTTGACTTCGGTAAATTTCGGTTTGTTGACATTGAAAAATGTAAATAAACAGAGAGCAAAAAATATAAATAAACAAAGGGCAAAAAATGTAAATGAAGAAACGCGTTGGAAAATAGAATTTTTCGTTGAAGGATCGGGTTGGTTCAATGATCAGACGATTTATTAATTTTAACTGCATATTTATTGAAATCTTTCAGTAACGCATAAATTACAATGATTTTGTAATTTTACAATATTTTCCATCTTACTGAACTAATATTAACACAATCTTACTTAACTGATATATTAATATAATCTTAAGATTAATATATATAACGATTAATATAATCTTACTCAACTAATATTAATATAATACCTGTAAAAATCCACTTGCGACCGATTTCATGTAACTAATTGCAGCTATATAGCAGCTAATGACTAATTCTGAAATATTCTTGCAGAATATTCTCATTGTATTACAATGTTACGCGTGTAATTATTACATTGTTATTATAACGTGTTTGGTATTTTTTTCCACCTGTTGGAAATTTTGTCATATTTCTCATCATACTTGGCTACGTAATTATGTAAATTTGTAAATGCAATGGAATCAAAATGGATTTTGCAAAGCTAATCCATATTCGACATATATGTAGCTAACAGCTAATTATTTATTAAACTACAACGTTACGTTACACAATATCACATTGCGTTTATATCAATCGTATATAAAATTCTTGCAACATATTCTTATACACACGCATATCACGTACAACTATTAGTTTTTACAACATCTTATTATCTTACAGTCAGAAATATATGAAAATACATATAATACGTATAAAATACACACAAAATAAATACATATTAAAATGTCTATAAACACGGTACATAATTTTACATAATTTTAGAAACAGTCATTACGAAGAATATTATATAACTATGACTCGTACATGTACTCGTACTTACACGTATGTACACGGTCGCTGTTACAAGGCACACTTTGTTATTTTATCGATAAAACAACACGCATCGAACGTATCGAAAGAACGTGAACTTATCTTACATACGGCTCGTGTATGCCGATAGTGAGTATTTGTCAAACAAAACTGATCGATTAGTGTTTATAAAATTATATAATAACGCGATACAACTGTTTTCATCGAATTTCATCAACATTGTAAATGATTAATCGACGATTCATATCAGAAGAGATGCGTGCATACAGTAGAAGAGTTTCGCTTCGCGAATCATTTGTCGAAGTAATAGCGAGGAAGTCATTGGTTCGAAGGAGGGTAAGTATTACATACATACACACATGTACGTCGTGTTTTGCGTTATCTTTACACGAATCAATCCTTTGTTTAATGCCCAAGTAGGTCCGCAACAGGTGGATCCTCTACCGAACAGTACAATTAAACACTCTAGGTATATAGGTATCTAGATAAATCTTGCGCTTATGTCACGTTACATATGTTCTTGGTCGCTCCTCTTCTCCTGTTCTCGTTCAAATTTATACGAAAAAACTATACACGCATAAACATGTACGTACAATAAACAAATAAACTAACTCAAACTATACATGTGATAGTTTCCATCCTACAACACGGCATCTTACAACAGAAATTGCGAAAACCTTTGTACAACGCTGTACTTCTACGGCACTAGATATAGACATGATTTCTGTTTAACACATTTAAAAACGAAATAAACGAATAACGAAGGAAGGAAACGAATAAGGGAAGGAATAATGAACTACGTATGGCTTTACATGAAAACGTATAAACAAACTATAATTTATTCATTTGTAATTCTACTATCTTTCCGATGTCACGTGCGTCGGGGGAAAGCGTCGTGCTTGCCTTTATCTAAAAGGATAAAGTGAGCAAAAGAACGTTCTCGTTCGATCGCACCGAGCAGCGATGAGGAAGAAAAAGAAAATTCGTTCAATCAAGGTCGCATTAAATGAAAATAATATTTTTTGTTTCTTCTCGTTTCGTGTTATACGTACATTTACATTTTTAACAAAAATTAAGTTGCTCGTACGGAATTAAAAAGTAACGTGTTCGTCGTTTTTACGCAATAAGTTTTCGAAACGTAAGAGACTGGCTTTTGGGTCTCGCGCAATATGGCATTTTCTAGGAACCTACCTACCTACCGTGTTACAGGAGGGAGGCTTGGGGCATAGAGAATAATTTTTTATTAACAGACAAGTTTTTTCACGACGATGGTCGTGCAGGTCAATAGGTTGAAGGGAATCAATCTTTTCCGAGCTGCAGTGAGACTCGTGTTGGAATACATCGAGTGGTTAACCGAAGAGCCCGTTGTCGAAGAAGTCAGCGACGATGTTGCGATCAACATCCGGAGGGCGCAGCAGAAGAAACACGAAAAGAAAGCTCTCACCCTGGAGGTATTTCTGAAAAGATAATCGAACGCGTATCTTTAACCAAGTCGATCTCTCTCAACATCGTGCGAAATTATTATTACGGTTATTGTATCAAGCTTAAGGATAACTTTGCCAAATTTTCTGAATTTGAGGATCGCTCTTATTTGTTAACGAGGCCGGAGGATCGATCGGCGGACGACAGGAAATATATATACGACCTGTTTAAAAAGTTTCGAGTATTCGAGAAATATCCCGAGAGTTTGAGAGAAACTTTGGCGAATGTGTGCTATTATCAGTACTTGAGGGCCGGCCGCGTGATCGTGCGACAGGGTCGCAAAGCTGAGAATCTCTACTTTATCGTAAACGGAGAGGTCAGCGCGTCGAAGGTAGTCACCGATCGCTGGACTGGTACGCCAAAGAGGAAATCTCTGTTTCTACTTGGCTAAAGAAGCCAATTCGTATTTACATATTTGCACGGTTATTCTTCTTCATTTCGAGAGAACGCACGCGCACAAAGTACGATCTGAAGTTTACCTGATTCGTACCTACCTAGGTGCAGAAGCAGAAGAGGTTGATACGGGCAGCTTGAATCCTGGCGATGTATTCGGCGAAGTGGCGTTGCTGCATGAGATACCAAGATCAGCAACGGTAGTTACGAAAAGTACGTACGAAACGGACCACCATCTGGTCCGTTTCAGATATATTCCGCTCTTCTTCTTCTTCTTCTTCTTCTTCTTCTTCTTCTTCTTCTTCTTCTTCGCCCCATCGAAAGATAAGCATCAACTTGCTTTGCAGCCGCGGTAGATTTCATTCTCATTCCTCGCCAGGATTTCGATGATATTTTGCGGTCACACTTGAAGAAAGAATGGGACGTGTTGCAGGATGCTCTGGTACACTTCAATTACTTCAAATCCTGGGACGACGTAACGATACGAGAATGTTGTATTCTCAGTAAATTGAAAGATTTCCAACCCGACGAGGTAGTACAATAGTTACGACACGTACGATAGTCGTAAAGCACGTGTACGATAGTCTTCTTCGACGAAGAAGCGGAAGAATGTAAATGACAAAATATAAAAATATTTTACGTTAGGTTGTGCTAGGTGACGGCAAAGGACTGGTGAATTACGTGCATTTTCTGTTGGAAGGTGAATGTCGTTTGATAGAGCACGTGATCGTACGCGAAGCACATTCTACCTTTGGCACACGATACGAACTGTACGATCCTGAAAAGAACAATGGAAAGAAAGAAGAAAGAAAGCTCTCTTCGTCGGAGAGCGTAGAAACGGCTGCGAAAATGGACGAGTTTCAACATCGGTACGAGACTGGCAAAGTACGAGAGCAAGCTCTTCTATTTTGCATTGTTATTCGTGGAAATTAATCCTATATTGCTGAATATCGCAATATCATATCGCAACGCACAATTTTAAAGGCCAACGACGTGGACGAGAGTATAGCGGAAAGTCGAGACTTCGTCGATTACGCCCAACTTTTGCTATCGTCGAGAACAACCGATAGGAAAATGGATTTCGAACGTTCGAGCATCATCACGACCACGCTGTTGGACGTTGTGAGTACAGGCCAATAATTCTTATGCCGCTCAATCGCCTTCGAAAATACGTAATCTAAATACGCCTTGCTTGTACGTGATTCTAAATTTTGAAAATTTTGAAATAATTCTGAAAAGAATATATGATAAACTAAGAATGAAAGAAATACTGCAACTACGCACAGGTGAACGAATGGCATAAAATTACGGATGTAGCAGAAATGTTGATGAGAGAACCATCCTCTATCTCGCAGCAACGATATCCTATCGACGTACGCACGATATTTATGCAAATTTGCACGTTTAATAGGGGTGCGTGTTTTGGCTTAGGTAAAGGACTTTTTATTACTCCCATCTTTCTTATAGAATGTTGTTTCTAATAAAATATCCCTAGTAAAATATACGTACGAACAGGGGAGAACATGGTTGATCGAAGGATAGTCGCCGCTTCACCCGTAAAATGTTTCTTGGTCCCGCGATATTGGTTGAGAGTTCACAATCGTGCGAATATCTGGGAACGCGTGAAGCTGTTTATGGACTCCAAATTCCCCACTAAAGAGCAATTGTTTGAAACATTTGTAACGAATCGCAGGTACGTTTGATTTCTCTTGTTTAACGAATCGGCCAACGTGAAGTAAGTAACAGACTTTTAGTGATTACTTGGTACGGTATACTTAGGACAGTACGAGACAGTACGAGACAGTACAGGGCAATGCAGGACAGGATCTCTTTTGTATTATTAACCATTATAAACAAATACGTGCACGTTTCTCTTGATTTTCTGAACAATGTTCCCGTTGTGCTGTGTCACATCCTCCAACTAATATTGTATTGTTTTTCTTTCCAGATGGCTAGAGTATAAGAAAACTTTAATCGAAGACATAGATAGACAAAAGCGACGTATTCACAGCAATGTGACGATACACGATGTTCCTTACGCTATTAGGATTGTTAACGCGTTATAAAAAATTATCAGCGTTATCAGAAATTACAACAATTCTATGCACTTGTTCCGTACCCGTGAAATTTTTACTCCTCTATCGCTGACAAACGAAATTAAAGCGTTATGCAGGTGAAAAGTTTATTACACAAATTTTTTTAAAGGCTAAATGTAGCTTAAACGTAGGTTAAACAATTTAAATTCATTCGAATTCGCACGCGCGCTTTAACGTTATAACGACGTTGTTCTCTGTACGACGGATAAAATTGTGTAATACGCGCAAATTATTTTTGAAGTACATCGTACGTTTCTTTGGTTATAAATTAACACGTAAAATTACTTCTCACGTTCTAATTAAATCCTGCGTTAAATTCAAACTTACAACGCACCGAGTATTAAGTACTGATAAGCGAATACATTTCTCTCTCCGTTTCTTTCGTGAAAAATCAAATGCGTATCTAACGATCGATAGAATTAATTAACAGAGTATTGGATTTTAGAAACGTAGCAACGAATGACACATACATGAATAAAATGAATTGAAAAGTGAGAAAGTTAAAAAATTGAAAAAACGATTCCTTCGTCTCTTTCTCTGTGTAGTCGTTTCTTGTAGGAGATATCGAAATTTTCATGTCGTTTGAGGTATAAAAAAACAAACGGTTAAAAAGTATAAGAATATTTCTCTTCTTCAGAGAGAAGACTGTCATGCAGTCATCGAACGTGTCGATGAAATTTTTCTGGATCGATATTCGAAAGCCTTGTTGAAAAGTGATCGTGAATGACACGTATATATGCATGTACGTATAACGTCATTTTGTTCTTCAAATTATTATAAGTTGTCGTCATGGCACATCAAAGGCACATCAAACATCACGTACGAAAAAAAAAGAAAAGAAAAAGTAATGTTTTGAAAACGTTAAAACATCGCACATGTACGTTCATGGACAGGTAGAGACTCGCTCTTGCGCACAATAATGGTAAATTGGCAAACAGTACGGTTTAAAACTGAAACAAAACCCAGATAATCCTCTGATCATGTCGCTTCAATGTGGATGTATGTACTTGTACAATACAGTTGTAACTTTGTTGTTGTTCATATTTCTCAATTTATCGTATCGATATCCGCACGCCTATCCACGAAAATCCGCCTGAAATAGACATTCCCTTCGATTAATCGTCGTTATAGAACAATTATTAAATTCTGTAGTTCATGCACAGGCTCAGACTTTCGTCTGATTTCTCTCGCAATTATTAGCCATCACCACGTAACTAGGATTGCTGAAGCCAGCTGGTATGTCTAACCTTAAGTCGCTCTTTTGCTTCGGCATATTCACGTAATTGTCCTGCGTCCTGATAATCCCCTCTGCTATGAGATTATTCTTCGACAACGTGTCTCCGCTACTCGATATTTCACTGTCCTCGAAACTCTTCTCGTTCTTTTCGTTCTTTTCGTTCCTTTCGTTTTTCTCATTCAGATCTATCGACCGAAGATTCCGCGGAGCGTTGCAATACGCAAAATCCCTATCGACGGGTTGATCCGTCGATTGACTTTTCATTGCCTCTCGTCGTCGTCGAACGAACTCGGCTCGCCGCGTGTGCACGTTTATCGGTTGCAGATAGGGATCCTCTTCTTCCGATCCTTTCTTCTTCAACATCGGCGACAATTCAACAGCGTCTTCTGAATCGGAAGTGACCGGGAACTCGAAGCGAGTTCCTTCTTGGTTTGCCCGGGGGCTGAATATTTCTGAATCGTAACCACTCTGACTCTGATTAGGACTCATGCACAGATAGGTTGAATCGGTCGAGTTCGAGACAGGCAAGTTCGAATAATCGTGAGTAGGCGAGGAAAGCGCCGCGTGATCGGGTGCGGAAAGCATCGTCAAGTAGTCGCTTCGACCACCTTCCGTCAATGACACGTTCATGTCCATGTAAGGATCGTTCAGGCTGATGTAATGCTGAAAATTAAATATATTTAATCAGATATATTTATAATCCTATCCTACAACTGTATACTACGCTGGTATGGTACGCTGGTGCACGTATACAGAAGTTTCATTACAAACAGACTCTCACCGCTTTTACACTTTCTTCCAACAAATCGCCAATACTCTGTACCAGTTCCGTGAAGCTCGGGCGTAGAGTAGGTTTGGCTTTCCAGCATTCCAACATTATGTCATATCTGTAATGCCGAATATTCCAAATGATAAATTAAATTTTGTGTAAATGCGCAACAGTAATCGATATACGAGTGAAACTTACACTTCGGAAGTAGCATATTCCGGCTGTTCCAATCTGTATCCCTCGATCAACTTCTCATATTGTACCTCAGCTTCCATTCCGGGATAAGGCGTCTTAGCCAATGTGAAAAACTCCCACAAAACGATGCCAAACGACCAAATGTCTGACTGCGTCGAGAAAATTCGATCTCTAATCGACTCGATGGCCATCCATTTTATGGGCAACAGTCCACCTCCTTTCTTTTTGTAATTATTATCCTTGTACATGGTTTTCGCCAGACCGAAGTCACAGATTTTCACTACGTTGTTCTCTGCCAATAAAATGTTTCTCGCGGCTAAATCACCGTGTAGCACCTATTACACGGTCATCGCAACTCTAATTATTAGATTTAATTTGATATTCACATATTCACGTAATTTGAAATATTGTTTATTTGACATGTACCTTTCTTTGGCTGAGGTACTCCATTCCTCGCGCTACTTGGAACGCCCAGGATAACAAATCCTGCGTGCAGATCGGCTTCAAGTTATAATCCTTGTAATCACCTCGATAATTAAATCTCCATCCTTGTTGGGAGGAGTTGTTGCTAAGAACGCAGCCATCTGGCGACATACTAACTCCTTGAGAATCCGTAGCGGATGCCTGATAATTCGCCGACTCGGTGGGCGAGTCGTCGCTACGACTGCGAGAAAACGACAATGCCACGTATTTTATCCTGCCGTGTGAACAGAAGAGAACACGTATTTGTTAATACCGCAACCCCATGCACAGCGTCGTTAGTTTTATACGTATGTTATAAGTAGCAGCGGTTAAAGATAAAAGAAAGCAGAAATAAAATGTACAACTGTTTTATGCACATTCCATGATTACATAACAAAACGTAACATGGGAGTTGGTTATTTTATACGTACGTACAGATTTCAATTTTAATACATTTTTATTTTCTGCATATGAGCTGCATTCAACTGATTATTTCACTATTTCACTATTTCGTGTGTAGCGGAACAATGCAATGTTGTCAACGAGTATATTAACAAATAAGAATATTATCACGAAGCGAATTATATTTTTCATCGTATGAAAGTGGAAAATAAAAGCAAACCTGTTACTACTGCTGACACTGACAGATCTGGTTAAAAGATCTAAACCGATAGTAGGGTCGAATTTGCCGGTTGCTGGAACGATTTGGTTGATGAAGTCAGTCCTATGCCGTAGTAAATAATTGTGCAAATTCCCAAATCGGCAATATTCTACGATCACTAATAATTCACCTGTTAGGAGAAAGAAGAAATCTGTTATATAATCTGTATGCAAATTCTCATAGTCTCTATATTCAAATTGTTACGTAAAGGATATTTCATTTGAAACGTGAAATTTAACAATTGATTCAATTGACGGTAAAATCGCATAGATCTTCTTAGTAAAGATACGTGCGTTTAGAAATGTTTTTCGTGCAAGCACCGAGAAGATTAACAACGTTCAAATGCTTTCCAAGATGCACCATAATTTTCAGCTCGCTGGCAAGAGCACGAACACACGTTGGCACCGTTGTTCGTCGAACCATTTTCACAGCAACAGTCGTGACCGGTTCGTTCTCGCAAATTCCCTCTGCTTCCGCCTTCATAACAACGCCAAAAGCTCCGCTCCCCAATTGTTTCCCTGATCGTTTTTAAACGTTTTGTTACAGTTAAGGCATCAAATACTTGTGGGGCGAACGGTGGGATATATATTCAAACTTCGATCGTTTCTTTCTTACCCAATTTCAATTTCTCACGGGGAAATTCCCATTTCTTGTCGTAAGGGAGCAATTCAGCTTGATCGTCTACCGTTAACTCGGGATTCAAGCATTCCACTGCTCCTTCTTCGAAATGCATCAATCCTGCTTCCATTAATTCCTTTCTCATGGTCTAAAACATACGTGTTCCTTCAGATTATCAAGAAATGGCTGTCTCCCTTATATATATATATATATATATATACTATCATCAGAATCAAGACTAAAAACGTGAGTGATCAATGTTTCATAATTAAAGATGTACCTTTTCACGGCGGATCTTGATCGTGAAGTAAATCACCAGCACCACTACCGTGATCGACAAGACGATGATCAATATAATCAATTCCTTGGGAAGTTCTTTTCCTAAAGATTAAGTTGAAAATCAAAATCAAAGCTTACTGGATATACTGGATTACGAACCTTAAATGTATAACCCTTTAAATAACCCTTTCTTACTATTCATATCTTTTAACATTACCTTTCGCTATTATTGTTATGGAGGCCTGGACTAATCCCAATCGATTCCTCGCTCTACACGTATACATCCCACTGTCAGTATCCCGAAGATAATAAATGTGCAACTCCTGGTAATGACGGGTGCACATAAATTGCTCGCCTACTTTTAACGGTACATCGTTCTGTAAAGAATGCAATCTACATGTGCCAAGGTGCAAACAATTTTAACGTTACGTCGCCTTAAAATCTACGAATATTAGAAAAAAACCTATATTAAACCTACAACGTTAATTGTAATTATATTATCACTCACTTACCCTGTACCAAGTAACTAACGGTTTAGGCATTCCAGTTACGAAGCACTGGAGTATTATCTCCTTACGACCCTGAGTGCTAATGTCGATTGTGATTTCAGTTTCATTCAAATTAGTTTCCATCATTTGAGGCGGTGATGCATCTGTAAAAAGGGGGCGTTAAATAAAAGATACTAACACGTATAAAGGTAACACGCGTACACGTAACGTACGAAATACTTACCGTGTACTCGAAGGAAATAGTCCATTTCTTCCTTATTGCTGCATGTATACATCGTCGAGTCCTCCTTTGTCACATTTTTTATTTTTAAGATAGAACGATAAGTGAATCGTGTCTTGGCCTGTTCGATCATTATTCTATCTAAACGTTTCGAGAAACGATTGGTTAACAGAGAAGTTTCTTCCTTTCGAAGAAAAGAACGCTTCTTTTTATTTTATTAAAGTGCGATCGAAATCAAAAGTTACTTACTACTCAACTCGATGGGCGAGCCGCTGGAGTATTTCCATTCGAATTTATTCGTATAATTGTAAATAGAGGCGGCGCAGATCAGTTCCAAATCGTCACCTTCAACCACTGGGTCTGTTGGCTCGATTATACCGAAACCAGCCCTGCCATCTAAATAAATATTAAATAAGCAATAAGTTAAATGAGAATAAAGTACAAATAATTTCTTATATAATTTATATTATATAAATGAATATTCGTACAAATACTACAGAATTAGCCAAACGAGCTACATTAATTACAATATGAGGAAAGAATGTACGTGCGAAGAGAAAAGTTGTAATTCACGAGCATTGTTAACAAAGTTTACAAACCCGAAACCAAAATAGTTTCAACGTGAGATTCGCATCCAATGAGATTACACGCGGTGCAAGTAAGATAGCCGCTCATCTCGATAGTCATCCTCACCGTTGACCGAAACCTGGTGTTCACTCCGCTCTGCGTTTCGTTCTGTGTGAAATTAAAAGGAAAATTGTTGCTGCAGTGAACGAAGAAGATTACGAACGAACGAATTCTTACGACGAAGATTTCAAACTTGTAAAAATTACAAGTATTCGCACCTGTAATTCTATGTTGTCCGCGTCTTCGTAAGAAGGATAATAGGGACACTTGAGGAAACTCCAGGTAATATTTGGCGTTGGATAGGCTGCCACTTCGCAAGGTATTTCCACTGTCTGATTAGGAGCGTAATAAGCTTCTACTTTCAACATTGGCACAGGTTTCACTGAAGAAAAAAATAGCAAGTTAGGAAAACTCGAAAAATTGTATACTTCCTTGCTACCAATTGTAAACATGAATTACAACGTAAAGACAACTTTTATACAACGGTGATTGTATTAATAAGAGTGTCGATTGGTTTTTTTTCGAGCTTCACTTGCCTATTACATCTAACGTGAAATTCAACATTTCGGATTTGTCTTGGTTGGTGGCCTGAAGAGAATATTCTCCCATATCTTCGATATTTAAATGATTAATCTTCAGAGTTGTATGATTAGGCGCCGATTTTATTTCGTATTTCCCTATTCCTATGATTTCCTCGCCTTTCGTATTTAACCTGAAAAATATTAAAATTATTTTTGCCATTCTGTGACGGCATGAAGAAATATTTAATATAGACAATAAATATCTTCAATAAATATTAGCGAAGAAATTATATCGATGGGATCATATTTGATTTTTCATATTGTTCATCTGAAACAAAAAACATACTGGAATTTTATTAATAGTGATTTACTAATTTACTCAAAGCCATTGTTACCATTTAAGGATAGGTTCTGGATAGGCATGCACGTTTACAGTCCATTGTATATTATCACCTTCTTGACGGTGATAATGCCTGTGGGCTTCCTTGGCTGTTAGATTGATAAACTTGTTCTCCGGATCTAAAAATGTATATCAGAAACTGTTTTTAATAGAAAAAACCAAATGCTACGCCAGATATATATTTAATAGCTAAGTATATTTAATAGCTATAAAATTTTATTCCCTGATAATACGATATAATATAATTGCAATATAAATAAAATCAACTGATGAGAATTATTTCAACTAAAATTTACCGTGAACCTTGATGTATTTTTTTGTTTCGCGAGAGTCATGAAAGGACTTGATAATACATTCGTACCATCCTTCATCCTCGTCCCTAACGTCTTCTATAATCAATTCGGTGATCGCATTCACCGTTGGGCCGGATTTTGTTGAATAACTGTTGGTACTAATTCTGCTGTTCTAAAATTGTATATTAAATTTATTCTCTATGAAGTTTCAACTAACATTACACAGAGTGCTTTACAACTGACAGTAAAATCCTAAAAGAGGACACGATTCCATGAAAATAATATTTGCTGCAGCGCTTGCACTTCGCTTAAATATACTTAAATTAACCATCGTACCATCGTACATCAGTATCGGATAAAACAAGTGAAATTACGCTCTTCTCTGTATCAGTTACAAAACGCTCTGCATAATTCGAAGAAAATGATAAGCAAGTGATTTTCGAACCGTTTGCGGCGTATTCCAAATTAAACTGTAAGTCAAGTCCGCATCAACGGTGATAGTGCAGTTTACGCGTAGAATTTGGCCTCGCGTTACGTGACGCATAGTATCCTCAATAATTTTTGGCGCACTCAATTCTGGCGTGGCTAGAATCGACGAGAAAATTTCAATCGATTCGAAGCAGAAATAGGAAGTAGTATCGACACAATTGACAATTGAAAATTAAAGTGACGTTAGCTCGAACACTTACAATGAACCGAGAGGAAATAAATGACATCGTGGACAGCTTGTGGATCGGCTTGAATGATAACGCATTTGTAGTAGCCACCGTCTTTCAGCGTTACGTTCGTCAATGTAAAACCAACCCTCGGATCGAAATTCGTTTGCTCCGCCGGCTGTGGTCAGTCAATTCGATTTTAATCGTCACTTTCGACTCGTTGTTGAAGCTTTTGTTTACTTCTCATTCCACAGTTCACTTTTTTTTTTTAATTTTTACTCATTTGTTACGTTTGTTTCGCGATTTGATATTTAAAAGCGTTGACGTCGGATCGCGACTTTAACACGCCAGTTACAAAAATAGATCGTTTGGAAAATGTTCGCATCACTTACAAACTCGTCGAAGAGAAGATCGACTGTGAAATTGGGCGATGTTGGTCTGCACGGTATTACAGCTGTTCCACCAACCGCTGCGTGCCTCGAGGCAAAACTCTCCGCTTTTACGAACGGACTTGCGCTTGCTGAAACGCAGAAACGTAGAAAATATCTATATCCGTACTAGATCCGTATTAGATGCAACGCACTCGCATAAATTGCGATATTTATCGTTAAAGAACTCGGCTTTTATTTGAGAATTTACTCACACTGAACGTAAACATACACCATGCTTTTAGACGTTGCAAAGTCAGGATGTGAGGTAACTTGTAAAGTATTTCCGGGACAACCGTAGAATCCTGTATCCTCGCGAACAGTTTCATGCCGAAAGATGAAGATATGACTGCCGTTCTTCTCGGTTTCTTCTCGCATGTGCGTTACGGTAGTCTATTCAACATTATCAAACATTATCAAACATAACTCGTAATATAATATCGCAACATTTTTATATGCCAAGATAATGGATGGTATCGTGACGTTTGAATTTTTTTTTATAAACTTACTGCGGTGTTCAAATCTTTAGGATAAATGAAAGAAATCCTTTCGGGGCCAGTGCACTTGATCTCCAACAAATCGCCTTCGTTTATAAGCAGATCGTCAGCTTCGACTGTCGCGTCTGTATCTTCTTCTATTGAGCTTGCTGACAAAGAAATAAAGAATAATAATGTACTGTTATTTGTACGAATTATGCGAGATTATCATCTTTCACAGATGATATTATGCGTGCAATTTATCACAGAGATCGATAAACCGAGAGATGCCGAGAGATAACTAACCAAAGCAACAATCCATAATAATCATGTGCATGTGCATGTGCATGTATAGACACAAAGGACAATTGTACACGAAAGTCACTTAGTAATTAAAGTCAAGCAAGTGCATTTAAGCACTTGAACAACGACTGCAATGGGCCAGACATTGACGAAATTTAATTTAAATAATAATTTCTAAATTCTAAATATATTCTAACGTTACAGATAATGTCAATCGTTATAAATATGAACAGTGTGTTTCGATTTGGCGAGAGGTACGAATCTAAACGAATCTAAAGCTGGAGAAATTATTTGAAAAAAAACAACAATTCGGTTCAAAAGAATTTTGTTTGCCCACCAGCAAGCTAACTACTAACTACATCTTCGACTATTCGATTCCTTCGACTATTCCTTCAGAAGGAATTATCCCTTCTGTTGGGATAAATAGCGTTTCTACTTTTGGAAAGGTTGTTTGTTACTTGATATTTTTTTCTTTTTTTTTCCCTTTGAAACGGGACTTGGGAAGATAAGAGAACGAATATTCCGAAAGGGGACAGAATATTTTAGCCGCAATGTCCTGTGGATAATCTGGTATTTCATGCTATTCCTTTCTTCTACGTAAAAACGCACATGTGCCACGCGCGAGCTCCGTTCTGCGCAAATACAACCGTCTCTAGGAAGGAAGTCCTTTCTTTCCTCTTCTGATAATGCAGCCGCATTATCAGCCAACAGACTCGTTCCGTCAGAGAAGCTAATAAATAAATTAGTAACGAGCACTGCTGAGAGAAACGCTCTTGAGAAATATATTTTTCTTCGATCGACGAACGTTATTACGATTAGGAGAAAATGCCGTCTGATGTCAATGATGTTCTTCGCAATTACTTGCATAACTTTTGTTTTCACGAGAAGAGGAAATACAAATTGATCGAGCAAAGAGAAGCGATGTCACGAGAGAACAGATCTCTTTAAAAATAAATCAATGCTTGATAAAACTGACTTTCGGTCCAATCATTTCGGTCGTTTTTCAAATAATAACTTATCAAATTAACAAACCAATCTAATTAATTCTCAGCGACTGCGACAGCGCTGAGATCGCGTTGAAAATAAAATATTTGAAATATTTCGAATTTCGCGTAGGTATGGGAAATTTTCGGGTTTGTTGTCGCATATTGACAAGTCTTGATAAGAACTGTCCAACCTACTAACGATAAAAGATGGAGAGAAACGAACGGCCTCGCGTAGATTAACTAGCCAAAATGATAGCCTTTTCCTGTTATTTCAACACACGGATTATTATCGACTAAAACTAAAACTAAAACTAAACAAAGGATGATGGAAATATCTTCATTGGTGAGACCAATCGTATCGAGTAATTTCTGTTGAATAAAATTTTATTTATACTGTTTCATGAAAGATTCTACTCCGACGAAAATCTCTGATATATACATGTATCGATACTTCGAGGAATAACACGCGTGACGAATCTTATTTGATCAGCAGCTAACACCGCGTAATTCTTTGGTCGAGTTATTTTTATAGAAATGAAATTTTTTCTGCTACGTGCAGACATACGTGTCTTCCCTTTAATGCCACTTTTTAAATAGTTGGATAGCAAGCGTTTGTATCTTAACAATCGTAACGCGATAACACCTTCATTCAGTGCTGTATATAATAAACTTACAAGTAGATTTCTAAATGCAATACACGCGTCAACAACGTACAAAAGTGCAAACCGGTAAAAGGAGGTCACGCAAGTAGCGATGTGTTCAAGTAGTGTTGGTCAAGTGTTGAGTTTGAATATGAACCTATTCGACTATATTCGAACACTCTACAAGCACGTACGTATTCCGAAAGAAAGAAGTGACAAGAGATTCAAACTGAACTCGATCCCACCGCTAATAGTCGCTAATTTTATAAATTCAAAGTGTCAAAGTGTCAAAGGGTTGTTAGCTCCTCGATGTCTTTTCCCTCCGAAACACCGATTCCATGTTGATATTTGCGAAGCATCGTAATTGCTACTACACTACTGTGAAAATGAATTACTTCACCACTTAAATAGAGAAAAGGATCCTTAATTTACAGACTATCATAATCTACGAAACAGATCATAAAAATTTTGACTAAAAAAGTATACAAGACATTCTCAAGCTTTTTAACTAATTTTAGATTAGTTAAAAGACTGTGTGACTTGTTCGGTTAATCGAAGATCGTTTTATCATGTATTTCGGATCGCATGAATAGAAAATTTTGATCGATTGACGATTTCTCTGATGATTTTCAATCAATTTCTCGAAGACGACGAAGAAGAACACGTTGCGATTAAATTAAATAAAGGCAAACACGCGATTGAACACGGTATACTCGCCGAAACGTTAAAAATAATGAAACAACGCTCTCGGAAAGGTACCGTTTCGTAAGTTATATCGTTGATTTATTGCCTGCTGTAACAAGCTTGATGAGTCGTTAAGAACCAGATAATGCTCGCGTGTAACTTGCATAATTGCTGTTACATTGGTGACACGCATCACGAGTCTACAGACTCCTGTCCCAAGTGCAAAGAATATTCAGCGAATCAGGTAAACGCATTCCAGTGTCTGATTCACGGGAAATTTTTCCGACGTCTCGTGTTCTGACGATTTTATCTTCGTACACGACGTTGAAACGTTAGAGCTAACTGGAATTGGAAGAAATTTTTATTCGGATGTTACTCTCTATTTAATACTAAAATAGTCGAAGATAAACAGTCTCCTCTCACATTCGTAAAACAAGGTCGTTCGATTCGTCGGAATAGCGTCTGTCCGATTCCGATAATCTGTAGTTGTTTTCCGAATTATAATCATAATCAAGATTCTTCACTTTTCATTAAATAACATCTACTTCGATTACGCTTCGAATAAATTCGTAAACGACTGTTTTACTGCTGCGTTATTTTTTAAACAAACGGATCTCCTTTCAAGTTCATAAGTCCACGGAATATGTCGCGGATACCCGCGATCCGCGCTAAGTTTCAAACAAATTTTCATCGAAGGCGAAACGTTGCTCCCGATTAGATTACATTCATCAGATTAAATTCGTCGACTGTGTCGTCGTTGACTGAGACAGTCTGGATAGTACATCATTGTGCAATTGAACCGACAGGTGAGCGATTGAAGTTACCGACGACATGTGGCACGTAACTACGTAACTCTCTCTCGCAGAACCAGTTTTCACAACCGTGACTCAAACGTGACCACGTGATCGTGACACCTCACCGAAACGACGAATCGGCCGCCAGGTGACGACAAAATAAAATATCAATTACCTCGATGTAGCGTGAATACGACAAACACCGCGATTGCTTCAGAAACTCGCACCATTTTCGCCTCTTCTTCTATTTATTATCATACTATATATATATATATATATCATACACCTTTTTTACTTTTTACTTATTTATTCATTACTGATCACCTTATCTATCTATCTATCTATCTATATATATATATATATATTACTGTAAAGGGGCACTCGTATAGCGAGACAACCTCATTCACATTGAAACGGTCGCGCGAGCGACTGCGCGATACCAGACGACCATAGCATTCCACGCGCGTTTTCTCACTGATCGACCGAACGAACGGGTTACGCACATTCACGATTCTGTGAGCAACAGGCCCCACCCCGACCGATTCTACGTTCTCTGAGCTATCGATGACGACGCGACGTCACCCAACAGGCAACGTTCATTCTCCTTCATTTGCTCCATCATGGAAATTAAATCGCGTGAATCGGGTGACTCCAAAGTCACCGATGACGCTTCCTACTGCAGTTGAATTTATCATTTCATCAAATAAAATCTTCATTCTGATCGTTCTGCCTACTGTTTTAAATTTTTTCGAATTCATTTTATTTGACACGTTTGCTGTTTAAAAGGTTGTAAGGTTGGGCGTTGTTTTTCATTTTGCGCTACTTGAGAACGAAGGTTTAGCAAAATACCCAGGTGTTTGAAGTGAATGGTGTTCCCTACGCAGGTAAGCATAAATTATCTTCCAACTTATTTCTCAAGTGATATTTCGGAATTTATTCGTTATAATTTAAAATAATTGTCCTTCGATTTGCAATGAACGTCACAATAATAAAACAGACACTTTTGTATCTGTCTGAAAAAGCTCCGTCTGTCATTCCTCTCTTTCAAAGTCGAAACATTATATACAATAATATTAAGATGCGATTGCTGAACTCTGTTCGTCGTTACTCGTCGTCTCATCGTTGATATCTACCACGTTTATCGCGCAGAAATTGCTATCAGTCGCGTTATCTTTGTTACTTGGTAATTGGTCTTTGGATTGACGAGAGCTTCCGTCAGGTGAACGTTCGACGATCGATCGACACGAATTTGAACTTTCTTTGTCACGGACGGTGAACCTTTTCAGATCGATCGTCGCCGACGGAGCAATAATTTCCTTCTTTTCGAATTTCTTGGTTATGGGCCGTGCTTGTTTCTTGACCGATGGATCCGAGCATGAGTCCTCGATGAATTTTTCTTTGGAGCAGCACTGAGACGAACTGCAATGCTCGCCGTGGCAACGAATCAGGCAACCGGTTTTCTCCATCTTTGGTTTCAACTATCGAAAATCGAGGTTGAACATGAAATTAGAAGAATTTTTCTTTCGCCTCTATATTTTTCGCCGGAAAAATGCTTTTACATACCTTGTGAAATTCAGGTTGTATCGTAACTTGAGTTATTCCTATTTCTATAAAAAAGGCTGTCACTTGCTCGCTAATACTGGCGTACACCTATGAACAAAACAAAGTTTGTGTTGATTCAGTAGGCATTATTCTTCGTTCGATCAAGAAAATCAGAAAAAAATTCAATATGTTTGCGAAAGTTTTTTTCTATATATATTTATATCATTACAAGGTTCGAATTAATCGATCATTGATTCGTCACACATCGAACGTACTCGTCGTGCACTTGCACTCGTCATCGTTGCGGGAAACTTACCGTTGGATCTAAGAATATTATATGAACCGTAGAGATGATCTTCTGCCCTGTTAATTGCCAAACGTGCAAATCATGGACGTTGACGATACCGGGGAAAGCTTCTAGCAATTCTCTCTTAAGAGAATCGATGTTTATGTGATTAGGAATTGTCTGAAGGAGTATCAGACCAGATTCTTTCACTACGAAATAAGAATTCCCATACACGTTACTATCAATTAATATTCCCTGCTGCGTTACACTTTCATCTTAGTATCATCATTTTCAATACTTACTATACGAATAGCTAAGCGCTAAGAGTGAAATGGCAGAGATAATGGCGAAGAGAGGATCGATGTATTTGGCCACGTTCGAGTCGGTGAAATATACTAAAATGGACACTAGGATAACAAAAACACAGCCTAAAGCGTCACGGCACGTTTCCCGGAAACCTTGGCTCTTTGGTATACCCAGAGGACTTCGTCTGGTTTGTGAAGATAACTGTTCTTCACCTTCCTTCGTTTGCTGCGAGCCGTTTCTAGAAATAGATAGACGCCTATCTCGCTATTAGTTTTGAGTTTAGAAGGCTAGTTTTTGTTTTACTCTTCTTTTTCAATTTCAAGCTCTTCAAACAAGAAAATATACACGGTAAAATGAGATAAAGCCTATAGATGATAGAGCCTGTCTAGCTCTAGCCTGTGGTCGTAATTTCAGTGTTCGTACCGTCGCAGTATCACGTCGCCGTTCATCGTTACGTGAAGAACGAGACCCTGATTAAAGGTGTATCCTCCAATTAGTATGTAACAAAAGGCATTAAGCAGAATGCCCGACGCGCCAATCGTGAGGACTGGCATCGGGTGGTGCATTTCGTCCAAGTGATCTATGTGCACCAACGTTTGCAGAGCCTCGACCAACAGAGAAAAACAGAAAGACGCGAGGAAAACGCAGCAGATGAGCGTCGTAACGATATCTATCCTCGCCCAGCCAAATGTATTCTTCATCCTTCTATCCGATCGTGATTGCTGTAACAACAAAATGTTACAGATCCCCGTGTGTGTTTTCACACAGCACGCTTCGAGCGCTTAATATTTACTTTCGGTTTCGGAACTTTTCCGAAAGTATCGAGCGACAAATTTAATTTAATTTTTTTTTACAAAATAACCTTTGTCTTTGTCGACAAAGACGTCGAGGAACCTCTTTCGTCGCCATTTATGCAGATTGCTGAATTTCGTAAGGAGCTCGAGGTGCTGTTCCCACTGTAACTGACGCTGCTCTGACGATGGCTATACTACAAAAGAGAAACGCGTTAATATCTATTAATTAAATTATTTATATTGCCAAGTAAGGTATCTTACATCGTATCATCAATTAAAGAAATTATAATATTTTGAAATTCTTTTCGAATCGATTCAGCATTCTCGACGATATTCTTCAGAATAATTTCGCCGAGCTTTTTGCTCAAATAGAAATAATTCGATACAAATTCGATATCTTTATCATTTTCATCGTGGGGAAAAAAGAAACCGACAACTGTTACGACTAATCTGCTGTGGTAAATTATCATAAATTTAAAAGTAATATTATAATACACGCGTTAAATAGAAAAACAAAGGTCTCTTTCTCACTTATCTATTTCTATTTATACAATTTCAGATAACCAATACATACAGAAAAGACATTTACAGAAATTTACAGAAAGTTGAATTGTATCCGTTCAATCAAAAATACACGCACATTGCCATTGAGACAATAATCAAAAACGTGTGGTCATTTATGATAATTTATTTATTAATTATTAAATAAACTTACGATGAAACTTACCTTGATGGAGGCGATACAGCCAACAAGTGCGATAATATTGCATAGCATGTGATAGGCATTGAGAAGTAACGTGAGCGAATGAGTCACGTGGCTGGCGACCACCTCGACGATAAAGAAAGCGGTGGTGAAGAACAGGACTAGGTACAACTGGACTGGTTGTAGTCTTCTAAACCATTCCTTCACAGCCATGATCCTAGAGGGCAAAGCCACGCGGTCAACTTTAATTTCCAGTGCCAGATAGAACGCATGGAACAACAAACGTTTCCATTTCGGAGAGATTGGATATCACTATTATTGCTACATCGCTGCATGATAAATTTTAGTAAGTAGTACCACTTGGAAAAAGGAAGATATTTCGAATATTTTTCGAAGGAACAATCACTCGTTCGTGATAAAATAATAAAATGTGCGCATAAAAGGGAAATTGTTTTCTCGGATTCCAACAGCTTTACAACTGTTACTTTAAAACGTTGCTAAACAAGCTACGTTGACGTAACAAGCTTTTATTAGAGGATGTTGTCCATAGTCACGATACCATCGTTTCTACGCGAACAATATAATGAAAACTCTGTTCGAACGATCTGTCATCAATCCGTACGAAGAATTATTGTCGAGAATTCCGAGGTGCGATTTTTTTTTTCAACTTTTCAACCTTTGTTGAAAAACCGCGAAAATTCTCAATTCTCAATTCTCTCGATGATCGAATCACTTTTGCATCCGTACCGAAAGCAAATCGTTACTCCGTTTCGATAAATTTTTAAGAATTTTCACAGATCTCACAAATCTCATTGATACTCGCTCATTGTCAAGTTCTTTCTTTTTTTTTTTTTTTTTTTTTTACTTGACAATGCTGTTTATAAATTAGCACCGGTATACACTATAACACTATACGTACCCGTGTGTCACACTTGTATACTCTAAATTATATTTATCGAGTCGAATAACCGAGCGAATACTCCCTCGAGAATTTTCTGTAGACGAACATTCGGAAATGTTCAAAAAAATCTCGATCGTTCGATCGTTGACGGTTAAGTGACAGAGTGTCCATCCATCATGATCGCAGGCGATGCAGTCGACGGATGTGGTCGTCACACGCGCGATACTCCGAAAGAAAAACACGGCGCGTATGAACACCGCGCGATTGCAAAAGCCACGTGGTCGAACCATATTTCAATTCGGCTCGACAGATTCGTTTCGAACACAGTCAAGAACACTTCGATCATCGTAGCATCGATTAAATTATTTCAGCAAGCCAGACGGCAATTAATAAAAGACCGAGAGAGATGATTTTCTGGCAAAAAAAAAAAAAAGAGACTGTTGTTACATTTTCATTCGAAAATTTTTCTTTCCATTCGAAAGAAACGATTTTCTCCCCGTACGAAGACAAAATCATTCGATTGTCTGAAAAACTCGAAAAAGTGTGATATAAAGATTCGACACTCCGCGGAACCACACACGGAACAACGATTTACCGTCACTTTATTTTCGATCGAGTCGATCGAAGAGCTCTCCTCCACTTCTGACCCCTCCGACTATACAGCTTGTTATGTTATTTGTGACCCGTGCTTCTCCGTGATAACGGGGGCCCGAACCGAAAGAACCACCGTGTGTCCCTGCTTCAGCTGCTAAAAGCTTATTGCTTTTTTACCTCGCCAGCGACGAGACGAGAGTGAAAAGGTTCACCGGCCAAAACGATACTTGGAGTGCCCCTTAAGTGTCTCGCGAATCGGTAGCTATACGGTAGCTATAGAATCGTGTCACGATACGCATACTGTGACTCACAAAAGTAAATTTGAACAATATTTGCATTCGTGTGTGCCCAAACTTGGGCACTTATTTTTGTTCAACGCAAACATTGATGATCTTTGATTTTAGATTCTTCGTTCGATGAAAGTGAATAAAATTAAATAAAAACTTTGATATTAATAACGTAAGCTTGAAAATAATAATAACAACGGTTATCAAGGATCTTTTGTTGTCTTCTTTTTCTTAGTACGTACGTCAAATGTAGATAAGTGGATAATTGACTGCTCGACGATGAGCTCCACAAGCTCTCTACGTTTCGTGTAGCAAAAAGTTTCGCATAACGTACGTTTAATATTATATGCGTGTGTGAAAGATTTTTATAAATGTTCAGATACAAGTTTCGTGAGTCACTTTTTGTACCTGCATGAATGACGAGTAAGTTCGAATGATCAGACGCGCAGGGTTTCGTCTCTTTTTTGTTCGACCGATTATTATCGTTATATTTGACTTTTGTTCGGACAATTTTTCGTTCTTTTTTTCTGGGAATTAAAGTTTAATTTCATGGTATAAATAAAAGTATTTGTTCGATCCTTGAAATTCTTATTCTTTTGCATTCTGATTCTTCGTCAAGACAGATTTACTTTTGGCTCTATTCTTTTTTCTTTCTTTTTTATTATCGCTAAAACCAGTATTTCCAGTTCCTTTATTCTAATTTAGTCTGTATTTTCAACTGTTTCGTAAGAAATCCTAAGAAATACGTCTTTGAATATTTTATTGAATTTTCTACAAAATCTTTCTTGGTATGCGATATATATACATATATGTATAATTTCGATATCGAAGAAATAAGAAGAAACAGTGAAATAGACGATAGAGCGATTGACTAAGAATTTTTAAAAGAATTTTTTTCGTACTTGGTAGGAAAACGCGACGCGCTTTACTCGCGTTTTAATAAAATGCGTGATAAACACGTTGCTGTGATAGATAGATAAAAATCATGAAAAATTACGTAAAAATGACGCAAAAAAAACGTAAAATTCTTACACGTGTTTAACACGGGCGACACGTTTCAAGATGAACGTTTGGATTAAGACTCGTCGGAAGTGATTCAACTGAAAGTAACCAAGCACGATTTAGTCAGTATTGACAAACCATTCGTTTACGGTGTCGACTACGGTTACGCTATCGAATCTTTTCGTCCGTGAACCAACAACAATGCCTGAAAATTGCTGTTTTCTTATCTAGTCCACTGTCAAAAAGTGTATACGTGTCGCATTTTACTATGCACGTTTGCTATATAAATATTATTAGTTGCATTAACAACGGCAGTATCTCCATCGTATCTTTGGAAAGATACATTCCATAATCTGGCTTAATAACGAGTGAAAAATTAAAAGAAATCAAGATTGAATCTCAACCTTGTATTGTACACGCAGCAAAGCACAATGAAACGTTTCATGCTGTTCAGCGTATGCTTCTCTATACATCGAGACAATATAATACAATATACACACAATTCTGTAACAGAGAGACGTATGTACTAGATGCAAGGGTCATCAAAGCGTTAGTTGCCAACATCCGGTTGTGGTAATAGCTTTTCAACTCTGAAATGTCCACTCCTCCGATCGTCGTCTTAATACTATTTCGTCTGAACGCAAAATTGCCCTAAGCTCGTTAATTACTGATCTTTTTTTAACTGAACTCACGTTAGAACCAAATATTAACTTGATCCTTATCAGGGTATTGTGTTATTTAAAAAAAAAGAAAAAAACATTGACTTATCGTTCGAAGAATTAACTATATTAGACGTAACAATATTTTTTCTCAAAAATCAAAAATCTTTTGTTTTTCTTGGTACCACTTATCACACGCTCGTTGCGTTCTTATCTATCGAATGAGCGTGATATCGTGGCACAATTTGAAGAAACAAAACACAGAAAAATACACAGAAAACTCGTCAGAATCGTTTTCCGACGAACAAAGAACGTTTCCTTCCTCGCGTTATTTGTCCACTGTGCATTCTTTCTACAAGGAATATCACTAATCTTATTATACATTACAGAAAGTAACTTACAACTTCTCCGAATTGGATCTTCACTCGTAAGGAACAGCTTCCTTCGAATGTCTTCTCGAATTTTCATCGACGTTGAATGAATCAGTCGCGAGTAGCCCGACAGCGATCGAATGTTTGTCTTCGAGCTTGCTTCGGCTATATCTTTATCCATTGTAATTATCGTAAAAGTAGGCAGCACCCGATAACCCAAGACTATCATTTTCATTATCGGACAATCAGCATACAAACATGAAACCGTGGTAGCTTTCTGATAACACAATCAATTGAATCGAAAGATGACGGAGGATATTGCAATTCGTACAGGGTTCCCTGCTCGGGGACGGGATTTGTGGGTAGATTTAAATGAATGGGTACTTTTATGAATTATCGATTATTCACGTGGTGGACTGAAAGAAAGAGAGAGAGAGAGAGAGAGAGAGAGAGAGAGAGAGAGAGAGAGGAAAAAGAAAATAAATATTTCAAAAAGAGATTAGAAGATGACGCTACACGTCATTGGTAGTTGCTTTCTTCTTGGTAGTGGTGAATTTACCGGACCGGACTTCGGCATTTAGCCTCTTCTTTCTTCGAAACTTACATCTTGTCTCGACAGCTTCGATCTAAAGATAAATCGCGGAAGTTAAATCATTCACGCATGTTCGTAAATATGTGCTCGAGCACGCACGAGCTTTCGTTTCAGGTTGGGCACGCGAAAGCTTGATTGTGCCAATCTATCTAGCCGGTCCTGTCGACTTACGATTTACCGTCTACTTGCGTTATAGGCAGACTAGAAGAAACTATCTGTCCTATCTACTAGTCATCCTATGTTTAAAAAATAGCAAAGACAGGCACACTCGCTACTTCACGATTCATATATACCCGGGCACAAAGGCCTGCATTAGAGAGTCGCACACGACGAATTATTAACACTCTAATTTACGTATCACTTTTCTGAAATCGACTAATGAAAACTACCGCGATCATTGCGTAAAATATACTCGTAATTGTTATACGAATATTGCAAAGTATCGTGCACATGATATTTAATACATCTTTTGACAGAGAAAAATATTATTTAATCGTACGAGTAATCTATCTATATTTATATTTATATTCAATATATTTTAAATTTACAAATAATTATAATGTATATATTCCTTTATGTCACTGATAAATACTTATATATTTATTATTACGCGATGTGCAAGAAAAAGTCTATCTTGAATTAACAAATACAATAAGAGAGAAAAAACAATATTACTACTAACGAATATAATATGTACAATGGCCGAGATCACTATGCTCGGTCAGCCGTGTCGATTCCGATCTTTCGTCCTACGACGAAATTCATGCCACTTACGATTAAATCGGTGAAGTTGTGGAGAGAACTAGAGAACTAGAACTCACCGTGAAGCCAGTATCAAGTAGAAGAACGTGTATAGTATAGTAACGCGATTACATAGAGTGTTATAATTGGTTCTTGAAGAGAATATATTATTAATTATTTGAAATGTCAAAAATAACGTTTGAAATATCGAAAAATATATCTTTTTATATATCAATATATCAAGTAACTACTGATATTCCATAATATAATTGATTTATAAAAGTTATATTCTAAATTCCGGCCATTAGAAATTCAAATATATATTTTAGCAGTTAAATATGGCGCCAGTTCTATTTCTGCGCAGTACGTCAAAGATACAATGCGCAGAACATGTTTAAACTATTACAAAACTATTATAACTATATAAGACTGTAGATCGATCGAAAATATGAAATAAATGCTAATAAATTATATCATAAAACAAACATATATCAACCTCCAAATGTTATTTATATCTATAAGGAAAATATCGAGCTTGCCATTAATTGTCGTGGCATCCTTTTGAATTTCGTGACGTCTTTCCAATGTTTCAGTATTTCTCTCGTAATAAAAACAAATAATCTGTAAAAAGAAATGAAAATTTTCAAACGAATGATGCGTAAGAGGAACACGTTCAACATTACGTAAATGTGAAACAACGATCAAAGTTGAATGTTCTTAATACGAAATAATGCGATCGATATTACGATCACAGAAATGATAAAAAAAAAAATGATGATTTAATGATAAATCACAACAATAAATGAATAAATTATTCGATAAAACGTACTTTAAAACGCACGATGAAAGTATAATGAAGATATTGCATTTAACAAATGACACACAGAATGATACGTCTCAATGCTTCGAGTTTTAACGGTAGAATAACCTATCGTGCGTCGAATTCGTTCTACGAACGATGTAACGGGGATACAAACGTACGCAAATGCACTTGAATTTAATTTATCTTATATAAAACACATATATAAAATTATATAAATTATTCCATAAATTATTATTTAAATTATTTCCGTTTAAATGGTAAATTATCTTTCAACGTTGTACGAAAGTCTTTCATATTTTACATACGCTACAATTTCGATTTTCGATCTTAATTTGCATATCGATATAACGTGAAGCCGAATTCACACACTAACGTAGCGACAATTTATATTCTACGATACAAATTCTTGTCACAATATGTTACACATATACGTTAACTTTTTAATTTTACGTAAGAAATTATATAAATCAAGGGGAACTTCAAATATCTTGAAAAATGGAAAAATGCTAAATAGTATATTTTAGCTAAAAATCCTCCATGAATGCCAATGAAAACATGCCTTGTGATGTTTAGATGTTTAGTGCTACGAACTATAATCATAATACAGTCGATGTGTAATTTTTACATTATCAAAAAGTAATTTATAATTGGATCAGATGGCTATAAATTTTATAAATCCTTAAATACTTTCTGATAAATTATATCGCAAAAAGAAAAGAAAGCTGCTTCGAGTGATTGTAGGTATCATTATAATTTTACATCTCGAAATATGTGTACATAGAAAATTACCGCTTAATATAAATTATACCGCTTTTAAAATTTCGTAATTGCCAACGTTGTATATGTTTATGACATATTTTTATTTTGAATTGATTAAAATTGCATTATGTTGTGGTTGAACAATTAAAATTACAAATTCTCACAGATAATGGCCAAATCGGACAATTTTAAAGATCATAATAAAATAGCTGAAGAAAATATTATTGTACGTATGCGCATTTATTTTTATTGAACCTAAACTTGTAAATATTAGTAATCAAATTCCGTTTCATTTACATTTACAAGCTTCAGAAAGCTTTGCTTTTCATTTTGTGTTAACACACTTATTATTTTTCATTTATTCTGGTAACTCAACTATTATGTGAAGTGTGGTGAGAGTATGAAAGAATACCTTGAACCTAGATTCGAGTGTCCTATTTGTTTAACTTGGCTGCGTGATCCAGTTTTAACATCTTGTGGTCATAAATTCTGTTCGCAATGTATATACACTTGGCTTCAGTAAGTTATATTTCAAAATGTTATAACTTAACAAGTATACATATGTACATATATATATATATATATGCACACACGCATATAAAATCTATTATATTTATATTTCATATTTATGAATTTTTATTTTGTAGAAAAGAAGGTGCTTGTTGTCCAGTTGATAGCAAAAGTCTAAAATCTGAAAGTGATTTATTCAGAGACTTATACACGAGCAGAGAAATATCACAACAACGTATACCTTGTCTTTACCGACAATTTGGCTGTGAGATTAAAATGTCTCCAGTGGATATGGAAGCGCATATAAATGAATGTACTTATAAACAAAGTCTTCCAGATTCACAAGTTATATATTGTTCCTTTAAGAATGTTGGCTGCATGGAAACTTTTCATAGTAAAGAAGATTTGCATGCACATTTAGAAGGAAATATAAATATCCATTTAACTGTTAGTTCAATTTTTTTTGTAACATTTAATTATAATATAAAAAAAAAATTACTATCGCAATTTTATAGATGATGGCGAGAATATTACCACAATTCTCGGTTTTAAAAAGTAATGTCAATGCTGCGGCTGTAGAATCGAAATTATGGGATCCTCCACCAAAAAGTACAATGGAAAAAAATGAACCACCATTAGAATGGCAACAATTATTAAAGTCAATTTTATTTATATCTTATATCTTATAGTATGAAAAATTTCTACAAAATATATTTATAAGAATTTTTTATTGTAATTATATGTTACATCTTTTAGGAATCTGTATGAAAGGATAGTGGTATTGGAACAACAAAATAAAGAACTGTCTATAACTGTTTCTAATCAAAAGACTCAACTCGCAACTTTGCAAACTTCTTTGCGATGTAGTCAGGAAGAAATGTTTTTACGTAGTTGTAATGGGGTTTATATTTGGAAATTACCTTTCTTTCATGAAAAACTTGAAAGCATGATGAAGGATTCGTTAAAGATGTTTTATAGTCCTGGCTTTTATACTAGCCCTAATGGTTACAAAATCTGTGCTAGAATTAATATATCTTCTAAAGAACCTGAATTTCTGTCACTTCTTCTGCATATAATGAAGTCGGAAAATGACGACGGTCTAGATTGGCCATTTAATGGAACAATGTATTTTGTTTTAGTTCACCCATATAATTGGGAGAAAGATATACGAGAAATAACTTCTTCAAGACCAGATCTTGAAGCATTTAGAAAACCAGTATGTGAATTGAATAAGCGAAGCTTTGGCTATACAGAATTCGTGCGAATACAAGATTTACCTGATTTTTTGCAAAATGATTGTTTAATTTTTAGAATAGAAGTTCGTGTTTATGACAAATTTAGAACACCAATATAATTGAAGAGTGTTAGTGACACTAACTTTTCCTCTTTGTTTAAAGTCGGGATCATTTTTGAAAAAATTTCCGTCCTTATCTTGTTGTAAATTTATAATATCGAAAAACATACATTAAGTATATAAAAAAACATTAAAGAAAAATCTATGTAATATTATATTAGTTTCTACAGTTCGATTTATCGTTGACATAATTTAATCCTATCTATCTATCGTCTGTAGTATAGTTTTACAGAAAAAGATATATTTAATTTATGGTAATTTCCATTAGTGGAAACGCTATTGCATTTTTGTATTTGGTATAATTTTTAACTTTAGATATAAATGAAATCTTATATACTTTATGTAAATTTAAATTTATCTAAATTTATTTAAATTTATGATATACTTTATACTATATACTTTGTACTATAATCCATTTTATGATGTAAAAATTAATTTTATCGTTAATAAAACTTTAAATTAACAAATATGTATTACTCTTAAAATATTTTTTCTTGCGATTTTCAAAACCTATGATATATTTTAATTATTTACTTACGTTATTTAATTATTTATTTATATCATATAATATGTATTTTAATTTTGCAGCAGGCCAATTTATGTGAAAGTGGGGGAATGCCAATATAACGGATCGTGAAATTGCAACAGGTCAAAGCACAGTGAAACTTAGTACAATTAACATCACATTTTAAGAAACAAAATAAAAATGCAAATAAATATTACACGTATTATATTTATTTTTCTTTCGGTATTTATGGCTATTTTTGGATTATTAATCAATTATGTGGAATTTTATCTACCTAGTTTAATAACTCGTACTTATCGTTACGGTAAATTTTCTGCTAATACACATCAACCACTACTTGCAAAAGTAGAGTTGCCTAAAAGGTGAGCAATTAATTACTTCATATATATATATATATATATATATATATATATATATATATCATCCTATATATATTAACATATTATTGTTTAAAAATATTTAATTAAAATTATAATTAATATAAATTAATATTTTAGATGGTTTAAACATTTTTATATCTTTGCTGCTCCAGCTTCAAGCTATGTACTATACTTGGTAATTTGCAAATATTTATGGAAGGATAATATTTCTGAAAATGTTATATGGATATTGGATATATGTTTGGGATCATTCAGACAAGCACTCGGTACTATTTGAATACTTTGTACTTTGTACTTAAATGTTCATTTAAAAATATTTTTTAATAATACACATTTTATTTAACAAATGTTTTCTAGTATCACCTGAAAGCACATTTATAGCAACTGTACTTTTAACTTTACACTGTTGGAAACGATTCTATGAAACTCATTTTATAAGTATCTTCAGTGACAAGATGATGAATATTATTCATTACACAATTGGATTTTCTCATTATGTAGGAACTTTAATTTGCATTATAGGCGAGTCTAAAGGTTTCGTTAAAGGTAATTATAGATTTAAATATAAACTTAAAATTATATTCTAATATGTTGATTCTAATTTCTTCTAAGACTGTATGTTTTTCACATAGGTTCAAAAGGAAATTTCTCTTGGAAAAATATTACGTATCTGCAATTAATATGTGCTATTATTTTTGTACTATCATCATACGTACAGTTCAGGACAAATTTGATCCTTAGTAATTTACGACGAAACAAAGATGGAAAGATGAATTCCACAGCATATAAAATACCACATGGAGGACTTTTTAAGTATATATCAGGTGCATTACAACTTACAGAAATAATTATTTATATAACACTTTCTATCATTTTATGGCAAAGTTCTACTTATCATTATGTTACAATGTGGGTCTTAATTAATCAGGTACAAACATTATACAATATATTCTCATATAAAATTCTTAAAAAATTATTCTTAATAAGGTTGAATTACTAATCTCATTTTTATTTTAGACGTCTACTGCTGTTCTGACACACAGATGGTACATACAAACATTTAAAAATTATCCAACATCTCGAAAAATTCTCCTTCCTTATATCTTTTAAATGTTACAAAATTTTTTGCATAATACAATGGATGCAGAAATTTCAAAGAAGATGTTTATGGAACAATATCGTAATTGCAATTAAATAAAACTGTATCATTTTCATAATGTACATGTTTTTGTAACATTTTAAACAAATTATGTTAAAGAATATGTGATTTTAAATATTAATTTATTTTACATTACGTACAAACAAATGTAAATTATGATTAAAATACAACACTTCAACAATAATTAGAACTACGGTATTTATTTATTTATTATTTGTATCCTAATTCTTAATCTGACAGATAAGTTGAAAATTTTCTTTGCAATATATACAAATAGTGACTTCTCATATTTATTTTTTCACTTGAACAATAAGCTGAAACAAATAATTTAATCCTCTCTGAGACGAAATAATACTAATTCTTAAAAGAATATAAGAAATAGAGTATGTTAATATATATATTTATTAAAAACTTTTACATACATCACGAAGACGAATGTTTTTATAAATATATTAACATACTCTAACATTAAAATAATTTATTAATTAATAATCTTTAAAAAAAGAAATTAATAATCTTTGCTATACCTGTATGGATAGCCTTGTACTTTGTTCCTAAATATCGATAACAGTGAACTAAAGAAGATGGCGACTAATCCAGCGCCTATTGCTGCGAATATTCGCCGTTTTTTTACATCACCTTTACGCGAAGCGGCTTCGGTCATTAAAATCATACCTAACACCACTGCTCCATCTTATTACACTTGTTAAGGAAAATATTAGCCATATGTGTTTATATTCAAGAAAATGGAGTAAAATCATAAAAATTGTACACTATACAACTATACATTCCGCTCACCGTCAATCATCACATTGATGTTAACTCTGAGAGTTAATGAAAAGGATACTTAGAATCATAACAATGTATGTTTCTAAAATGAACTGCCCTTGAGAAGAAGCATGTATATAAGCCACATTCCCACTAGATGATCTATGTATGAACGGTGGACCTCTAATATGATTCCACATTTGTCCAGATATCATTGTAAGTGTAAAGAACTGTTTAAAAAAATAATAATTATGAGATAAATTATCATTCAAAGGAGTATACTTACATCATGAAACATTACCAATGCACCAAGACCCCAAATTGTTTTGTTATAAATGAAATCTAAATTGTTGCGCCTCAAGTATAAAAATCCTCCAATAAGTATCAGCAACATTATTATTGCAACCGTGCCAGAATAGTTTGGTGGTCTAAACACTCTAATCTGTAAATAATAATTTTAAACAGATTACCATGACTTTTATTTGTTAACATATATCACATACCTGAATATCAGTACGTTCGGATATCCACTTTGCAATTGCTTCTGCTCCAAATCCTACTCTTTGAATATCCATGGTGTCTGCAGGTTTTGGTTTGCCTTTTGGTGGAAAATGCATGTATACTGGTGCGGTATTCAGTCTCATCTGTTGTAAATAATACATAGAAAATTATTTGTAAGTATTATATATTTAACATACACATTTAGTACATACATTCATGACATACCATGTGGAACACATCTGATCCTTCGTCGAAATCCACAGATGCAAAAAACAACTTCTTCGAGTGAGATTGTAAATATCTAAATGAATTTGCCACTATCACAAATTCATCATTTGCATGCCTAATGAATATAAAAGATAAAAAAAACTAATTGGCATTAAACGTAGTAAAATTTGAAGATAAATTAACATTAAATTTACCTGCATATTTGACACTGTCTTTGAGGTGCCATAGCAGTGAACATTACAACAACAGAATAATTTCTCGGTGTAGTTTTGACATATTCTTTAAATTTTGCTCCGTTGAACTTAATCACAGGTCTTGTGAGAGCTAGTTCTGATAATTGCTGCACTCGATCTGACAACGACGAACCAGGAGTCTGAAACACATTATTTCGCTTACAATAGAAACAAGAAGATTGAAATTTAGGTCAATTTTGACTGATTGAAGGTTAAGTAAATTTTCGTTGCATTAAAAGGTTATTACACGGCATGTAAGATGCGTTAAAATGCACAAATAATTTAAAAATGTACTGTCTACTATCATAATTAATTCATTGTTAATTTCATTATTAATTCCTGAATCGGTTTGAGTATAAAAAATTGAACGACTAATTTGACACTTTGACACGTATGACAGTTATAATAATGTAATTAAATGCTCACGTTCTTCATCCTGTATTGGCCATAAACATAATTTAAACTTAGAACAAGTCCCAACAATATAATACATTTTTTACATTCCATCGCAAACAATATTATAAAATAATATATTACATGTACTTTTCTACCGCGAGCACGTTACAACCATGCAGGTAACAAACGAAGCTCATTGGTCTATTCGATACAACGTGGCATTTGACGTGAGACGTGAAAATGTTTCGACTTAAATATATATTTCCAACGAATATTATTAAAATAAATATTTCAAAAATCTATCATACAAATAAATCATACAAATTTTTCCTCTCTCATATAATTTATTTATTATTTCTTATATAAATTATGCATAGCTTCTCAAAATTATATCCTAAGCCTCTTATCACGTATCAGAGCGAGAAACAAAAATTTCGATATTCTAATATAAAGCTGCAATTGATATTGATACTGAATATCCTAAATATTCTCTAGATACTAGATAATATAAATATTCATCGTAATATCGTTCAATATGAAATATGAAATATCATCGAACGTATGTTGCGAGACTTGATTGCTTTTCGTACGGCATTGGTTCGCAGTGGAAATGTATCTGCCACGTGATTGGTCAGTTGCGCAACGTGCGCTCGCTGATTTGTCGTTCTGTTATTGTTCAGTTGGTATAACCGTTATTTCAAATCAGAAAAACCGGTAAAGTATTTCACATGAAAAACTGTTTGGTGCTGCCTAGGAAATTGTATATAACGTCCTTCCCCTCGCATACGAAAACAGTAGTTCGAAGAGGAGTGATGTGCAACGGACGTTATTAACCGTGTTCTTCGTTAACGTTAACGAATTACGTTCTACGTTAAATTCTATTCAAAAGTGTCGTTCATTTCTTGTTGCTAAACACATTAAAACTATCCCACAATGTCATTTTCAAAAGCTAGAATTCAAAGATTCAATGAATTCGAAAGTAAGTAAACTATTTCTTTGTTATAATTATTATTAATAAAAAATATTCCTTTATTACCTTGGATTTTCATCGAGCGTGGGCATCTCTCAATGCACATCTCTTTTTCCAATTGTATCTTATCGTTGTTGATAATACCATTTCCTTTGCAATTTCTTGATTTCTCAATAGCTGTGAAATTTTTTTAAAATTCTCAACTGCTGTATGATGTCTCTTTACACAAAATATATTTCCGCGGGAAATAAGTCAGTGATCTTTCGAGAAATATAAAAACAGTAATCTGTAAGTGTCGAGAAATTATCAGTTTTTAATCGTTTTTAATTCCATAAAATAATATCGTAATCTTAATTCCGTGCAACAGATACCGTCGTGTTCTTGTATTTTAGTGTCCTTGTCTTTTATGCGTAAATTTTGGAAAATTAAAGTTAAAATATTTGCTAAATTAAAGCTTCATCAACGTGCCTAGGTTAATGTGTTTTTTTTTATAGAGAATGTCGAGCTTCATTGAAAACGAAAGTAGAGGTGATCTTGAAATCTTCGAGATCTTTCCATCTGCAAAAAGATCATGATTCCTCTAACCTGGCCTCTGTTCTATTAAACAATTTTTCTCAACAAAGTTCATTCTCATATTCCTAAAAACAACGGTTGTTCAAGTTACATGCTTCGCGTTGAATCGTATTTATATTGGTTCTGAATGTCACGTCATTGTTGGCATGTGAATGCCAATAATAAACTTTTTTGGCATATTAACGTCTGATTATCAGTAAAAGTTTTAAATTAAAATCTTTTAATTATCAAATTTAAAAAATTTTACTTCTCAGAAGATTTAATTTAATTTAAACACGTTGAACGCCACATCAGCCGTATCCGGGTGACGGCTATGTTTCCGCAGGGGCCCCGTAAACGGGTGACACTGTTCTTCGTCCAATTAAAACAGGATTTTGGAGGTAATTTATAGTAATTTTATTAATTTGTAACACAATTACGACGAGTATAGACAATATAAAGTAACGATGAACTATAAAGTAAACAAAAACAAACATTCAAAATATACTTATAGTAATAAAATAAAATAATAAAATATAAAATATAAAATATAAAATATACTTATACTATAACAAATTAAAATTATACTTACATCTAATTATTGTTATTTTTAAAATATTATAACATTTTGTTAGTTACGATGGTATCCGTTAAAATATTGTACACAATTGAGGTAACTTTGGACACTCACAAGGACGCACAATACGTTATAGTGTTTTGTAATTTTTTTCTTGCTTCGTGGCGTTCGAAAGTTCGCCTTTGTTTTGCGCCTTTGTACCGAACGCGCATCCTTCTTATAGATTTGCCCTGAGGATTTTTGCGAATTTGCAGGTGGTGAGACGCCTTCTTTATTGTTTGGGGCGAGAGAAAGAACTTCACCCGCTGGTGGTAATAATATTGGAAGGTAGCTGCACAAGAAGTCCACTTTCACCAGTGAATTCAAATGATTTTTGTTTTCCGGTGAACTCGTACCACACAGGATGATATATTGTCAGATGAACCGACAGTATCAGTATCAGTATCAGTATCAGTCTCAGTCTCAGTTCGTTCTCTTCTTCTATAGCCAGGTTTCCCAACAGTTCTTCAAAATCTTCACTCTCGTACGAATTCTCATTGAACCGAGCTTGAACCTGATGCAATGATATTTCTGACAATTTTCTTGGAACTCTGAGTACTTCTTCGCGATCACTGCTCGACTCACTTTCATTTACACTTTTGCGCTGTCTAACAGACATTTTAGGGATCAAGAGGTAAAGTTGTTGTTAACGAACGAACGTGGTTCTGGTATAAATGCAGCGAGATCTGTCATCATAGTGATCTTTATTTCGCTTTGAAACGCTTTCCCCACTTCGTGGCCAGCCCGCCCCACTTCTAGAAAAGGATTATCTATCTCTATCACGAAGTAAACCGTGGCTACGTTTAAAAGACGCGTTGCTGCATCGTATCGCTCTTTCAGCTAATCGCGCTGTCTGCATACATCCCGAGTCTGAAATTTGGGCCCCGGGAGAAATCGGCTCCACCGATTCACGCTGGCCGTTGTTCAACGTGTTAACAATCACCAAAGTATTAAATATTTTTGTATTTACACGCGAATATATCTAAATAATCGGCGATAGACGAAAGTAACAAACGATCGTCGAATTAGTTGTTGTTGACAATGATAAAGACTACTAACTGTAAAAACTAAACTATCTTGAAATAAAGGAAAAGTAAAATGACGAGATAAAAAGAAAAAAAAACCATTTAATTTTTAAATGTTGCGTGCAAAAATAAGAGAGGCGGAGGGAAATAAAAGGCGGTATGAAAAGGTGACAAGATTTCGTTACGGAATCGTGAAAGAAGGGATGGCGAGGACGTTAGAGAGTACACCTGGTAACTCGATGACCCCAGTGAGACATGTATCTTGCAACTAAAAACAGCTGTCTTTCATTTGCGCCTTCTTTTCGCGTGTAAACTAACACTCGCCGAAATGGGAATCCCTTTTACCAACGCTACTTCTTGCGTTCCTACCCCTTCCACGTTTTGTGTGTGTGTGTGTGTGTGTGTGTGTGTGTGTGTGTGTGTGCGTGCGTGTGCGCGCGCGAACGAACGAACCAACCCACGCGCACAAAATTAATTTCATTTTTAAATTATTTAATTAAGACAGCAATGTTTTACAGCAAGGTAATGAAATCAAAAGTTCTTTTTATAAGCATTTAAATATTGATATTTTACGAGTCATTGTACATGCACAAAATGTAACAGGAAGATAGAAGTAAGAACATATAAGATCTCGTTTCACTGAATATTAGTTTTATATGAAATTACTTACAAAGCTATCAGAAGCTATAATTTTTTCAGAATATTTTTCTGATTTTAAAAAGGAAAATTTTTTTACAGATGACGTACCTCCACCAGGGGCATATGATCCGAAGTTTGATGGCAAGGTGAAAGGTCTTGTTATTGAAAAATCAGAAAGATTTTATGACAGCAAAAGTGTTGCTAGTGCAGGGAGCAATGTAATAATATGCAGTAAACATGCAAATAATGTTGCAGCCAGTTTTAGAACTGTGAGAGATCAATTTGAAAACTTTGTATTGATTCTGTGCAAGATGTTGATCTGAGAGATAGATGCAGAATCATTTCACTGTTGATCGTTAACGACCAATTGTTAACAGTAATTATTAATTATACCGTTTCTCTCCCTCTCTCAGATATATCACACTTCCACGGAATTAACGTACTATTGAAAAATTTATATGTAAATTCTTAGAGAATATTTTAATTTCAATAACGATGCGTATTATTTTAGCCGCAATTACCACGGAAACAAAATCTAAATCAAACAAGATCAAGTTCGAAACTAAAACCACGTGCACTTATTGCTTCTAATGACCAAAAATTAAAATACAATACCCAGCATCAGCTTGCTGATCTTCAAGTAGAATGTTTCAACAAAGACAAGACAATAGAGGAACTGAAAAAACACATCGAAGACATGAAGGAGGAAGTGCGAAAATTGGAATTGCAACTCGAAGAATTACGCAAAAAACAGACAGACATGGAAGAGCAACACCGAAAGGACATAGAAACAATGGTTTTAAAATATGTTGTTTTTAGCAAATACAATTTCACTTCCAAATATATAAAAATATTTTATCGATAATTTTTGTATCCAGGCTACGATGCAACAAGAGATCTTAAACGATTACGACGAGAAACATCAAATGGAAGTGAAGCATCTTCGTTGCCAGTTTTCAGAAGTCTTGGAAGAGAAAGAACGTGAAATTCAAGCAAGAAAAACTATAGAAGATGACCTTAGAAATCGTATCGCGGATTTCCCGAAAAAAATAGTTGCATTAGAATCTGAATTAATAGACAAAAGACATGCAAATATTGACAGAGTAAATATACATTAATTTTAAAGAATTGAAGTAATTGTAATGAAAGTATGACAACAACCTTGTATCAATTTTTTAAATTTTTATGTGTAGGTTCAATTTCTCGAAATACAAATCGAAGAACAAAGGACAAAGTTAGAAGAGATAACGATAAGTCACAAACATGAAGTTGATTTATTGGAACAGGAGAAGTCTAAACTCAATTCGTACGTTGATAATTTAACGGATGAACGTGATCGATTGGAGCTAAAATTGCAAAAGCGACAAGATGTAATTCTCGAACTACAAGGTCAATTATCCACTATCCAATGTGAATTAGACGAACTAAAAGCTGAATATGAAAAAGTTACTGAAAATTCTTCAAAACAAATAGACGATCTTAAATATAAATATGAAAAAGAAACTGATCAATTGAAACTCGATTTTGAAAAAGCGAAGACGATTCTTGTCAATGAAAACCAATTTGACATATCGTGCAGGATAGAAATTGAAGCTAAAATGAAAGATATTGATCAACAAAATAATTTTCTTAGGGAAGAGCTGGAAAATGTTCAAGAACTTTTCAAAGATGTAAGTGTTGAAATTTCTAACTGCTTAAATAATAAAAGAAATATTTATCTGGCTTCTTACTTGAATGCAGGTTAATAACCGTTTGCGCAAGGCGCATCAAGAATTAGAGGAATCAGAGAGAAAACATGTCCTTGTTTTGAAGAAACACCAGGAGGAATTGGCTGATCTAATGAAACTCCACGACGAAGAAAAATATAAACTGGAGCAACAATTGGAAAGTGCAGGAATGGATTACATAAAAGAAATAGAAAATGTACGAACGTACAACATTCGTGTACATTGCTGCACGCTTTGTTATACAATGATTTTTTCTGTGAAATAACACGTGTTAATTTCTTGTGTAGCTAACGATAGCGAGAGACAAAGAAATCGCAGAAGTAAAAGAAACGGCGGCTAAAAAGAGCGAAGAAGAAATCAAACGAGTCAAACAGTATGCCGATAAAATAGTAGCGAATGCAGAGGCTGTTACTAGAGAAACATTAGCAGCTTGCCGTACCGAATGCGAAGAAAGAGTAAAAAGAGTGATCGCTGATAGCGACGCGAAAGTAAGCGGGTCACACGTGCGTAAAATGAAAAACATCACTGACTGCGTTCTCTTTTCTGATGTTTCAATAGAAATTCTTTTTTACCGTATGAAGAAGAAGAAGAAAAAAAAAAAAAAAAAAAGAATTTTTATTGCAAATATTATTCCTTTTTCAAAGCTTCTTCGAGTATTCTACTTTCCAGTTTCTGTGATGTTTGCCCTGTGCTCTTCTGCAAGAGCATTTCTGTACAATTTTTAAAGTCAACTTATTAATTTAGATAAACGCTATGATCAGAGAGGCAAAGGTTACTGTGGAGGAAGAAATGCGACTCACTGCGGAAAGGTATAAAGCATGTTTAGCGCACGTAGAAATGGAACGAGCGGCGTTGGATGAAAAATTAGCGCACAAAGATGCCGAAATTAATAGACTTTCTGCGACTCTTAAAGAATTAAAGAACTCGGCGGAAACTCAGGTACAAGTATATAGTCGAAAACAAAAATACATCTCAATCTAATCTAAATACATTTTTATTATTAAAAGTATTATTTTGTATTAATCGATCGAACAAATTTAGGAAAGTTTCAGCCAGAGTTTACAATTGGAATTGGATAGAGCAGAAACAGAATTGGCAGAAAAGAAAGAGGAATTGCGAGCTCTGAAAGATCAAATTAGAACCGAAGCAGCAGAAATGGTGGCTAGACGAAAGAGGTATGTCATTTTTTACAGAAAGGAATATACATATATGTACGTGTAAAATTTTGTTTAGGTTCGAAGTTATAATGGCTGAAAATCAAGCCTCGGTTGCTGCCTTAACTAAACGTTTGGCCCAAAGTAATGCCGAAGTGGAAAGGTTACAGTATGAATTGAAACGAGGTGAAGATTGTATCGACGAGCATCGTGATTTACTGAGTATTATGCGTAACAATTCCAAAATAGTACATGAACAAGTGCGCGTTTTGATGGAAGAATTAGACATTAAAAAGGGATTGGTTGATCAACTTGAAGCTGAAAGTATAAGCGAAATGGAATCATTAAAATCTGTATTCGAGGCTAAGATTGGCGATTTCAAGAACATAGCAGCCAAAAAAGTTGCGAAATTACGAGCCGAAAATGATGTAAAGTCTGCTCAAAATGCTGAGGTAATATACTATTTTTTCTTTCTACTTTCAATGCAAAGATGTAAAAAAATTTGATTTGATAAAATATTGCTTGAAAATGAGATAATTATTTAAATTCTTTAAATTCTTTAAATTAATTAAATCGTTATTTCATTAAAAATCTTAGATGAAAAACCAACTTCAAGAAATGGCTAATCATCTCGCTGAAGCACAAAATATGCTGCTTAAATTGGAAGAGAGAAACGATGCTCAAGAACTTGAAATTTCTCGAGTGGCAATGCTAAACGACAAGCTTAACGCACAGTTGAAAGAACACGAAACAACGATAGAAGACTTGAATAAATTGCTAGAACATCAATCGCAAGCTCATAAAGTTAGCTTAAACGAAGTACGTTCTCAAAATTGCTGTATCAATGTTGCTGTGCTTTCCACGTGACGAAATATATAAATTGACTATTTTTATTACGCTTACAGGCTAATTTGAAGATAGAAGAACTTTCTGTTAAAATTAAATGTCACGATGAAGAAGGAAGTCATATCCAGGTAACTGATAATGCAATCTCTTTTTATTTTGTATATATCAAACAATAAGGAGATTTTTACATTAAACGATAAGGGATTTTTATCTACATTAAGCGGTGCATCTCGTTTCATATATGTATAATTCATTCAAAATGATTGTGTCTATGTAGAAAAATGTTGATGAATCATTCGAAGAAGAACGAAAGAACCGGGAAAAGTTTGAAAAAGAACTTATGGAAAAGCTCGAGGAAGAAAAAGCTCGAAGAGAAGCCGCCGAAGAGTATGTTGTTCCCTCCTTTAAAGATGAGAGTAATTTATCTTTGAAAGCTAATAAAGTAGCGAGGTGATAAGTTTATTTTTATCTGTTCAGGGAAATGGAAAAGCTTTCCAAATATAACGAGCAACTTTTAAAAAATTATCAAGAGATTCATGAAAAATATGCTGAAGTTGTTGGTCATCATAATCACAGGCAAAGAATTAAGCACGTATCTCAGCTTAAAGATAAAATCAGTCAATTGGAACAGGTGCGTTCAACTATTTATCTTGGAATTGATCATTTTGTATCGCACGTTGAATTTTCTTATTACAACTACCGAGACTACTCGGTTAGATCGTTATCGTTTGATTATAATAAAATTTAAATGTTTTTTAGGAAGTGTATGCGAAAACGAGGACAATAGAACAGCTACAAAAGGTTACAGAAAAAATGAAAGCTGAACAGAAACGCGCGCACTGTAAAGGAAAAGAAAATATATCAGGAGTGTCGCAGAGTTTTACAACACCTGTTCCTTCTCCGCATAAATCAGTAACGCCGTTAAAAAATCGAAATTAACTTTAATTTATTTATACACATCATTAATTTATTTACGTTACGCGTTCGTGATTTCCTTAAACAGTTTCATAAATGTCATAATTGTTATATTACTGTAATCCTTGCGATTATTATAAATGCGAGTTGATAATAATTTAATTCATATATTAAAAGCTCACGCACTAAACTCTCCATGCACGCGTATAATTGTATTAGAATTATTTATTGATGCAATAATTATTAATTTGCATTTATGATAATTAAAAAAAAAAAGACGAACTAGAATTTATAAATGAAAAATGAAAGCAGAACCTAACAAACGTTACATTTAACCTCGCAAAAGATGTTAGATTTGCTGAGAAATTATTAAATTTGTTATTAGGCTTAAGAACGTTAGAATCATAAATTTATAAATTTAACAAATTTAACAATATTTACATGCAAGATGAAAACGTTCTGTTTGTTAAGTTCTGCTAAAAATATGTTTAGTAATGAAATTTAGATTTTACAAAACTGACATTTAGCTTATAAGATTGACGTTAAAAGATAGAAAAAGTGACTTGATTTCTTTTTATATAATATACGTTTTTCTCTGCTATTTCAATATATGTAGAGTTATAGAAATTTTATTTGTAATAAATATTTATTTGTGAATTTATTTGTAATAAATAGTTATTTGTGATGAAAAATCACGCTGCGTTGAATTTTTAAGAAGTGACGTTTTTAAACTCATCACAAATGAGCGAGTTCTCTATATATTTTAGATGAAATATAAAAACAACAGTTACAAATATATATGTGTGTGTGTGTGTGTTTTTAAATGCAAAATACGGTCTCATTTCTCAACCGATCGTTTCAACCGATTTGTCTGAAAATTAGTCGAGTCCTATTCGTGCCTCTATTCTTCCACCAAATTAATCAAACGTGATGGTCGATTCCGTTTTAAAAATTAGAAAACGTATCATGCTGCGCTTACTCTGGACATTTGTTAACTATGTTCATTATTGCTATACATTATATTACTTTCATCGTCATATTTTTATCATTCATCCACGTTGCTGTTGGTTGCACTTAAACCTGGATCGATTGCCTTCCTTATATGTTTACCATACAATCGTTGGAACGATTAGCCATAGTCGACGAGCATTCAGGAGATGTATCCAACGTCTTGAATTCTTCCCAACTTCTCTCTCGTTTCACTCTCAGATCCGGCATCCGTCAGTTCCTTTCCGTTCCGATCTGTCAGGTTTTAAGGCTCGCAGTTTTATCGCGATTTTGTCGCGCGTCAGGTGTGTCGTCTAGTTCTCTTTCGATAGACGATGACAGACGATGACAGTTTTACCCCCGGCACTCTGTGTTTTTTACTGTTTCCTCCCCTCGATGCGACGCGGCACACAGCGTCGGCGGGCTTGTTCCTCTAATTTTAAGTCTACAGGCAACATGCCAGTAACAACGCATGATGCGTCCAAAGACACATCTCGTTCGATGCGTGGCAGCTACTTTAGTTGACATCATTTTCTGAGAATTTCCCAAGCTTTTTCCCAAGGTATTTCCCTTCGGTTCAGCGCTCCCACGTTCCCTCGCAAGGGGGAAGTTCCAAGAACTAGCTTCCTAGTTTCTTAATTCCAGGAGTTTGGACTAGATAACAATGGCCAATAGCCATTATTATTATTATCATCATCATCATCATCATCATCATCATCATTTTATTTCAATAACTCTCCGACGAATGTATCGTCAAGTATTTTACCCGAAATGGTAACAATTATCGTGACAATCTGGCTAATTCGTACCCATCTATATCGTCCAAAGCGTAACGTTCGACGAAAAGAGTTGAATCGTCTGCGATCGTCCTATGTTGTTCATACGCTCGTTGCTCGATATCCTAGTTAGCCTAGGACTTGTAGAGAAGTATTTCCAACCAAAAGTGCTAAGAAAACGTCCGTTCGAAAATTTGGAAAATTCGTATGTTTCCAGACGCATGTTTTATTTTTTTACGGCCATCCACCAGTATTATATATTCTTTCCTTTTTTCCGTACAAAACCGCGTCGTCCACGCCACGTTACGCCACGTTACGCCACGTTACGCTACGTCCTTAATCATTATTCTTAATATTTCGTTGCAAGTGTAAAACTGTCGAGTACGTAAAAAAATCACGATACATACCATGAATAATAATACGTGGACGCGGAGTTTATATTCTAGGCTAGTAGAAATTGTTTTTACGAAATGGACAGTTTAGTTATTTTCTATTGCTCGATATAGTTCTCAGCTGGCTGCTCGACGGATTCCAGTTGTAGAAACGTCCAGTTGTAAATGCGTAATTACGCGCACGAGTGTGTCGCAATGTGTGATGCGTGTATCGCGCGTGGACAAGTTCCCGCGTCGAAGACGTCACCGATCGTCGGACAGGGATCGGACAGCGACGAGGGGCACGACATAAAAGCGAAATGTCCACTCGAGTTTTCGCGGGGAACAGTTTGCGCCGCGAACATGCTTCTTTCTCGCGGCATCGCAGCAGCGCGCCTCCAACTCCAACGCTCGAACATTTCGGGTTTGGTGTTTCTATTCCTGGAGCGGTCTGACTCCTCGCTCTGGCTCCTACGGGAGGTGCTATGCCCTGGCTAGCAAACACACGCGAGCAGTCGCGAGCAGTCGTGTGTGCCGGATCTAATCCGTGTTTTTACGTGGCGTGTGAAAGCAGTGCGCGAACCATCGAGCTTATCTTCTTAAATCAAAACCGATCGTTCGTTCGTTCGTTCGTTCGTTCGTTCGAAGGGGACCAAAGATCTCCGATCTAACGAGATTCCCAGATTCACGTAATTCCCAATGGTTCTTTCTCCGAAAGAAAGAAAAACGCGTTGTAAGTTGTAATAGCGCTTGTGCGCGCTTCGAGACACAATCTCGCGACAGTTTCTCCAAGAGTTTTCATCACACACCCTTTCCAGAAAGTTGATCTTGATCTCTTGATTAGGATAGCGCGAGCCAATGCCTTTGTCTTGAGGAGAAGGGAAGCCGGACAGAGAGAGAGAGAGAGAGAGAGAGAGAGAGAGAGATCGCGTTGGCCGGTTCCTGACGCGTCGCGTCGGTGAAAATTTTTCAATTACCCCGACTACTATTTTCGGGTTTGAGCTAGGTACGATATATATGTATATATATATTTATTAGCATCGCGACACCATACGCCTGAATCGATTGCATTTGACGTTCGTTCATGGAGAAGAATTCGTTCACTTTTCTCCGCCGTGTGGGACGCCACGGTTGTGTGACTCCGTCGCATCGCGAGGGAAATAAACCCCCGGCGGCTTCCTCCGTGAACTCTCCGCGACGAAAAAGAAAAATTTCCAAGCTCGATCGTTCCCCTGTGCAACGAAAGTTTACTGGCACAACGAAATCTTTCTTAGATCAGAGAGACAAAGATCGCTAGATTCGAGTTAAATTTTCGAGTTGATTTGCCAAGCTGCAGTAATCGAATCGAATCGAATCGATTACGCGTAACGACAACAATCGGTCGCGCGTTTCGCACGTGTTGAAATTGTACGTACGTACGTTTTATCTCGGTCGGGGCTGTTGTTCTCAGTTTCAATCAGTTTTACAGTTTTCCGAGAAATTTGCAAGTGCACGATTCCTGAGAACGCGCGGTTCGTTTCGTATTTACGTTTTCGAGAAAAGCTCGAGACAAAACATCGGCCAAGAGAGTTACGATCGGCCAAGTTTCTTCATCGTGTAGTACAAATTCTTCGATACATTTCGTAACTCTGTAACTTTCCTAATTATTCTTAAAAGTCAAATTTTTCAAACGAAATTTACACTTTTTAAACGAGATTTGTAGGTAGCGCGAAATCGAGAATATATATATATATAGTTTTTTTTTTTTTTTTTTTTTTACATTTTTCGTACATTTGATTAAAGGGAAATCGCATCGACGTTGGACTCTGTTGGCATTAAGATTAGAAATAATTCGCTACGGATCGAGGCTTCAAGTTCCCACGTGTTCCAATCATTGAAATTTATTAACGCGCACCGCAAAATGGGTTCGTTGAACGATACGAGAAACATTTGCATCGTTGATCCTCGAGATCGTTTCAACCGTCCAAAACCATTCTAATTTTGGTTGACACCTAGCATCGGAAACATTTTTCACACATCGTCGAGTGTTTGTTTCGAAACCACCCAGGTTACCCATTTTTTTTAAATCAGATCTCACAGATCAACAAATGTACAAATCGAGACGGAAGCTTCTTTGTCGTTCGTCGAGGCCTGACTTGTCGAAGCGATCGTCACGGTGAGCAAAGGACGAGCTTTCATAATGACAGCCAAACGTTACGGCGTAGATTGTGCGGTGGAAATCGTCTTTAAAACATGGATATATCTGTGACGACCGATCGCGTTACCGACGAATTATCGTGACAACACTCGAACATCGATTGATAAAACAAGTTGTCCTCGTTGAGAAAAAAAAGAGAAGAACACGCGTACACGGAAGCAAGAATACACCTTGAACGCAATGAATACCTCGAACGAACGTTTGAATTTGAAAGACTCGCCTAGACGTCCACCTTCTTCGAAATCGAACGATAAAACACTGTGAAAATGCTACGAGCGTGAAAAAAGAGTGAAAAGAGTAAGAAGAATGCGGGAAAGGGAACCAACGACGGCAGAGGATCCGATCGACTCATCGTCAGAGGATCCTAAGCCGCGTGGCGATTCATCTCGAAGAAAACGCCAATGAACTTTCCTTCTCTCTCTCAAAGCGCTCAAATACCTGAATCCACGCCGAATCGACGCCAAACAGCTGCAGCCGATCCAGGGGAACGAAAGAAAGAAAAAGAAAAAGAAAAAAAAAGAGGAAAAAAGAAAATCATCTTTGAACCCCTCCTTCCCGACTTTGTGCGTTGCGGAGAGAAAGCGAGCTTTAAACAGACTCGCCACAAGTCGCATCTTCGACATCGGTCAAGTTTGAAGAACGAGAAGAAGAAGAAGGCAGAGAGATCAAACGGGGGTTGTGAAAGACGCGAGAATGACGATCGTTTGACGAGAAAAAACGAGCGGAGAAACTTTCTCCTCGGTTTCTTCAGCTTCGGTTCAAAATGCTGGACATATTTCGAGGCCTGAAGAGCCTTATCAAGATCTCTCACGTACACATTGACACGGCCGTGTTCCGGTTGCATTACAGTTTAACCGTGATCCTTCTCATCTCGTTTTCGTTGATCGTGACCACGAGACAATACGTTGGCAACCCGATCGATTGCATTCACAGCAAAGATCTACCGGAGGACGTGTTGAACACGTACTGTTGGATACACAGTACGTACACGATCACTGCGGCTTACAGGAAACGAGAGGGTTTCGAGGTACCGTTTCTCGGCGTGGACAATTCCAAGTCGCATCCGGAGTCAGAGAGGAAGGAGTACAGATACTATCAGTGGGTCTGCTTCATGCTGTTTCTCCAGGTAATCGATCGACAATTCTTTCCTTTCCTCTCTCTCTCTTTTTTTTTCTCTTGCTGTGTATCTATTTCGTGTGCGTGTGTGTGCGTGCGTGCGTGCGTGCGTGTGTCTACATTCGTACATTTGCTCTTTTCATTTACACCCCCTTTTCTCACCCTGTCTCGAGACACACACACACACACACACACACGCACACAGAGACAAGTGAGAAATTTTGCTCTCTATCTCGAGAGTTCGACAAATTCTCGAGTAAAATCTCACCGATATTTGAAAGATGCCGCGAGTGGAGAGGCGATCGATACTCCTTCCGATTCCCTCCTGCGAGGGGGACTGGGAGGGGGGGGGGATTATACCGCGACGACGAGGAAAATTCGGCAATGAGAAATCCGGATAACGAAGGCGAACTACGGTTGCGGCTACGCTCGAGGAATTTACTCGCTGCTTACAGAAGCTTATATTTAGTTCATTGCCAAGAAAGAAACCCTAAGCATATTAACTCGTTAAACCCCCTAACCGTTGCCTCGTCACCGAGGGTCGCTGTCGCGCGAGTCGCCTTGACGCTCGGTCAAAGACGCTCCTCCACCCTCGCCTTTTAACTGATCTCTTCAACTGGAACATGTTGTTCGGACGGAATTAAACAGCCTTTCCGTTCCGTTCGATATTCCGACGACACGCGATACAACCGACACGCGCGTTCCTTCTCTTTCTTTCGCCGCGTGAATCAATTTCCAATTTTCCAACACTCGCAAACTCGAATTCAATCGAGCTGCAACCAGCTGTTAACCCTCTTATTCCATTCCGTTCCCAATTCGGCACTGAATTTCAAATGTTCTATGGTAAATTAGGTTTCTAATAAAATTTCATTATTTGTTTCATGACCACACTCGTTTCTAAGTAGATTAACAGCCATATATATATATATATATATATATATATATATATTTTCAACTCGTAAAAATTCATGCAATCAGAGGGTTAAAGAGAGGGTCGAAACACGTGAGCTTTCGTGCCCAGTAAGCCCAGAAGAGACAAAAACATCCTCCTTCTCCCTCTATAATCGCGTTTTGAAATTTTTGTCGAGAAGGCTGCGTCTTTCATCGATTGAGACAAGTGAAAGTGTATACAAGTAGGAAGAATCCCACACTTACATATGCAAAATATCTTTTCTTACATAAGCAGATTATGCCATTGTAAGATTTCCGAACGATCCTATCCTTTCTATCTCTCTGTTCACTTCCTTTCTCGGGACACATCCCTCGGGATGATTCGCGTCCATTGCCCAAACGTCTTTCCGAGGGACAACGATACGCGATACACACCGCCATCTAAAAATATAATCCCGACACTCGCTCCTCGCTTCCTACGAGACGATAATACGTTCGCACGTAATTATTACGGATAAATGGAGGATAATTTTCGAGCGAGCAATTGCCAGGAGGATCTATCTGGCAATTGCTCGAGGAGGAGGTTTCTCTTTCGAAACCGAAACGAAGAAGAAGAAGAGAGAGATTCGATCGACTTGCTTCGAACGGAAGGCGACTATAGTTCTATAATTAATTATTGGAACGCGTGGAACACAAGTCCAAATGATCCGAGACTGCGCGGGACAATTAAAATTACTTCCAGTAACAGTTCGAATATGATCCAAGTCGAGCGATGTAGTCTAATTATAGAGCGACAATGACCCGAATGTTTCGTCTTCTTTTTACTCCCGTGCCCCTGGATGTTTTCTTTTATACGACGACACGAGTATCTTTGGCCGGAAGCCAATCCGTAATAATCGCGATATTGGCGTTGTTGTTATTATCATTATTATTATTATTAAACGAGACATCAGAACCTCGCTCGAACATTATTTCTCTATTTTCTAATAAAGACACACACACTGGCTGACATTTCGAAAACGCTTAGAAACGAACATTGCGACACCTGCCGTCGCTCAAAGGCTGATTATTGGCAATTGATAAAAAAAATACAATCAATTCGAGAAGAAAATGAGAAAGCGAACACAGTGTAGGGTGGGGGCTAGAGGGCGAATTAAATAATTCACGAGGCAACAAACGATAATAAAAGTCGTTCGTTTCTATTCTCGTTTCATAGGCGAATCATAGAGAATCGATAAAGCTGCAAGAGGTCTACTTGTTACTTGTTTTGAAAGCAGAACCTGTGTTTTCAAAGGATGATGAAAGATCAATCGATCGGTCCGCGGCGTGCTTAGATTCTCACGATTCACCACATCTTCGTGAATGGAAAGCTTCGATATATGAATAACTTTAATACACTTTGATACACTCGTTTGTAGAAGTTGTGGCGAGAGCGAACGTCGTTTCGACGAGAAAAGGAATAAAAAAAAAAATACGTAGGAAAATTAAATTCAACTCGAGTGGGGGGGGGGAAGTAGAGGAAGGAAGGGAAAACACTGAGAACAAGAAGAAGAGCAGCGAAGAACGTTGCACGTTGCACGTAGCAGTTGTACGACACGGTACAACTTCATTGACGAGACAAGAGAAAGATACATAGGAGATCATACAAGTATAAGTTATGTGTTTAGCATCGAGGCCAAGGGATGCCTCTCAAGTCTTCGGCCAGTCTTCAAACGGCTTGCTTCCGCGCCCCACGTGTGCTTGTCACCGTGTCCGAATACTCGTTCGCTCCTTGCTTTCGGTTCGGCCCCCGTTATTCTTCTCGATTTCCGAGAGGATCGATCCGTCTCGATCCGTCTCGATCCTCGAAACACACGCGTTTCGGTTCGCCCTCGAAGGCGAAATCAGCGCGCCCTTGATTTTTAGTGCGTCGTCGACGAGTTGCGAGAGATCAAGCTGCAAAGGATCGTCTTGCTGCCTCTTACGAATTGCGTTACGAGAGAGAAAGAAAGAGAAGAAAATGAGAAAAATTGAAAGAACAGAATTTTCAGTGTAGAAACGAGACTCGAGAGAGAGAGAGAGAGAGGAGGAGGAGGAGGAGAGAACGGAGATGAGTGTTCCGAGAGTAACCACGAGAAACGTGACGAAGAAAATGATACGGCGACAAGCATCGTTTCTCCGCACTTTTCTCGCTCTTCGTCAAAGATTCTCGAGGTATACGAACGTGCAGGAACATTTCCGACGCTCAGATCAGATCGATTTAATAAACTAAAGATTACGTAACGCTTACTCCGGGAAAAATATCTCTCTGAAAAATTCTCGACAACACGAATCCCCGAGTTTCGACTTGAGAAAGGAAAAAAAAAAAAAGAATTCTCCGATCGACAATTATGGAAGACCTCTCCAAGAGCCAGACAATCACTTGACTCTGAAGGAAACGATCCTCCAGTCGCAAATGGAGATTCGAGCGCCGTTGTAGCGAGAAATATCGAGATATTTCTGAAAGAAAGACTCGGGGGAGGCTCGCGAGACGAGTGAGTGAGTGAGAGAGAGAGAGAGAGAAAGAGAGAGGCACGGATCTGGAAAACAAGGAGAAAAAGCACGAGGAGGAGGAGGAGGAGGAGGAGGAGGAGGAAGAGACACCTTTAGTCTCGGAATCGAGAGGCCGCCGCGTCGTAGAAAAACGTAGCAAAATGCCTCTGTTGTTGAAGATGATCGACGTGTTCGGCTCGCTGAGATCGCTGTTCAAAGTTCAGCGAATCTCCGAGGACACGATGATATTTCGGCTGCATTATCGGGCAACGGTGGCACTGTTGCTCGGCGGCTGCGTGACGCTGGCGTGCAAGAGCATCTCCGGCTCGCCGATTCACTGCGAGGCATCCGGCTCCGTGGATAAAGTTGTCCTGGAGACTTTCTGCTGGCTTCACACCACTTACAGCATGGTGCACGCGTTCAACATGAGCCTGGGACAGGCGGTGCCGTATCCCGGCGTTTCCAACAGCAAAGGCGACGGCATGCACGGCCACGCGTCCCATCCGTTGGTCAAACAGCACAAGTATTATCAGTGGGTCATCTTCTTTCTGCTACTGCAAGTATGAAAGCTGCAAGTTGTTCTCTGCCGTTTTACGATTCTTACAAATCTGCACTTCTTCTTCTTCTTCTTCTTCTTCTTCTTCTTCATCTTCTTCTTCTTCTTCTTCTTCTGACCGTCGATCGCAAAGAATCAAGAATCACAGGCCATCCGTAAATAAACTTCGACTCGGGGACTCGACGGAACAATGGCAACGCGCTGTCTTTTAACAAATCCGTTTCCTGCCACCAACTCGCGCTCCGAGTATATTTTCTTTTCGAGAACCCATTAAACGGAACAATAGCGATTTTCGAGAGTCCGCGTAACAGAATTGTCTCTCGTTCGAGGGAAACGTACGTGTCAATCCTCGTTGTATCCTCCAAGTAGGATAACCGCGATAATATATATTTACAAATACTTTTACGTGATATCATGCGAATTGCGATCCTAATTACAGAAAAAGGACGAGACAGTTGGCGAAAAATGATAATCGAATTATTAAATTAAATTAAATTGCCAAGGTCACTTCTCCCTCCCAGGGATATCTTTGGTTTCGATTCAACCGGAGGATGAAATAATTATCTTTAGGATAAATATTTATTTTAACGAGACACGAGTCGAATAAAATATTCTCGTTCCGTGTCTCGTACTTGGCAAATAAAACGGCGATTGAAACTTTTAACGACCCTCTCTTTCCGTCAGCTCGCCAAGCAAATGAATCGCCCTCTTGGATCAACGGCAATTAATCAATTCGAAAGCAGCGGAAAACAATGGCCCCGTTTATTGCGATTTTATCGTTATCCCGAGGCTAATTCGATATGTTTAGGCGCGTGCCGACGAGTGTGTAGAACAACGTTCCTGATGATCCATGGCTGATCGAGATCTTTGTGGCGGCCACAATCGACAAAGCAGCTCGGTTTGTTACGTTACACGGCGTTACACGTGCAATGCGTTCGTGCCATTTATTCTCAGTCTAACGAATCAAATTCGTCGAAGCAACGAACGCAAGTTCTTTTCCAGTTTTCAAGTTGCCGCGAAACTTGGTCGCGAATCGTTTCTCTTTTAACACCAACGCCACTGCGCTGCACTTGGCTGTTATTAATTCGTAATTTCGATCTTCTCGCAAGTGAATTCGAAACTGATTCGAAACTGAACTCGAAGCGAGCGAGCGAGCAAACGTCTAAAAACGCGATTACGATCGCGTTAAAACGGTGGACGATTCTCTTCTTTTTCCAGGCGATTCTCTTCTACACGCCTCGATGGCTGTGGAAAGGATGGGAAGGCGGCAAGATTCACGCTTTGATGATGGATCTCGACATCGGCCTCTGTTCCGAGGTGGAGAAGAAGCAGAAGAAGAAAATGTTGCTCGACTATCTGTGGGAGAATCTTCGATTTCACAATTGGTGGGCTTACAGGTACTACCTCTGCGAAGTTCTTGCCCTGCTGAATGTGATCGGTGAGTTCCTTTCTCTCCTTTCTCGCCATTTATTTCTCGCTCTTTCTTCTCTTTTCTTTTCTTTTCTTTTCTTTTCTTTTCATTTCTTCTTATTCTCTGTCAATTTCAAATTTCATCCCCTTGCCAAGCTTGCACACTCACGTTTCTTGTCAACACCCCACCGATAATGTAGTCCCATGTCTCGTTTGAAATTCTTTAGCCGAATGCCGGTAACGTAGTTCCACAATACGTCGTTTCAAAATACGCTGAATACGCTGAATACGCTGAATACGCTGAATTGTCATTCGCCTGAACGTTCAATGGACACTGCGATACTGCAATACACGTAGTAATACAGTTGATACACCGGTATCAAGTTTGCAAAGTGAACTCGTACAGTAAGAAACCCGTTTTTTTTTTTTTTTTTTTTTTTTTTTTATCAAAATTGTCTTTGTTTCGAATTTCTATGGAAGAAGGAGGATAATTTTCTGATTGCGACCACGAGTA